>OZ023206.1:9019670-9396476 GCA_963995525.1 Escarpia spicata | reverse complement strand
ATCCCTCACTGTGGTCCATGCCCTATCATCCTCTTTCTGTTACCCCTCACTGTGTCCCATGCCCTATCACTCTCTTTCTGTTTCCCCTCACTGTGTCCCATGTCCTATCACCCTCTTTCAGTTACCCCTCACTGTGTCCCATGCCCTATCACCCTCTTTCTGTTACCCCTCAATGAGGGGTAATTTCAATACTTTCTATTTTTACTCTGTGCCACACAAATCAATACACACCAACACATCAAGCCTGAATTGGATCTGTTCACATTAATATTGTGTTTGCTCTGTGAACACTTGAAGGACACCGTTCTAAACCAACCCTGTCAGGTACACATTCACACAGCCACTGGCATAGCCAGTCAACACCAATGTGGTTCTTGCTGACAACTGCTTATCACAGGACAAGGCCTTCAGGGTAGATTCTGGCTCAACTGTGGGTGGTAGGACATTCTACCCCATAGGCTGCTGAGCCCCAGGTCCTGGTTGACTCATTCTAGATAACACTTGTGTATCTACAAACTACTGAACACAACAGATGTGACATGACACTGATGACGAAGATACACATTGGTGACATCATGATACATTCACAGAAACACAGTTGGTATCATGACAAATACACAGACACAAAAAATACATCATGACATTTTCCTCGAAAACTATGATGACATAATGACAGACACAAACTGGTGACATCATGACACAGACATTGACACACACTGGTGACATCATTATACTTTCCTCGAACACACAGGTGACATCATGACACGGACACACTGATGACATAATGACACAGACACACTGACAACATCATGACACAGACACACTAACAATATAATGACACAGACACGAACTGGTGACAACATGACACAGACACACTGGCGATATCATAACACATTCACAGACCGTATATATATATTGGTGACATCATGACACTTACACAAAAACAATGATGACATCATGACACCCCTACACACTAATGACAAGGCCCACTAATAAGTGTCACAGCCAAGTGTCTACCACTGTAGAGAGCCTCCACAGTTCAGCCTGGTGCAGACAGAGCCTGTTGCAACCACAGCCTACATTACAGCCAGGCAGGTCATTAACAGAAGCCAGACTTCTTGTGATACAGCAGATCATCCCAGTCAGGGATGACTTGGGTGTCTGCTACTTCCTCTTCACATTTAGTCCCAGTTTTGTCCCCTCTGGCTCTGGTTACGTGACTCATATATATGTGAATGTTAGGTCAAACAACAGAACAGATTCAAATATAGATAATGAGAATCTATATTTTGGTAGGCAGATTTGGTAAATTCACACACCCATTCGTAAAGGTGGTGGAAAGCTCTCTGACTGGTCAATCTGTCAAAGATTATGTCAATGAATCAATTTAATTAAAAGCAAATGTGAAAAAAAAATTATTTAAAAAAACAAAGCGACATCGGGCCCCTTATTACTAAAATCAATGAATACGGCCAGCCGCACATGTTTTGTTGCCTTGTTGGTCATAATAAATGCCACGGGTGGTTGATGCAGGATTCAGACTGCTTCACTAAGATACTGGGAGCTCAGAAAACCCACCAGAAAACAGATTCTGTTGTTAAATTTAAGGTTTTTTTAAATTAAAAAGCCACCACCTTATCATTACGAAACTATGTCCATGATACACCAACAAAAGTGTCCCAGTGGCGCACCCTGGTGTTGACAGTTGTCACTACACAAGATCACGGCTAAAGAGAGAGATTGATCTTAAAGAGCACAGTCAGGCTTTATAACTTCATAAGAATGTTAGTGACACAGGACCCATGTATTTTTGTAGATGTAACTATAAGTTACACTCAGAAATAATGTTCACCTGTGAAAATAATGTAGACATTATGACAACAATATACAGGTGTCTGGTAATCAAGACAGCCTTGTGATGAACCCCAAAGGGGAACCAAAAAATAGAACAATCCAAAACAGCACAGGGAAGAACTGTGGATGAGGAACTCAGAGAAATACACATCAGCCAGGGCCAGGCTGCTAGAAGCTGTGCCAGACAGATGGAACTGGAGATGTCTCGTTTTTGCTTGATGCGCCAGCAGACTTAAAGAAAAGTAAGTAACAGTTCTAGAGTATTGTTTGCCCACGACCTTCACTTGAGCTTCTAAACGATCTAAAGTAGTATGACAGCTTCTCACCTGTGGATGAGTCATCCTAGACTTGCCTAGACAAAGTAGGGGACAGATGCTTGGTGAATCAACATGATCAATTATACTGCACTAACAGAGTGACTCTATGATCCTGACCTACATGGCTAGATCTAAGTGACACAGCTAATGCCCCATTTCCACTCAAGTATAAGGCTCAATGGTAATGTACCGTCGGCTGTCAATTTGTGTTTGATCTTATTAATGAGAAACATTGCTAGAATCTGAGCAACCTTAGAAAAGTATTTTTAATTTTCATGTGCCTGAAGGCATGGAATTCTTGTAAAATGTGTAACATTGAATCAGAGAAAATCTCGGCTTTCAGATGCCAATTAATTTACGAGGGAAACATTCAGATTACAGCCTTGGCATTACTTTGCATAAAAGTTGTATATTTTTCTAGAATCCAGACACACCTAATTTTTTTATACAACTATGGTAACTCTTGTCTCGTTTTATATTCTGGACAATGCATTCATTCCACAGCTGAAACAGACCTATGCCAACAAATCATGATTTTGTTTAATGGAATTTCACTCCTTATCTGACTGCTTACATTCTAGTTGGAATCTGGGCAACATAAATATGTACAAGAAAATGACATCTGATGTTTTAAAAAAATTATTCAAATTTATTTGGCAATGGTATCAAGTAAATCAAACACAATTACAAACTGATTGGCTTTTTACCAATACAAGGGGCAGTTGCATCAATTCGCAGTCCCAAAGTATGTTAAGCATTACACACATGCGGGGATGGCACAGGATTGTAAAAGTCCTACACCACGTGTTGGTGGAGGCACTGAACCAATGCTAAACTTTGTTTACACTCACATGAGACCATTCCTAATAGAGATAATGATTACTAAAAAATGTTCAATGATTACACGCGATAACATTTATTGAGTATTGTTCCGCCGTCTGTGCTGCAATGTACACATGTATCAACCTGACATCAAGCAAACAATGACATGTACACTGTTAATTGCAAAAAATTACTTTCTAATCAAAATTTAATCTAAGTAAAATGAGGCTATTCTTTTTGATTCTGAAAATGCTTCAACTGAAAACAATATGTCCGCCTTGTGTGTGCTTCTTGGAATCACTGAGTTTTAATGCCAGAAGCAATTACATGACTCATGCTTTATAAGAGACTGCCCAAAATGTAACTTTGCACAGAAATATGCCGATTCTTTGAAAAGAGGATACATGGAGATATTTGGGGCCACATCCATAGAATGCTGCCAACAAGAAGAACAAAGCAGATGTGGTATGGAAAAATAACGGGAACGAAGAAGAAACCTACAAACCAAGTGTTGGAAATAGGAACAACACCAGAAAATAGAAACACAGGACCTAGATCAAATGGCTGAATATAGAGATGGATGACATAGACGACCATCTGCTTTATGGTGGGCGTGTGTGCCTGATGGCACAGAGAATAACTAAAAAAGTAAGAAGCTTAAAAAGCCAAACTACTGAATTACTTCAGACTGTACCACTCACCATTCATCATACAACAAAACATTACTTAAAATATGTTATTTTATCTACTCCTACACTTCCTTGTTATTTCATCCACTCCTACACTTCCCTGTTGTTTCATCCACTCCTACACTTCCCTGTTGTTTCATCCACTCCTACACTTCCCTGTTGTTTCATCCATTCCTACACTTCCCTGCTGTTTCATCCACTCCTACACTTCCCTGTTGTTTTAACCACTCCTACACTTCCCTGTTGTTTCATCCACTCCTACACTTCCCTGTTATTTCAGCCACTCCTACACTTCCTTGTTATTTCATCCACTCCTACGCTTCCTTGTTGTTTCATCCACTCCTACACTTCCCTGTTATTTCAGCCACTCCTACACTTCCTTGTTATTTCATACTCTTCTATACTTCCCTGTTGTTTCATCCACTCCTACACTTCCCTGTTGTTTCATCCACTCCTACACTTCCCTGTTGTTTCATCCACCCCTACACTTCCAAGTTGTTTTATCAACTGCAATGGCTAACACTTCATCCACCTCTACACTTGGCTAACACGTCATCCACTGCTACACTTGGCTAACACTTCATCCACCCTTACATTTGGCTAACACTTCCTCCACCTCTACACTTGGCTAACACTTCATCTGCCCATACACTTGGCAAACATTTCATCCATCACTTCACTTTTATTTTTAAAGCCTCTACCAGGTAATTTAACTTGATTCTTGGATATGAAAAATGAAAGTTTCTAATTTGAAAATGAACTATCCTGAAGAATGTTCAGTAATTTTTTAATTCATCACTTCACTTGTCTAACATTTAATCCACCCCTACACTTGGCTAACACGTCATCCACATCTACACTTGGCTAACACTTCATCCACCCCTGCACTTGGCTAACATTTCATTCACCCCTACACTTTATCTAACACTTCATCCACCCTTACACTTGGCCAATACTTCACCAATCCCTACACTTGGCTAACACTCCATTCATCCAAACACTTGACTAACACTTCATCCATCCATCCCCACACTTCTCTGTTCATTGTATCCTTGCGACGCCTACGCCGCACTACAGTTGTTTACGGAATTACGCACGGCGCAATATCATCGCTTTGCTTTTTGGTATTGTTTACATAGCATAGCCATAGGCTAGCTTTGTTTACATATAGTAACGAACGTTCAGCTTGAAGGCCAAGGGCCAAGCAGTCCCGACCGTGAACACGATCGCGACGCAGAATATATGGAGCTGTCAGACAGCCGCAACACATCATACACGGTTACGAGGAATCACTCGGCTGCTATGTCGGTTCATAGTTATCACGTCCGACGGGTAGACTCGGAGCGGCAGACGCAGTGGGCAGTGGCAGTGCTCAACGGAACGAGCGCCGTAGCCGTAGGTGGCGGTTTAAGTGAACTTACGTGCAAACCCTCCTATACAAACAACACCAATCTCCAGCATGCAGGATGAAAACATCACGCGATGGTTTGAAAAACGAAATACTCACATAAATGTCCAATCTGTGTGAAGAAACACAACAGAGTGACAGCAACAGCAACCTTCCCTACGTCTCTCATTCTCCCATCTGGTGTAGTTCCTGGTCACCAATCTCCCAGTACGCACTGCGCTCTCTAACTCGTTCGCCCACTGCCCGCATGATGGCGAGACGTAAATACATGCGGTGTGTCAGTGAGACGATTTCCGTCGCATATTCATGACGACGTGCGCATAGAAACACTTGTGGCGACACCTGTTGAATGCTTGCTTTCCCATTGCGTTGGCGAAGCTTGGCAAAGACCAGAACGACATGTCTTCAAGAAAAATGCTTCATTGACAGGACCAACTCATTATATGTTGTTTATCAGAAGAGGGATGCCAATCTAAATCTGAAAACTTGAGATGTGTAAAAACAGAAGATGGTTACAACGACTGGTTCCATGTGGTGACTCGTGTCAGATTGTGTGGGTTAAGGAGGGGCGTTTATTAGACCTGGACTTTGCTGATGACATTGCTGCCCTCTCAGACACCACCAGGGCCTTCAACGTATCTTGGAATCAGTCAGCAAATACCCTGATGGCTTGGAAGACAAAAACATGCACCAACCACCCACAAATGTTTGATCAATCAAAAATATAGAAACAGTCGAAAACTTCACCTACCTTAGCAGCTCCAGCAACAACCAAGGAATCATCGATCATGAACTAAACTGCACAGTGGGGGAAGCGTCAGCAGCCTTCAACCTGCCGAGGAAAATTTGGAACAACAAGAAATTTACCTTGAAATCTAAACTCCTATTTTATAACTCAAACGTTATACCAACCCTCCTATATGGATATGAAACATAGCAACTAAAACAAGCCAAGAAAACTAAATTGCTGCATTCGACACTAAATGCCTGCGAAAGATCTTGGGCATACAGTAGAACGACCATGTGACGAATATATATATCCGGATATGATCAGGACAGATTCTGGCATAATCTACTATCTGTAGAAGACGAATGAGCTGGCTCGACCATTTCACAAGGCTCCCACCTACTAGACCTGCCCAACAAGCGCTATGGTGGATATCAGCTGGCCAGAGAAAGAAGGGACGACCAAAAATGAACTGGCGCCAAACAATCGACCGCGACCTACAGCTGGTCAACAAAAATTGGAGCGACGTCAGAACACTAGCAAGCGACACATCTGGATGGCGTGCTTTGATTGCCTCATGTGTCTATAGATGCGGGAGCCACTAAGTCTAAGATGCAAATCTAGATTATTTGTTTATATTTGTAGAGGAAAGACTGCGTCAGGGTACTAAGAGTGACTTTGTGAGTCTAGTAGTAGAACTGGCTGGGCCACCGTTGAGCCACCTGTTCATTGACTTTTTCGACCTACGACGGCAAGCTCACCAAAAAACCTGATCCCCGCTTGAGACCTCCAACGGCATCATGTTGAGGTTCATCAAAAACTCCAACTGCACCCGCTTTAGAGAGACCTCCACCCGACGTCCATCGACACACATTATATTCAAGCTCGTTTATTTCAGTGGAATTCGATATTTTACCTCAACGTGGAAAGGTGCGTACGCACATCACGAACACCTAGCCTATGGGCATGGTATGTACAGAAGTGTTTCATTCTATATGTATCAACATTACTTCAAAATATATCACATGACATACACATTGGTCTGTTGTGGGACGGTTGTCATGGATTCCCAGAAAATTCTACCGAGAAACAGTATAGACACAAAATACCTGGGCGTGTTGTGGGGATGGGAATTGTTTTATTTCTCACATATTGTATGCATCCAGTCATTTCATGATGTTGATTACAAATAAGGAACTGGGCCTTAATTTGCACCGTCAGTGCCTTTAATTATAACAACTCACTCACTCGATCCGTGCAGTCGTGAACAGGCAGATACATAGCGGTGCATTATGTTATAGCCTCTGACATAGTTTGTACAACTAGGAGAGATCAGTTCATTCACAAGTACTCTAGGCATCGGTGTTGTCTGTATTCACCATACAAACTCTTCCTGCTAATGATGAACTGCGGTTAACATTCAGAACTGGTAGATGTTACTTAGCTATCCGTCAACCACCCACCGCCTTTGGACCAGATCAATGAGGTAACTTTGGACTTGCGCTGATAGTGTGAGTCTGTGTGTCATGCTCTGTAACTATCCAGATCAATGAGGTAACTTTGGACTTGCGCTGATAGTGTGAGTCTGTGTGTCATGCTCTGTAACTATCCAGATCAATGAGGTAACTTTGGACTTGCGCTGATAGTGTGAGTCTGTGTGTCATGCTCTGTAACTATCCTGCAGCTGAAGCTGCGAAAAGTGCAGTCAACGCACTCGTCACCTCTCGCTTGGACTATTGCAACGCACTCTTGCACAACTTCCCTTTACCCCAGACAGTTCGGTTGCAGCAAGTCCAGAACAATGCAGCCAGACTAGTAACACGCACCAGCAGATATGAGCACATAACGCCAGTGTTAAAGAAATTGCATTGGCTGCCGGTTGCGAGTCGAATTGTGTTCAGGTGTTGGTGCATGATGACTTACAAATGTATTCATGGTTTGGCGCCGTCTTATCTGGCAGAAGTTGTGTAGCCATGCATGAGAGCGCGATGGACGCCTACGCCAGGACCATGCGCCAACACTGCACCAAGGCATCACGAAGAAATGCATCAGCGACTCGGCATTTGGCGCAGCAGCACCGCGACTATGGATTGAACTACCAGTGGACATTCATGCATCAGGGACACTGAATAGGTTCAGGAAGTCTTTAAAGACTCATCTTTTTAATTATATATTTTAATTAATTTAAATTGTTTGGTCGTGACGGACATTATTTTATAATTTGTTGTCTTAAAATTAGTGTTTCTATTTTAATATTTAGTATTATATGTCTTAAAACATAATTTTAGGAGATATAACTGTGTCTCAGCTGTCTGCAGTCGCGATATCATCTACATGTACACGTACCTGTAGCTTATAGACGATGCCACGTCCTGTAATTAAAGGTGGGGGTAACCAAACAATCTAAGGAATGACCATGGTGCCCCATGCAGTGATCACTGTGTCCGGTCTCCCCTACTGTCAGAAATATATTTACGAAATTTACTAGTTTTTCGTGGTCACTATATTATAATAACTAATGACTTAAAATTAGTAGGTGTAAATCGAAAAACAAAATCTCGGCGCATAGTGAAATACTTGTGAAAATGATACGCACTTATCATACAATGCACAATATATTTTCAACTATTACGCTAATTAAGGTGTCGATTTTATTATTGAGTAAGCTTACATACCAGTATATATTCGTGGATACTGCCCATAAATCATATGAACTGCTACACTCTCGCGTGACACAGAAACCGCAAAAAAGGCCTATGCTAATCAGTGCATTTTTATAATAAAAACCTTCTAAAAAACAAATGTTGACTTAACTTGAAGTCATGATAAATGGATACATTAATTCAAAACGCAGCGCTATAGAAGAATTGATCGATATGCACCCGAGCAATGGATTTATAGAACATGCAATTACAGTAACAAGACAGTGTCAGGGGTCAGACAAAATAACCAATCATAAACCTAAAGTTATATCATAATACATTTTTGAGTAGGACCATTCATTACAATGTTTTCTAGAAGGACTACAATGGAAATAAGTACTTGCATTGTACTTTGTTTTGCTATCTTGCTGACATTCATATGTTATAATATTTATTGTATGTAAGACAATGACGTCTTAAAAGACTAGTACATAATTATTATGGTAAGACGCCAAAACAGGATGAAAACAAGAATAATTATTACGCCTAATATAATGTTATGAAGCCTATGTGTATAATAAAATATAATTTAATTAACTAGCCTTCGAACAACGTTTAGGGTATAATAAAAACAGTAGTGACATTTCCTAAAATACCTTTGAATTATTATTTGAGTTTTTCAAAGTAGCGGTGTCATAACAACAGCGGCGTATCCAAAATTAATAGCCTTGTTTTTTTGCGTGGCGAATATTTCACTGTGACATATTGCTACCGAAACGACATGATTTGTGGACACGGTAAAGCGCTCACAAAATATTTATGGTAGTATTAATTTGTATGATTTTACTTGTTTGAAGTAGTTATAGTACATTTCCACTTACTGTGTGGTATATCACACGCCTGGTATACCGAACTGTCAGTTTGTTAAGCGATAAGGCAAGCAGGGATCACACGTCACCGGTGACCGTGTGTTGTCACTGTTTTGACGCTTGCGATGTGGCACCCCGATTCGGAAGCAGGCGGGGTAGATAATGATAGTGTCACTATTAGTAAGTAGTATTAGTCAGACAGTTCAGGATATAGTTGTACATTTGGTGTACGCCACAATACTACTTTGCCAATTAATATTATAGACAAACCAATGCCATGGTCTATATTATATCGGCTACAGCCTTGGAATTGTATTGTAAGCAGGTCAAATACTAAAATGAGGAATGTGTCACTGACACTGTCAGTGACTGTCGTGGCTGACTTTCAACAGTCTGTTCCCATATGAGTTTATGAATTAATTTATGACATGGCCTATATATCGTGTTGTCCTCAGAGAAGCTACGGCCCATTTAAAGTTTTCCAGTGTTCATTATTTAGCAACAACTTTCTGCTATTAGGCAATTGGCACCACCACAATGTTGGCAGCGGGTACTGCCATGACCATGCACGTCCTTGTCTAAACACCTGAAAGCTGAATCAGAGAGCATAATAAACTAGTGCAGTGTGATCTAATGTGCTGTGTTTCCTGCTGCAGATGTCAGGGCGAAGGAGAAGCACAGACTGAGATGATCAACAATCGTCTCAAGTTGTACCATCTGCTATCATGTTACCCTCAATCCGACACAGTTCTAGCACACATTCACATCGCAGTTGACACAACCCACACATTTAACGTATCACAGAGAGTTGACACGTCACACACAGTTGACACGCCACACCTCACTATTGGCAACCTTTGCAACAATAGGTAATTTTTCCATCTCTTGCCATTGTCTCAGTGAAGCAGTATTTTTTATCTAATAGCATAATAAACCAATATCTCTAAGTATATATATATATATATACAAGATATCAGTGGTATATCAATTTTTTTTGTCCATAGTGTTGTAATTTTTCATATGAATAAATAGTTTATGTGATCAAATAATAATTTCAATTATCCCCAAGTGACCAGATCTGTCACATCACTTTCCATATATACTGCGTCAGAGGAGTTACGTGCAAATGATAACATTCACTGGGGACAGTTCTGTCCAATCTAGTCGTTCATATCACATGAATAATGCAAGTTTTTGTGCAATAAATTTGACCCAAAGTAAATGTTGAGCAATTCCTGATAGGACATGAAGGATTGAAACGTGTTAATAGTCAGAGCAATTTAGAACACTTCCTGATAGGACCGGCATAATGAGTTATTAATCAGGGCAAGTAAGACATAACTATCTAAAGTGTCTGTGCAAGAAAGATGAACTGATACAAGTATCCGTGCAGTAAGAAGCGACCATGTTGGACACACGCCTGTGCATGTGCTACGGGTCTATAGCCCTGTTCAACTCGATGCTGCACAACATCTTCCTGTTGTATCACATTGACGTGTTCGTGTCAATCTACAAAATCGACAAACTCTCCTTTTGGGTCGGCGAGACGATCTTCCTGGTGTGGAACTCGTGCAATGACCCGCTCTTCGGTTGGATCAGCGACAAGAAGTACCTCACGCAGAGTGTTGGCAGACACACAGTCGTGCTCCAGCGACTGCGCTCGCTGAGGTGGAATGGCCCGCTGTTTGCGGCGTCGTTCCTCTCCTTCTGGGTGGCGTGGACCTACCCCCCGCTGCAGTTTGTGCTTTGTCTGTGTCTCTATGATGGATTCCTCACCATGATAGACCTCCACCATTCAGCCTTGCTGGCAGACCTTGCTGTAGATGCTGATGTGAGGACTCGTCTCAACTTCCACTGCTCTCTCTTTGGGATATTTGGCGCGCTGTCGGTATTCATGTCGTACGTCGTGTGGGACCGTCATTATTTGATAACATTCCGTGTCTTCTGCGTCATTCTGGCGGTCGTGTCGGCAGTGGGGTTTCTCATTGCCACCCGCATCCTCCAAGACATCTGTCGCCGTCACATGACTACCTCTCAGGGTCATGGGGTCATGAGGTGAGTTGACAACTTGAATGATCCCACACAAAATGATGCATAATTTCTCTGAGTTACATTGGTCTTTTGTAAACTAAATATAAGTATTTTTTGTGGTATCCTGATAGTTTAAAGTACTTTTTGTAATTTATAGAGAATATATTTCACAAGTAATACTAATATTCATCTGAATGTTTTAATAAGTGAAATACCGGTAGTAGTTTTTTCCAGATCTGTTTTGTAATTATGAAATAAAATAGTTTGTATAACTGATCTTAGTTAATGTACTTCTGTTATTTATTGTTTCTATACCTGTATTTTTGCTTGCAGTCAACTAATGCTGACTACACAGACTGGTTATGAAAGTAGTGGTATCACATGCTGTGTGTTAATGTGTCACAGAACATGTCAGTCTATGTCACAGGGTGTTGTTGTATATCCCCATGCAAAGACCCATTGTTTCAGTACTTGCATCACTGTACATATGTCCCCATGTAACACCATATATATATATATATACATATATATGTAGCCTGCCACAGCAAAGTGGTTATTAAGTCGCATATTTGAATAAATTCCACAGATCACAAGCTTTAAAATTATACCTCATTTGTTTAAATATCTTCAGTATTTTTTTTATTTATTGCTAAAATTGAAACACATTTTTAAAAGCAACATTTTTAGAAACATTTTGATTGAAGTTGTCTATTGTTTCTAAATCTATGGTTTCACAAATGCATGTATTTTATTGGGCTGGCCCAGATCAATTTTGAACTGGCCCTGCTGAATTTGAACTTGCCCAACTAATTTACATTCAACTTTGACACATTTCCATTTTTCCACATTTTTTTATCACATACGTGAATGTCTATCATTAGAATTTACTTGTAAGTACATAAGATAGTAAACAGTATTCATTTTAACATTAACTATATGTACACTAACATAATAGAGCTAAGTTACACTAGCGTAATAAAACTTTGCATTACATCTATATATATATATATATAAATAATTAAAATTAGACCTTGAAAAAATTACAAACATGTATGTAAGCACATTATAATAATAAAATGCAAATTACAAAATAATATTTTTAATTACCAAGCTAGCCTATAATAATAATAAATATTGTTCCAAATGTATGTCCTGATTGTTCAAGTTCTTCCCAAAGCTAGTACTTGTATGCCTGTATATAGTACATTTGCAACTTCTTTTTAGGTGTTTTCTGGTATATTTGCTAGGTGACCATGGCTTTCACTTTGCCGATGTTGGTCACATTACAAAATACAGTTTTATCACAAGGCAAATTTAGATTTAGGCCATGTTTATTTGTAGATAAAGAACAAAAAGTATGTCTACAACTGAGACAACTTCCAAACACCTTAACATTTAGTCCAAAGGACACAGCAAAACTACGACAAATGGCATTCAGTCTGACTCTTAGAAAACTGCACTGCCTGTGGTGATGCCATTGATATTTTTGAATAGGTGTTCATTGGCTTTGCTATTGAATTCACCGTTCGCGTGATAAGAGTTCAGTTTTGACGAACTATTGTTGAATTATTACCAAAGTTGCATTTACTGTCTCCTGTAAATGATTCAGGTCTAAGAATTCTAAAAAACTTTGCATCGGATGCAGCCTCATCATGTCTGCCGAGATAAACCAGTGGCGTTTGTGAACCGGCGGTGTTTAAGACTTGAACATTTTGGCAAATTTAATCAGCAGGACGGATTTTGAATTGACGGCCGCTGATTCAAAGGTCTTCATTTCGAACACTTGTTTGGGATTGTTTGTAATGTAGAGGAAAATAAACTGGACATGGAATGATGAGTTAAAAAGGTATATGTATTTCTGCCAAAATAAAAAAATTGGTGGAATATGATGATGACAGTATTTTTGGCTCATGTGCAGATTGAGTCTTTTGAGACTTAATACCCCTTTTGCATGCTGGGTTACCTATATATCCCTGTGTGTTGCTGTGTCATTGTGTGTTTGTGACACAGTGTCGAAGCGTGTTGTCAATAACAAATAAGTCGCTGACAATGAATGAGTATGTCTTTGCCACAGCAATGGAATCCATGGTGAGAAGCAAGAGTGCATAAAAACTGCGATAGAACTCAACTTCTCTGATGACAAGATGGCGCTCAAGTCTTTCATCAGCCAGCTCGCAGGACACCGGAACTTTGTCTGGTTCGCCGCCATGAATCTCATACAGGTGAGAGTGAATCTCATACAGGTGAGAGTGAATCTCATACAGGTGAGACTGAATCTCATACAGGTGAGACTGAATCTCATACATGTGAGAGTTAATCTTTAGTACAGATGAGACTGAATCTCATACGTGTGAGACTGAATCTCATACAGGTGAGATTTAGTCTAATGCAGGTGAAACAGATTCTCATACAGGTGAGACTGAATCTCATACAGGTGAGACTGAATCTCGTACAGGTGAGACTGAATATTGTATAAGTGAGGCTGAATCTCATACAGGTGAGACTGAATCTCATACAGGTGAGACTGAATCTCGTACAGGTGGGACCGTTTGTAACACACTTTGTAAGAGTATTTTCTCTCCCATGTCTTTAAAAAACATTTGTCACTGTTCCCCTGCATTGTAATATACCTGTAATGTATATTGCTGTTATAACAAATCTTTTACGTTATTTATTGTTACTGTGTTGTATCAGCTGATAGTATCACAAGCATCAATTGTAACAAATGTGTAACACTAACAACATGTTGTGCTAGATTGAATTAGTTACACATAGATTCCTGCTACCAAGAACACAACTTGACTACACACTTGCACATACAACTCAGTCATGAAATTAGTAAACTTGTATGTATTATTTATTTGTGTGTGTTACTGTGCTGTGGTACAATCACAGGTATGTTGCTGTGAAATTTGTTTCATGTGTGTTCACCACTGTGTAGTGACGCATGTGTTACCATGTTGTGTTACAATTACAGTACACATAAAACTGTGTTGTGTTACATTTGTGTTAGTCACTGTGTTATGTTACTGAGGTGTGTTACTGTGTTGTGTTACATATGTTCCTGTGTTGTGTTACAGATGTTCCTGTGTTGTGTTACATATGTTCCTGTGTTGTGTTACAGATGTCTCTGTGTTGTGTTACAGATGTATCTGTGTTGTGTTACAGATATTCCTGTGTTGAGTTACAGATGTCTCTGTGTTGTGTTACATATGTCTCTGTGTTGTATTACATATGTATTTGTGTTGTGTTACAGATGTATCTGTGTTGTGTTACAGGTGTTCCACTGCCACTTCAACAGTAATTTCTTCCCCCTCTTCCTTGACAACTTGCTGGGTGATGCCGTGCCTCAGGTCGTCCTCTCACTCATTCTCGGTGAGTAAACCCTCGTTCTGGGCGAGTAAACCCTCTTTCTATGCAAGTAAACCCTCATTTTTGAAGAGTAAACCATTGTTCTAGAAAATTCTATAATCTGTTTCAGGGATCTCCTTCATAGTCCCACACCTCAATGTGTTCTACTTCATGTTGTGTTTCAGGGATCTCCTTCATTGCCCCTTACCTCAATAACATCTACTTCACTGTGTGTTTCAGGAATCTCTTTCATTGCCCCTCACCTCAATAACATCTACTTCACTGTGTGTTTCAGGAATCTCTTTCATTGCCCCTCACCTCAATAACCTCTACTTCACTGTGTGTTTCAGGAATCTCTTTCATTGCCCCTCACCTCAATAACCTCTACTTCACTGTGTGTTTCAGGGATCTCCTTCATTGTCCCTCACCTCAATAACCCCTACTTCACTGTGTGTTTCAGGGATCTCCTTCATTGCCCCTCACCTCAATAACATCTACTTCACTGTGTGTTTCAGGAATCTCTTTCATTGCCCCTCACCTCAATAACCTCTACTTCACTGTGTGTTTCAGGAATCTCTTTCATTGCCCCTCACCTCAATAACCTCTACTTCACTGTGTGTTTCAGGGATCTCCTTCATTGTCCCTCACCTCAATAACCCCTACTTCACTGTGTGTTTCAGGGATCTCCTTCATTGCCCCTCAGCTCAATAACCTACTTCACTGTGTGTTTCAGAGATCTCCTTCATTACCCCTCACCTCAATAACATCTACTTCACTGTGTGTTTCAGGGATCTCCTTCATTGCCCCTCACCTCAATAACATCTACTTCACTGTGTGTTTCAGGGATCTCCTTCATTGCCCCTCACCTCAATAACCTCTACTTCACTGTGTGTTTCAGGAATCTCTTTCATTGCCCCTCACCTCAATAACCTCTACTTCACTGTGTGTTTCAGGGATCTCCTTCATTGCCCCTTACCTCAATAACATCTACTTCACTGTGTGTTTCAGGGATCTCCTTCATTGCCCCTCACCTCAATAACATCTACTTCACTGTGTGTTTCAGGGATCTCCTTCATTGCCCCTTACCTCAATAACATCTACTTCACTGTGTGTTTCAGGGATCTCCTTCATTGCCCCTCACCTCAATAACATCTACTTCACTGTGTGTTTCAGGAATATCTTTCATTGCCCCTCACCTCAATAACCTCTACTTCACTGTGTGTTTCAGGGATCTCCTTCATTGCCCCTTACCTCAATAACATCTACTTCACTGTGTGTTTCAGGGATCTCCTTCATTGCCCCTCACCTCAATAACATCTACTTCACTGTGTGTTTCAGGAATCTCTTTCATTGCCCCTCACCTCAATAACATCTACTTCACTGTGTGTTTCAGGAATCTCTTTCATTGCCCCTCACCTCAATAACCTCTACTTCACTGTGTGTTTCAGGAATCTCTTTCATTGCCCCTCAGCTCAATAACCTCTACTTCATTGTGTGTTTCAGGAATCTCTTTCATTGCCCCTCACCTCAATAACCTCTACTTCATTCTGTGTTTCAGGGATCTCCTTCATTGTCCCTCACCTCAATAACCCCTACTTCACCGTGTGTTTCAGGAATCTCTTTCATTGCCCCTCAGCTCAATAACCTACTTCATTGTGTGTTTCAGGGATCTCCTTCATTGTCCCTCACCTCAATAACCCCTACTTCACTGTGTGTTTCAGGGATCTCCTTCATTGCCCCTCAGCTCAATAACCTACTTCACTGTGTGTTTCAGAGATCTCCTTCATTACCCCTCACCTCAATAACAACTACGTCACTGTGTGTTTCAGGGATCTCCTTCATTGCCCCTCACCTCAATAACCTCTACTTCACTGTGTGTTTCAGGGATCTCCTTCATTGCCCCTCACCTCAATAACATCCACTTCACTGTGTGTTTCAAGGATCTCCTTCATTGCCCCTCACCTCAATAACCTACTTCACTGTGTTTCAGGGATCTCCTTCATTGCCCCTCACCTCAATAACATCTACTTCATTATGTGATTCAGGGATCTCCTTCATTGCCCCGCATCTCAATAACATCTACTTCTCTGTGTGTTTCAGGGATCTCCTTCATTGCCCCTCAGCTCAATAACCCCTACTTCATTGTGTGTTTCAGGGATCTCCTTCATTGCCCCTCACCTCAATAGCATCTACTTCACTGAGTGTTTCAGGGATCTCCTTCATTGCCCCTCAGCTCAATAACCCCTACTTCATTGTGTGTTTCAGGGGTCTCCTTCATTGCCCCGCATCTCAATAACCTCTACTTCAATGTGTGTTTCAGGGATCTCCTTCATTGCCCCGCATCTCAATAACCTCTACTTCAATGTGTGTTTCAGGGATCTCTTTCATTGCCCCTCAGCTCAATAACCTACTTCACTGTGTGTTTCAGGGATCTCCTTCATTGCCCCGCATCTCAATAACATCTACTTCATTGTGTGATTCAGGGATCTCCTTCATTGCCCCTCACCTCAATAACACCTACTTCACTGTATGTTTCAGGGATCTCCTTCATTGCCCCGCATCTCAATAACCTCTACTTCATGACCCTGTGTCGGCGTCATGGGACATACGCAGTCATCCGTGGGTTGTTTGTTGTCAAGTTGTGTCTCGGAGTCTTCATGTACCTGGCCGGGCCCGACCAGCTGTGGCTGATGTGTCTCTTCATTGCCAGGTGAGACACTAACACAACACGTGCAACAGTCATGGTAGTTATAACAGTCACCGTCGTCGTGACAGTCATGTCATTTATGACCCCCATTTAAGTCACATCGGTCACAGCGTTAATAACAGTTGTGACAGTCATAACTGTTGCATCGGTCACAAGTCATGTCAGTTACAGCCTTCATGACAGTCACGACAGTTGCAGCAGTCGTGACAGACACAACTGTTGTAACAGTCACAGCAATCATGATAACAATGACAGTCATGACAGTCACCACTGTCGTGACAGTCATGATAGTTGTGAAAGTTGTAGTAGTCATGACAGTCACAATCACAACACTTCTGACTGTTGCATCTATGTAAATTGCAGTCTAAACATTGAACTCTGTGTACAGTAACCGAGTCTTCACTGAAGGCACCTGTAAGTTGTAGAGTCTAGTTATTGAACTCTGTTTACAGTAACCAAGTCTTCACTGAAGGCTCCTGTACGTTGTAGAGTCTAGTCATTTAACTCTGTTTACAGTAACCAATTCTTCACTGAAGGCACCTGTAAGTTGTAGAGTCTAGTCATTGAACTCTGTGTACAGTAACCAAGCCTTCACTGAAGGCACCTGTAAGTTGTAGAGTCTAGTCATTGAACTCTGTTTACAGTAACCAAGTCTTCACTGAAGGCACCTGTAAGTTGTAGAGTCTAGTCATTTAACTCTGTTTACAGTAACCAAGTCTTCACTGAAGGCTCCTGTACGTTGTAGAGTCTAGTCATTTAACTCTTTTTACAGTAACCAAGTCTTCACTGAAGGCTCCTGTACGTTGTAGAGTCTAGTCATTTAACTCTCTTTACAGTAACCAAGTCTTCACTGAAGGCACCTGTAAGTTGTAGAGTCTAGTCATTGAACTCTGTGTACAGTAACCAAGTCTTCACTGAAGGCACCTGTAAGTTGTAGAGTCTAGTCATTGAACTCTATTTACAGTAACCAAGTCTTCACTGAAGGCACCTGTAAGTTGTAGAGTCTAGTCATTTAACTCTGTTTACAGTAACCAAGTCTTCACTGAAGGCTCCTGTACGTTGTAGAGTCTAGTCATTTAACTCTGTTTACAGTAACCAAATCTTCACTGAAGGCACCTGTAAGTTGTAGAGTCTAGTCATTTAACTATGTTTACAGTAACCAAGTCTTCACTGAAGGCTCCTGTAAGTTATAGAGTCTAGTCATTGAACTTTGTTTACAGAACCAAGTCTTCACTGAAGGCACCTGTAAGTTGTAGAGTCTAGTAATTTAACTCTGTTTACAGTAACCAAGTCTTCACTGAAGGCTCCTGTACGTTGGAGAGTCTAGTCATTTAACTCTGTTTACAGTAACCAAATCTTCACTGAAGGCACCTGTAAGTTGTAGAGTCTAGTCATTGAACTCTGTTTACAGTAACCAAGTCTTCATTGAATGCACCTGTAAGTTGTAAAGTCTAGTCATTGAACTTTGTTTACAGAACCAAGTCTTCACTGAAGGCACCTGTAAGTTGTAGAGTCTAGTCATTTAACTCTGTTTACAGTAACCAAGTCTTCACTGAAGGCTCCTGTACGTTGTAAAGTCTAGTCATTTAACTCTGTTTACAGTAACCAAATCTTCACTGAAGGCACCTGTAAGTTTAACAAGATTTAACAAGATTGCCAACCAGAAAATTACTCTGGATGGCAGTTGGACAAGGAAGCCTTTTGGCTTATCGAGAGTCCAATACTTTTTATCTACATGTACCCCGCCTTTTTAAGGTGTGTGTCGATTTTATTTTTAAACATATTCACGCTACTAGCACCAACACAATCAGGAGATAATATGTTCCATTCATTTACAGTCCTTTGTGAGAATGAGAACTTTCTTATATCTAATCTACACTGCTCCTTTACTAATGTAGCTTCATGTCCTCTGGTCCTTCTATCTTTCTTAACTGAGAAAAAAAAAATTCTATCAATATTTTCATAACCATTCAATATTTTAAACACTTCTATGTGATCTACTCTCAATCTCCTGGTCTCTAGTGTTGTTAAACCACATTCTTTTAGGCGTATTTTGTAACTAAGATCCCTCAGATTTGGTATCATTTTAGTCGCTCTCCTCTGTACTCTTTCTAGCATATCTATGTCCTTCTTGCGATATGGCCTCCATGCTTGTATACAATATTCTAAATGAGGCCTAACTATTGTTTTGTACAGCGGTATTATTAGCTCTTTTTCCTTATACGTTATGTTTCGCCTAATTAATCCAAGGATTTGATTTCCCTTTGAAGCTGCAATTCCGCACTGTTCTGAAACCTTCATATCAGCACTAATGGTTAACCCTAAGTCCTTTTCTTTTACAGTAGTACTTAGAACAGTACCCCCCATTTTATATTTTACCTCTTCGTTCCCATGTCCTATGTGGAGGCATTTACATTTCCCAAAATTGAACAGCATTTGCCACTTTTCAGACCATTTGATCAACCTATCAAGATCATCTTGTAAATGCTGTCTGTCTCCATCACTTTTAATCCTTCTAAACACTTTTGTATCATCCGCAAATTTTAACACCTTGCTTGTTATATCATCGTCCAAATCGTTGATATATATTAATAATAATATAGGGCCTAGTACTGATCCCTGTGGTACCCCACTCAATACCGATTTCCAGTTTGAAGCCTCCCCATCAACAACTACACGTTGTCTTCTGTCATTCAGCCATTTTTCTATCCAGTTTATTATACCATTTCCTATGCCATGGGCCTTTAGCTTAAGGAGTAATCTTTGATGTGGTACTTTGTCGAAAGCTTTTTGAAAATCTAAATAGATGATATCTACTGGTGATCCCTCATCTACCCACCTAGTGATGTCTTCCAAAAAACATAACATATTTGTTAAGCATGACCTCGCTTTTAAAAACCCATGTTGAGATGGGTTTATCAAGTTATGTTTAACAAGAAAATCCACCATGTGATCTTTAATTAGTCTTTCTAATAATTTGCAAATCACTGATGTTAAACTCACTGGTCTATAGTTCTCTGACTTGTTTCTCGAACCTTTTTTAAATAACGGTATAATGTTTGCCTCTTTCCATTCTAAAGGAACCACTCCCTCTTCTAATGACAAATTGAAAACTGTTGCAAGCGGTGTGCTAATTTGTTCTACAATTTCCAATAGTAGTTTGGGCGGAATCCCGTCCACTCCAGGTGATTTATTATCCTTCATAGCCCTTATTTTCTTAGCTACCATTTCCGAGGTTATAACTTACTGTCCTAAATAGTCTGAATCTGCCCCCTTGAACTTAGCCTCTGGTACTGGCAGTGAACTAATATCTTCCCTGGTAAACACTGAACTAAAATACTCATTCAGGTCTTCTGCCATTAAGAATCCCTCTGATATTGTATTTCCAGCACTATCTTCTAGAGGACCGACCTTATCCTGAACTTTCTGAAGTTGTAGAGTCTAGTCATTTAACTCGGTTTACTGTAACCGTGTCTTCACTGAAGGCACCTGTAAGTTGTAGAGTCTGGTCATTGAACTCTGTTCACAGTAACCAAGTCTTCACTGAAGGATCCTGTAAGTTGTAGAGTTTAGTCATTGAACTCTGTTTACTGTAACCGTGTCTTCACTGAAGGCACCTGTAAGTTGTAGAGTCTAGTCATTGAACTCTGTTTACTGTAACCGTGTCTTCACTGAAGGCACCTGTAAGTTGTAGAGTGTAGTCATTGAACTCTGTTTACTGTAACCGTGTCTTCACTGAAGGTATCTGTAAGTTGTAGAGTCTAGTCATTGATCTCTGTTTACAGTAACCAAGTCTTCACTGAAAGATCCTATAAGTTGTAGAGTCTAGTCATTGAACTCTGTTTACTGTAACCGTGTCTTCACTGAAGGCACCTGTAAGTTGTAGAGTCTAGTTGTAGAACTCTGTTTATTGTAACCGTCTCTTCACAGAGGGCAACTGTAACTTGTCGAGTCTAATCATTGAACTTTGCTTACAGTAACCGTGTCTTCACTGAAGGCACCTGCAAGCTGCTCAGTCTAGTCATCAGTGACTTGGTCGATGAAGACTTTGTCATCCACCACCGGAGGCAGGCAGTGTCAGCGCTCATGTTTGGCACCTCGGCCTTCGTGTCGAAGCCTGGCCAGACTCTAGCGCCACTCATTGGCACATGGCTGCTCGCAAGCCAGACAGGTTCGTGGCTCACTTCGCTCGAGTTTCTACCCTTGTAATTATCTCTAACAGGCACTTTTATTTTATAGGTTTTTCATGTTTGTAAACATGTTCCATGCTTAAACGTTTTTCGCTCACTTTGCTCGAGTTTCTACCCTTGTAATTATCTCTGATATGCACCTTAATTTATAGCTTTTTATCATGTTTATAAAACATGTTCCATGCTGAACATTTTGTTTTACAGTTGTTGTTTTTATGTCAAATTTTTAATACACTTCTTAAGGGTAGTCGCTGGTCCTAAATGACATTTTTTGCCATTTTGGATTTCATAATTTCTTAATAGGCTAACATGTTATACATTCCCAATACATTGCATTTTTCAAGATTGTGATTACAAATACCTGTAATCAGATGATGCCCATACTGCTTAACGTATGATGTTCTTATTTCGTTTTGGCCATTTTCTAAAAACAATATTTTTGACCATCTGTGACACTGGCAAAAATTATTTTGGAAAAACTGAACAAGATAGAGAATTTAAATTTTCACCAGTTAGTCTGTAGAATGTTCCAGGTGCAAAGAACTACTTTTGATGTCATAGCTTTATTTTAAGGGTTTGTAAACAAGGGTCAACCAATTAGGGAATTTTTTTAATCTTCATCTGAATAGTGCAATTCACTATGTTCATAAAACACTTGATGTCAGAGCCCAAAACCACCTTATTGTACAAAGTAATATTTCAACAAACAACTTATTGTAATGGTACGATGGTATTTGCCATCACTTACTCTTAAATTTTTTTTCTGTGGGGCATACGTCCATAGGCACATAAATCGCCATGGCAACAGTTATGTAAATTAGCTGATTTTCAACAACCTTTACCCAACTAAAATAATCCTGAAATAAAGATATGATGAGTTTTCATCAAGATATGGCCCGTAGTTACTTTAGGACCAGCAGCTACCCTTAAATATATCTCTACTTGGAATAATTGTATGATGTAATGCATCATAAATGACTAAGACAGTACGTGAATATATGTTGTTATATAAATATTGTTCTTATTATTTACTATGAAGAAAAGTAACTGTGAACATGTGACACACCAAGTTGACAAATGATTAGTACAGTGTGCTGTCAACATTGTAATGAACAAACGCATAATCCCACATTGTTGAGCGCTGACCCTCTTGTCATGTCAGCATTGATTCAGAAGACTGATTTGTACTTCCAGACAAACGTGTCATGTCAGCATTCACTCAAATAACTGATTTGTACATCCAACTGTGTCATGTCAGCATTCACTCGGAGACCTGCTATTCTCTTTCAGGACACGATGTCTTTGCGTTGGGTAACTCGTTTGGTTCGATCAAGATGAAGTTTGACCCGCAGGAGTCTGCCCAACACGAGGTCTACCGCCAGGGCATCTTCCGCCTCCTCGTCTGTGTTCCTGTCATCTGCGCCATCCTTCAACTTGCTGCCTGGTCCAACTTTACCCTCCACGGGGGACGGCTACTGTGGGTGAAGGCCGCTCGCAGAGGGCAGAAATACAGCACAGTGTAGGACAGATATCTCGGCTATGATACGACTGTCTGGGCACACACTCACAACAACAAAGATACTGGACACAGCAATGCAACTATTGTCACACAAAGACACTATGGACACAACAAAAGACACTAGTATCACAACAAAGGCACTTTTGTTATAGCAGTAACACTAGTGTCACACCATGGTTACAGCAGTAACACTAGTGTCACACCATGGTTACAACAGAAACACTGGTCAGAGCAAGGACACTGTGGTCACAGGATCATGATGTGATGATCATAGCAAGGACGGTCACAGGACATCATCATGAGGTCACTTCAATGAAATGGTGTCCTAGCAGGACAAGAACAGAACAGAATTAATTTTATTTGTACACAAAATTGATAAGGTTATTTGACAGTGTCCATGGCTCTGGGGGGATCCTGCCAAGAACAATGTCTGGTGTTGTTATTACAGGAGCCACCCACAAAATCTACACAAGTACATGTGTAAGGATACTGTTTTGGTGGACATGGACATGGTGTCCTAGCTAGACAAGGACATAGAGTCATGTTTTTGTCCCTCAAGTAGGCAATGGATGTATTAACAAAACTATTTTTTTTAATTCCACAACATTTTTTGCTGCAGGTAATTAGCTATCTGTAAATGTAGTTTCAGTGTGGTTTTGAACCATTTGTGGCTGCTAGTGGTTCGATTCATGGTGCAGTGACATGTCCTGTCACAGAACACTGTTCACTGCACTGAGATATCATTTGACAGTATAATAGCCATCACTAATTTGTTGTTTCATTACATTTATATTGGTAAGAATATATTTTATTTGTGCAAAATAACTATTTTTGTACATAATTGGACATACGCTATAAGTCTTGCCACAATATGATGGAAAATATATTTACTGGAAATACATTTTGTAGCTTTTTTGTAGATTTGTGTAAAACGGTACTTTTTATCCACTCGTGATAGCAGATCTGATCTTGCTTGGAATTAAACTGATAATGCCATTGCCACTTAAAGTGGTGAAAGTAAGATAAATGGGGAATTCCTCCAGCACATTATGTATTGTAATTACTACTTGTGGCGACATCCGGAAGATTGGTATTTTTGCGAGTGTTACGAATTAAGTATGGTCGTTGCTGTTTTAATATATTTGTTGTAAAATGCGATTCTTGTTGTTAATCATAGCAGATAGGAAGTTACTTTATCAGATGTTTATTCTAGGCAATTGATGTGGTGTCACATTGAAGACTATGTATATGATACTTAGAGACATTGTTTATTCAAGCTGCATTTCTTTGACATTGTATGGTCTGTGGAAGTGCCTTAGATAATGCAGTTGTGATGTTGTGGACATTTAGTTGGATTTGGTATTGGCTAGAATTTAAGATGTTGCTATGTTAAACAGATCTCATATAATAAATCCACTTTTTAACATTTCTGTTTTAATTCAATTGTTGATTACTGATGTCGGTCTGAAGGACAGAAAAAAGTTATTCATATCAGTTGATGCCGTATCCGTGTCTTAAGTTTTTTCCCGGGTTGGAAGGACCTTCCCATGGACACCCCCATGACACATGTTCCGCCAGAGTTTCATGGGGATAACTAATTAAATGAGTACCAATCAAATGCAGTAGAACCTATCTTTGGCAACCTACACATCCATTGTTTCTAGCAGTAATGTATCTGCAAATGTGATCAGTGACTATAAACCGGTCATGTAATCATTATTTTTACCTGTTTTGAGCGATCAGAACAAGCAAACAACCAAAATCTTATCATTGAACAACAAACAATATTTGACATGTTCACATGGTCAAAGTGAATGCCACATATATGATTGGATATTTACAAATTAGGGAGCGGCCCCAAAATCTTGTTCTCTGGAACGTGACCCATCCTCTTGGGATATTATCGACATTTGCTCAAAAAAAGTTGCTGGCATATTTTGGACACTGAAAAAGTACCCTACCCACCACAAACTATCCAACACAAATCCGACCCCAAAATTCTGTGCAATCAAATTCCCCCACCCCCTTATGAATTATGGCTACTCCCTTGATTTTACTATTGTATATAGATCTAGTTTACAAAGTGATTGTATCTAGTTTGACACTAACACGTTATATTATGTTGATGTGGCAGTTACAGCATGTAGCAACAGGCACATGAAAAAATTACACAAACATCCAGCATACATATTTATAGTTGTTCGAATTTTTATGACATACAATAACAAATCTCCCCCCCCCCCCCCCGGCTGCAAATACATTGAAAATTATTCAAGTAGAAATATATTTCAAATACTTTTGAAAGAAAACCTATATAAAAAAATTAAAAATTATATATATATATATATCGAATTTGTATTTTTTTTAGAGTAGAGTATACCTGTATATATATACGTTGTTAATCGGCATGGCTTGTTGATTGCAACTTTGACATGAGACAGCTTACTGACCGGCTGGTATGCTGTAAACTACAACGTTGTAGGTAAGTATTGATGCCAAGTGATGATGCCATCTGGCTACCTTTCCCTCAACCCAGAGACAGCAAATGTGTCTTATCAGTTGAAACAAACATTGACACAGCAGGCCTTAGCAGCTGGCTATGGCATGGACACTAAGATCAACAGACAGACAGGCCAGTGTTGTTGCTAACTGCATCAAGGTCACAGGTGAGAACTGACAAGTTGATGTTGGTTTCTCTGGTATGCTCTGATAAATTAAAATGATCTCGGTGACTTCCCACATAATGGTTTCTGACTGGAAAATGTCAGGTGGAAGAATAAATTTTTTGGACTAGACAGGTGAATACCAAATCTAAATTGCCATTTATTGACACCCATGCCCAAAGTATTTGAAATAGTTTTAAACATATTTGAGAAAAAAATTAATACTTTAGGGAAGTCTTTAAATACAAAGTTTGTAATAAGATAAACAAAAAACAATCCAAGGTGATGGGAATAAATCAGAGAAATCCGGTATCGATCTATCTCGATCATGAGGAACTGCAAACCACAGGCACCTTCACCTATCTGGGAAACGTAGTATGCAAAGATGGAGGGGCCGATGTTGACATCAAGAATCCCATGAACAAGGCCAGATGTGCTTTCTTCAGGCTGAAACCTGTTTGGAGATCAACAATATATCGTAGAAGAACAAAGCTGAGACTAGACCAAAGCTGTTTCCTCTCCACTCTTCTATATGGCTCAGAATGCTGGCCTATGACTGACCTCAAAAACATTTCTCTTCCACACCAAATGCCTTCAAAATATAATGAGAGAATATTCTGGCCACAAACAAATCTACAACAAACAACTGCTCAGAATTACCAGACAAAACAAACATACTCGCCACAAGAAGATGGAGATGGATCGGCCATATCCTGAGGAAAAAACAACAGAATCTAAAAAAACCTAAATCGTGTACGACCAAAACAAACCTGGAGGAAGACTGTAGAAAAGGAACTCAAAATACTACATCTTAAGCTTGAGGGCCAAGCCGCAAAGATAGCTGCAGACAGGAAGTGGTGGAAGACCCTTGTGTCCACCCTATGAGCCAATGTGTTTGGAGAGGATTAAGTAAGTAACTACCAAGGTAAGTGAGTTAAATACAAATACTTTAATTTCATTAATGTCAAATACAATTACAAATAGTTCAAAAAAGTATATAAATACTTTCAAATAGGCCTACAAATATATTATGTTGCAACTTCAGTTATAGACGCCGTGTGGCCTTACAAAATTGAATTTCCCAAAGACCCCATCTCACAAAACCCTCCACCCAGGGTAATTAAAAAATAGAAATACACAAACCATGCTTTGGCTACACAATTTCAGCCATGTAAACCCAAAACTAATATGAAGATAATGCGACCACATACTGAGTACAAATCGTTTTTTTTATATATTTAGACGTAGTTCCTCCTGTTCCTTTCGGGACATCGAGCAACGAGCTTTCTCCATCTATTACGGTCTTTCGCAATTTCTTTGGCCTCATTCCATGTAATTTCCATTTCTGCTAGATCTTCTTTAAATGTCTTATGCCAGGTCTTAGTCGGCCTTCCTCTCCTTCTGTTTCCACCTTCAGGCACCCACTCCATTGCTACGTGTGCTGTTCTCTCTCTTGGTAGGCGTAGGATATGTCCCGCTAGTCTCCGTCGTCGAGACTTAACTACGTCATGCAGGCTATCCAGACCTGCCCTCCTCACCACTTCTTCATTGGTGATTTGCTCTCATGCCAAATATGAACCGGAGATATTGCCAGTGGAATATTATATCCTCGCCGTATTCTTCCACGTTTCACAGGCATATATCGCTGTTGGTATTACGATTGACATGTAAAGACGTAGTTTTATGTCCTTTCTGGTGGTGGTACTGGACCTTTTGGACGTAGTCTTTGGAACACTGCTGATGCCTTGCCTATCCTCGCTCGCACATCTACTTCCGCGTCGCCTTCCCTAGAGATGTAGCTTCCGAGATAAGGGAAGTTCTCGACGCACTGCAAGTCTTGCTGATCGATCACAATGTGGGGGTCAGATCCATTACCAACTGACAATGTTTTTGTCTTCTCACAGCTAATTCGTAATCCAACCATCTCTCCATTGTCATTTAGATTATTGGTCATCTCTTACAGGATCTCCGGCGTGAGGCTGAGCAGTGCAATGTCATCGGCAAAGTCTAGGTCTGTCAATTTATTATTTATCCACTTAACACCAAAGTTCGGACCTTTCATCGTTTTCTTCATGATGAAGTCGATAACAACAACAAAGAGGAAAGGGGACAGGATGCAACCTTGACGTACACCTGTCTCTATGTCGAACATGTCTGTGTAGCCATCGTTGGTCTTGATGCAGCAGTTGGTGTTTCGGTATAGCGATTTGAAAATGTCTATATATATTTGTTTAGTTCGCCGTATAGCTTCAGGATTTGCCATAACGAATCTCTGTGGACACTGTCGAAAGCCTTCTTAAAGTCAATGAAGTTGACTAAAAGAGGTATCTGGAACTCTCTGCTTTGTTCGATGATGTTTCGCAGTGTGAAGATCTGTTCACAGCACGACCTTCCTCTTCGAAAACCAGCTTAATTGTTCCTCCTGGAGGTGTTGGTCAACTGTTGTCTTCAGCCGGTTTAGGATCACACTGCAGAACACTTTTCCAGGTACTGACATCAATGTTATTCCTCGCCAGTTATTGCAATCGCTCAGGCACCCCTTCTTTGGTAACGTCACGATCACTCCTCGTCTCCAATCATCAGGGACTTCCTCCTTATACCAGATCAGATTGAACAAGTAGGTTAACTCGTCTACAACCCCGTCCTTGTCATGTTTCAAACGTTTGGCCGATACTACATCGATGCCCGCTGCCTTGTTGTTCTTGAGGCTATCGATGGCTTTGGAGACTTCTGCCCTGCCCTGGTAATGTGATTGGTGGTGACATCGAGCTCTTTCGTGTTTGGTTCCTGTTCGAATTTGAAGAGTGTGTTGGTTGATCTAGTATTTCTCGGAAGTGTTCGATCCACCTCGTGGTTTGTTCCTCGCTTGTTTTAGACGCACTCTGCCATCTTTGTCTTTTATTGGTATGTTGGAATTGCTTTTCACGCTTGTTAGCTCTTTTACAATCCTATGCAGTATTTTCGAGTAATTCCGTTCTGCTGCTGTTTGCGCTTCTTTCTCTTCTAACCATATCGACTTATCTGTCCTACAGCTCTTTTTACTTCCTTGTCCAGTTTCCTGTATTCCTCATCTGATGATCTCCATTCTTGGAGGTTTCTAGCTGCTTGATCTCTTCTGATCTTCATATCCTTCCTTTTATCAATCAGTTTCCACGAGACTTCAGTAATCCATTGTTCTCTGTTGGATCCTCTTCGCCTTCTTAACACTACATTCGCGTTCTCTTTTACGGATTGAAGGAATAGCTGCCATTGCTCTTCCAAGTCGGTTGAGTGTTGTTGCGCATGGAATCTGTTCTTAGTTTCCTCGTAGAATTGTTTTGATGTGTCTGTGTTCTTTAAGTTATCTGTCGCATATGGCCTGACCGTCTTCACTGTCTTGACTCTCTTTAACTTAAAGCGGATCTTACCAATGACAAGGTTGTGGTCAGAGCCAACATCTGCCCCTCTATGGGTTCGTACGTCCTGTAGAGATGTGCGCCATCTACTACTAATGCAGACGTAATCAATATCATTCGATGTATTGCCATCTGGTGAGATCCAGGTTTTGTTGTGAATGCGTTTATGTTTGAAGAAGGTGTTGCCAATGCTGATACCACTGGCAGTGCTCATCGAGAGCAATCGTTCACCGTTATCATTCGTATTTCCAGCTGAACCGTAAGGTCCAACTGTAGTATATATATGTCTCTTCTGTGTCCATCCAGTTTCACGTTAAAGTCTCCTACCACCACTTTTATGTCAAAAAGCTTGGCACATCGACAAGCACGTTTAGGAGTTGATCGTAAAAGATGTCCTTTTCCTCGTCTGTGGCGACGTTGGTTGGGGCATATACTTGCACTACGGTGACTTTGACATGTTTTGTATTGAATCTCGCTGTGATGATGCGTTAATTAACTGGTTTCCACCCTGCTTATGCAGCATCCTTATTCAGGATGATGCCAACTCCATGGATGTGGTGATCTTCATCTCCGGAGTAGAGTACAGTTTTATATCCGCTGTTGAAGCGTCCCTGTCCTGTCCATCTCATCTCGCATACGCCTAGAATATCTAGATGGTAAGCCTTCATTTCCTTCAGCACTTGCTCCATCTGCCCGCTCTGAAAGAGCGTTCGAACGTTCCACGTGCCTACTCTGGTGTTAGTTTTGGCGTTAAAGATATGGCTAATTGGGGGGGGGGGGTAGGTGTCGAGCTTCCTGGCTTTCACTCAATCCTGTCATAGCTATATCTGTAGGTGTAGATACATATGTAGATGCAGATGCATCCACATTTATGGATGTGCCTTCTCGTCTTCCCCTTGGAAGTGTATCGGGATGGCTTCTTCTCGTCGTTTCTATTGTAGGGTTTGTTTTTACGAGGTAGGGTTACTGTATCGGGATGGCTTCTTCTCGTCGTTTCAGTAGTAGGGTTTGTTTTTACGAGGTAGGGTTACTGGGCCTACGCCCAACCCTCTTCCTTTTTCAGCTTGGCTTGGGACAGGCTTTGGCTGAGTTTACTATCATTTTTATTATAAAAAAAATAGAATGACTAACAACTTTTTTCTAACTAAACATAACATATTGTAAAACATAACAAATTGTCTGGAATGTATAGCTGACCATCCTTCAGCATTAAACACAATAAAACCGAACCAAACATTGTTTAAAACAAGTCTAGACTTGAGAGTCTTTCTAAGTTTCCATGGCGTTCGAGATGTGGTCAGGTGTTACGTGGTGCGGTAAGTTTTCACGCCGCTGCAAGGCCCACAATGCAGCGCGTTAACATCGCCATGTTGTGTGAGGAGAGCAACATATACTACAACTAGGTTTTGGCACGTAAGTTTATCGCATGAAGTGAAGCCCTGCGATGTCCCGGATCCATGTCATCGGCTAGTATAGCAATACATAAAACTTAATAATGTGTCGGATAATACAAATGCAATTCCATTAGTTTTAATGTTGGAGTATAAAAAGTTTTAGACGATAGACTCGGAGTCACGGAGTCAGGTCATGCTGCTTCAGCATTGAACATGCTGCGATGGGAGGGGAGGGGGGGGGGGTGTTTCCATCATCCATCATTTCCACGTGACATCATGTCAGCTGTAGATGGTTTGTAGAATACAAAATCTAGGCATATGTTTGAAATATGGGCCCACCTAATTTTCGCTGTTATAATTACATTTCTGTCTTAAATTCGCTATACAAGTTTAGTCAATCACTGCCTTTCGGCAGCAGCATGCACATAGTTTACTAAATGACACATCACACAACATTTCAAAACTAGTAAATGGTGAAGCAATTTTATTGTCAACAATGGGTCACCAGTTATCTTGATTTTCTACCGGTTATCACATATATAACATAATCAAATGTCAAGATTCCGAGCACTTTGACTGTTGCATACTGTGCTGTGAGATCTAGCGAGATTTCAATGCCAAGCAATCATTATTTGCTTTGAAATTGCTTATGCTTACTTATGTCATCCACTTAACACAGTGACACGATGAGTTGTTTCCCCTGTATTCTGTGTGACGTGACAGCAAGCCAAGTCCCACTGGCACCAAGATCGATGTCCCTCTTGTAGATGAATGGTTGTCTTGGTGTTATGCTCGTTCGACCTCTTCTCCAATGGCCTTCAGGTTTCTAAAGGAAAACTTGGTTACCAATTCAGGGATCGATCTGGAAAAAGACATGCATGTTTTATTATAAATTTATGCATATCTACAACATTGGCAGATAGCAACTAACACCACAATTCATGGTCGCAATACATGCAACCAAAAAAAATACACATTTACGGTACAAAACATTGTCTTACACACAGTTCACAAGGTTTTGTAAATTATGCAAAGTATCACATCATTCAAAATTACAAAAACGTGCACAAACATTAATTATTATGTCTGCACATATACACGCAATCAACTGCAGTGATGTCATCTACGCCCAAACACAGTGAAACACTATACAATAAGTGTTCACCTACTCACTTCACACTATGAACATACACCCCAGCTGCATACTCAAACACATCAATCCATTTTTTTTGTGACGACGGATATTTCTACATTTTAACGTTGAAGTTTTGTATAACATATATATTATTTTCTTTCAACAGAAACTGAACTAAAATATCAAGACTGGTGGCTCCTGCGGTAAAGACTTTCACACACTTGTACACCGTAACTTTATAAAAAAAATATATTATTGAATGCTTGTACAGTTTGGATAAATAAATCCACTTCTGTTCTGTTGTGCCCTTTGAGCACATCAGAGATAGAACTATGTGCCTTTTCGAAACGACATGGATTCCCTTGGAGCGCGGAAACACGTCAATGACACATACACTGGAATGCTGCATACTATTTACCACATGTGCCCAAAAGACGCAAAAACGTGTCTGAGTTATTAACTATAGTTTTGCCTAAATTTGACACATTGATGCAATAATTAAATCATTCCACTTCATCTAAGGCATAATTACACTACAAAAATATTGCGTCATAGGCCCAAATAGTGTTCCGGTTTGTTCCCGTCTGTGCCTGAACACAAAATAACGGCTGCGCGGACAACAAACAGAACAATGGTCTGAATGGAGTTATTTAAATCATATCTTACAGTGATAACTGGACAGTGTCTAATCAATACCCTTATGCCGTGCCTACCCCTTTGCCAGTCGTTGACATTGTTTATAAGCTTTAGTCAAGCACCATGAACAGAGTTTATTGCCGCTGGCACCATATTATCGCCCATCGTCAACTTTCAACTCTTGCCAAAGAAAGTGCAATCCATTCATGTCTATACAAAATAATATCCATTCATACATGTACACTATATGCACGTTTTAAAATTCATGTATGCTAAATATTACAATTGGAGTATATTATCAAAAAAAAAATTATATTTAAAAAAGCATGTTTATCATGCCACCATCACCAATGCTCACAAATAGTACATTCGTTACAAATGCCTCGGTCACCCAGGGTCATCACCTTTGGAAAAAAGACAATGCTATGTTCTAGTCTTACATGTAATAGTCTTACTGTATAGTATAATTTAATTGGGTTATTTTCCCGCAACTTATAATCTAATTTCCTCTCAAAAGACTGCACTGGTGCAATCTCAACGACAAACTGAGTGAGGCTATTCCATACATCTGTTCATTGGTGTATCAATTAGTTTTTTAATGTTTAATCAACATGGTTCTTTGAATATTTTTAGTTGGTGCTCTCTCGTATGTGAATCGTTGTCACTCAATGTCACAAACTGCTGCATTGTATTTCTCAGTTCGAATCTCCCCATCCTTGGAGCAGTAGACCATAGTAGCATGACCAGTCCACGAAAAATGGGGCACACCTGCCCAGAATGTATCTAGTTTTGTACCGTTACACATTTTGAAAAAAGCAACATTTCTGAGCACTATGATATTGATGGTTATATATTTTGTACCCAGAAATATGTTGCGTAGACAATCCTGAATAGAATTAAAACAAGTTAAATAATAACATAATTACATGCCTAATATTAACGAAATGCAATGTTGACATTTACCAGGTTATTTAAAGGGAATAAAAACATTTATTGCTTGAATTCATGTTATATTACATCCTGCTATCTATTTCCACGTCCACCAAGCCAAAAAAAAAAAATCAATGAATTAGAAATTCCACATTTTATGCTGTGCATCCGGACATTTTCGAATATGCATATTTTTGGCGCGCTTTTCGGGATGCCGAGATGTGACGTCACTTATGACTCAAACTCGCATCAGGCCGGCCCTTTCCATGCATTCAGAGCATGTATACAAGTATAGCTTTTGGGTCGAAACGAGCGTCAGAATGAGTTATTGTGCAATATTCCGACGTAATACAAACACTAGTCACCATGGACGTCACGCTGCCACGTGATCGCCTAGCTCATTAAAATTTTATTTTCCACGGGAATCGCTTCACAGATGGGCTTAGAATCAAATTTATGCTACAAATGTATTTTTCTGTATTTGTTTAATGTTGTCAAATGTTACAAACAATGTTAAACTTTGTGTACACATGGAAAAAAGATTTTAGCTAATGCCTTATTTTTATTTCCTTTAAACGATCATACTATCATGCAAAATTAATTAATAAAAATTTAATCAACTAATTTGGGGCACATCAAATTTCGAAAAGGCACAGTTCTATCTCTGATGTGCCCAAAGGGCACATTATTAAAGTGGTTGTAGGGAGTGATGTTGTACTTGTACATGTCGTGTGGTTGGGTGGTTATAGGGAGTGATGTTGTACAAGTCGTGTGGTTGTATGGAGTGATGTTGTACAAGTTGTGTGGTTGGGTGGTTGTGGGGAGAGATGTTGTACAAGTCGTGTGATTGGGTGGTTGTAGGGAGAGATGTTGTACAAGTTGAGCGGTTGTAGGGAGAGATGTTGTACAAGTCGTGTGGTTGGGTGGTTGTAGGGAGAGATGTTGTACAACTTGTGTGGTTGGGTGGTTGTAGGGAGTGATGTTGTACAAGTCGTGTGGTTGGGTGGTTGTAGGGAGAGATGTACAAGTTGTGTGGTTGTAGGGAGAGATGTTGTACAAGTCGTGTGGTTGTAGGGAGAGATGTACAAGTTGTGTGGTTGAGTGGTTGTAGGGAGAGATGTTGTACAAGTTGTGTGGTTGGGTGGTTGTAGGGAGAGATGTACAAGTTGTGTGGTTGAGTGGTTGTAGGGAGAGATGATGTACAAGTTGTGTGGTTGAGTGGTTGTAGGGAGAGATGTTGTACAAGTCATGTGGTTGGGTGGTTGTAGACAGAGATGTTGTACAAGTTGTGTGGTTGTAGGGAGATATGTTGTACAAGTCATGTGTTTAGGTGGTTGTAGACAGATGTACAAGTCATGTGATTGGGTGGTTGTAGAGAGATATGTTGTACAAGGCGTTTGGCTGGGTGGTTGTAGGGAGAGATGTTGTACAAGTCATGTGGTTGGTTGGTTGGTTGGTTGGTTGGTTGGTTGGTTGGTTGGTTGGTTGGTTGGTTGGTTGGTTGGTTGGTTGGTTGGTTGGTTGGTTGGTTGGTTGGTTGGTTGGTTGGTTGGTTGGTTGGTTGGTTGGTTGGTTGGTTGGTTGGTTGGTTGGTTGTAGACAGAGATGTTGTACAAGTCGTGTAGTTGGGTGGTTGTAGGCACAGATGTTGTACAAGTTGTGTAGTTGGGTGGTTGTAGGCAGAGATGTTGTACAAGTCATGTGGTTGGTGGTTGTAGGCAGAGATGTTGTACGTGGTTGTAGACGGAGATGTACAAGTCGTGTGGTTGGTGGTTGTAGATGGAGATGGAGATGTACAAGTCGTGTGGTTGGTGGTTGTAGAGAGAGCTGTTGTACAATTTGTGTGGTTGGGTGGTTGTAGAGAGAGATATACAAGTCATGTGGTTGTAGGGAGACATGTTGTACAAGTCGTGTGGTTGGTGGTTGTAGACAGATATGTTGTACAATTCATGTGGTTGTATAGAGAGATGTTGTACAAGTCGTATGGTTGGGTGGTTGTAGACAGATATGGTGTACAAGTCGTGTGGTTGGGTGGTTGTAGACAGATATGTTGTACAAGTTGTGTGGTTGTAGGGAGATATGTTGTACAAGTCATGTGGTTGGGTGGTTGTAAACAGATGTACAAGTCATGTGGTTGGGTGGTTATAGAGAGTGGTGTTGTACAAGTCGTTTGGTTGGATGGTTGTAGATAGAGATGTACAAGTCGTGTGGTTGTAGGGAGAGATGTTGTACAAATTGTGTGATTGGGTGGTTGTAGGGAGAGATGTTGTACAAGTCGTGTGGTTGGGTGGTTGTAGACATAGATGTACAAGTCATGAGATTGGTGGTTGTAGACAGAGATGTACAAGTCTTGTGGTTGGTGGTTGTAGACAGAGATGTACAAGTTGTGTGGTTGGGTGGTTGTAGAGAGAGATGTACAAGTCATGTGGTTGGTGGTTGTAGACAGAGATGTAGAAGTCTTGTGGTTGGTGGTTGTAGACAGAGATGTAGAAGTCGTGTGGTTGGTGGTTGTAGACAGAGATGTACAAGTCTTGTGGTTGGTGGTTGTAGACATAGATGTACAAGTTGTGTGGTTGGTGGTTGTAGACAGAGATGTACAAGTCATGTGGTTGGTGGTTGTAGACAGAGATGTACAAGTCACATGGTTGGTGGTTGTAGACACTAAGACAGAGATGTACAAGTCGTGTGGTTGGTGGTTGTAAACAGAGATGTACAAGTCATGTGGTTTGGTGGTTGTACAGGGAGATGTACAAGTCATGTGGTTGGTGGTTGTAGACAGAGATGTACAAGTTGTGTCATTGGTGGTTGTAGACAGAGATGTTGTACAAGTTGTGTGGTTGGTTGGTTGTAGAGAGAGATGTTGTACAAGTCGTGTGGTTGGTGGTTGTAGGCAGAGATGGTAGGATGAAGGCAAGGAAACAACGAGCATCGGTGAGAAAAAAGGGAGTGACAGAAGACACTGAAGTAAAGGATGAAAGCATGCCAGTGCCAACTCTCAACAGTAGGTTTGCCTTAACAAACCGATTCGGTACCTCAGAAACTTCACATTCATTCTTTAGCTCATTTGATTTGTGGTACAGTTCATTTGCTGTTTGCAGTTTGCGGTCATTGTTAAGTAAGTCTGTTGTAATAATGACAATAACAATAAGATATCTTCTGTTGCGCCTAAATTCATGGAAACCAAGCTCAGAGGCGCTTAAAAACAAAATCATTGGTCAATTTCAAAATCCATAAGCAGTATTCCAGTTGTCAACAGATGGGTCAAGGCGCTAGGGAGCTATGGTGGATAAGCAAGGTTGTAAAGATAAGCTTTTAAATGACGACAGAATGTTGTAATATTTTCAACTGATCTAACACTAAGAGGGAGTGTATTCCAAAGAGTTGGTGCAGCAACAGAACAAGCCCTAGTCCCAATGTTAGTGTTGACTCTGGGAACAAAATGCAGGTCAGAACTAGATGATCGAAGTTGGATAGGAGTAACCAGTGAATGCAAATAAGATGGTTGCTTACTGGACAGTGCCTGCTATGTAATGGTACAGATCTTAAATATTATACAATATTGTACAGGAAGTAATCGTCCTGTAATCGTATAATCAGACTTGATTACACCTACACATTTTTCAAACGGTGGTTAAACATTTCATAATACTTTTGCTTCCAGTATGTATGTACTATATATATATATATAGCACTTGTCCGTTTGTCCAGGACAAGTGATTTTTGGCCCGGACAAGTAAAATGACTCTCCATGGTTTTCCGGTGGACAAGTGAAAATTTACAGTAAATAGTGACGCGTGCAACATTGCAAAATTTTTATTTGAGGAAATTCAAACGTAAATGAAGTTCGCTAGCAATCGCACGCGTTGCGATTTTGTTGGTGTGTCGGCATCTTGTCGTTCCGCCACCAGTGTGTTGTACGTCAGTGTTCGACCGAGTTTAGTACCTGCGTTAACAGGGTCTTGCGCTGAGCGCACCAACCTAGCTCTGTCATACGCATAGGACAGACTCTGCATCAGCCATCGTTGATCGAGGCTGTATTTCACACAATCGTAAATCGTTCAGTTTGGCTGACGTACAACTTGCTTCCATGCACGGATCATATTTGATGAACTTTGGAAATAGTAGACTTTGTATCGCTACCTGTTATTTGAATAAGTATATACAAAGTTTTACCCATTATTACGCCTAACCCACGCGGACTTGGCAGTCTTCCAAGACCAAGTCATCGAACTATCGACGTTAGGCTAGCCGATCCAGATCGGTGACAATTTTCAAAACTTGTAACTGGCTCTCCAGTAAATCTATAGTGCTGGTTGATAAACGGAATATTAATGACATTTCATAAATGTTGTTGTATCTATGTTATGCAACATTTATATTAACCATAAATTGAGAGTTTTTGAAACCGAATTATGCCAGACGCGCAGCCGGGGACGGTGCGCCAACCACCGTTGACATGTCGGCTTCCGCCATCTACGGCGCGGCAGCAACGTTACGACGTAACTAAATCTATAAATTATATTCCGCCTGGTAATTGTAATTCGGGCACCGTTAAAACTGTTTTATCATCATTGAAATGGTAATGTAACATATAGGAAAATTATGCGTTTCTTTGCTGATGATCAATTGAATATTATCTTCGTTTGTAAAATACAGAACTATGTTAATATTGAAGTTCATAGAGGTTGAAAAAAATATTCTCATATTAGGTATATATAGTTTATTATGATTTGTTGACATCTCCTGGCTTTGCATTGGTCGTGTTCCTGGCTGAGTGGCGTCTTCAATGACAAACTGATGCAATAATGCTACAGCAGTGTTATATAGTAAACCTCATCTAAGTCGGATTCGCCAAAGTCGGATCTTCGCTCAACTGATTTGTAATGTATTTCCCATAGAAATCTTCGTCTAAGTCGGATCTTCGCCTAACTCGGAATAACTGAGTCGGTCCATTTGATCCGAGATAATGTGTTTTTCCTCGCCTAAGTCGGATCGCAGTATTCAACAAAATCACTTGGTTGTTTGGAGTATCTGTACCAGATGAACTAAAAAGTGAAACGGCTATTCTAAAACAATAATCCAGGAGCCACATCAACGTACGTAGGAGTCACGTCTTCACTCATCTAATACAACTAACATCACCAAACCAATGGATGCTGGTATAACCAAGACCATGACGTTCCATTACCGGTACATCCTAGACTAGAGGCATCAGAAGGAATCGCACCATTTTCTCAAGAAATTGAACTATGTTGGGCGTTGTCATTGCTCTGAAACCAGCATGGAACAAACTGAAACCGGATACACTTCTAAACTCCTACAAAAACGGGATTCGTCTAAATTGTTGAGCGTCAAGACGAAGATGAAAATGAAGCAGCTCCTTCATTCAGACACGTACGGAATAAGCTCCAAGAGATGTATGGAGATGTTGTTTGCCCGATGGACGACTGTGTTGGTGTGGACGAGACAGCAGAAACGTACGGAATAAGCTCCAAGAGATGTATGGAGATGTTGTTTGCACGATGGACGACTGTGTTGGTGTGGACGAGACAGCAGAAACGTACGGAATAAGCTCCAAGAGATGTATGGAGATGTTGTTTGCACGATGGACGACTGTGTTGGTGTGGACGAGACAGCAGAAAAGTCGGAATAAGCTCCAAGAGATGTATGGAGATGTTGTTTGCACGATGGACGACTGTGTTGGTGTGGACGAGACAGCAGACACGTTGGCTACTCCAAATAACGAGCAGATCATTGAAACCGTACAACACTCCGATGCAGAAGGTTGGTTTACTGAGCGATGATGAGGGTGACGAAGTCTCGGTGTCTGAAGATAAGATAACAAAACTCAGTGGCACACATGCTGCATTGTGGATGCTAATTAAGACACTCTTGATGATGAAGCTGGTGAAACTGAAGAGTTGACCGACAAGTAGAGGCCATTATCATGAGATAGTCGCCACAAAGATTTACGCAGCGCAAGATGACTGACATTTACAATCAGTAATAATTATTAAGCTACAACCTTCGTGCCAAAATGAAGCACAAAACTGTTCTAATACTGCATAATGTTGTATGTTGCTTGTGGACATCAACATATGTAGAATTACCGCAGTTTCCAGTCACCTTCAAGCGTTATTCACAGTTACCTAAGGGCTTTTAGAGGGTTGCCTTTGGCGCTGGGATATGTCATCTTCGGCTAAGTCAGATTTTCGCGTAACTCGGATTAAATCACTCGGTCCGATGGAATCCGACTTAGGCTAGGTTTACTGTATGTTATTTATATATACATATATATGTATATATATATATATATATATATACCATATTAAACATAAACAGTTTTTGCAACATTATAAAACGAAAATAACAAGGAAAACAATTGTCTAATTCCTATTATCGTAATAATTATTTGTTATTAATAAAAGCGTTCATATCAGCATCACTAAAATATTGGATACATCATGTAACGTGTCTACTTTTAATATTCGTGATGAACAATAATGGACTGGAAAATAGTTGCAAATATAATTTAGCAATTTCAAAATTTGCAGATTAAATAAAATTGTGTCGTTAATCAAAAGTCACTCAGATGTACATGCAACGAAACAGCAGGAACATTGTGTTGTTGTCATAAAAATAAGACAAACTTTTTACGTTTTTTCCGATGCTTCGATTCCCCTTGACAACCACTCGGACAAGTTAAAATTTTGGCGGACAAGTAGATTTCAAAACTTACTTGTCCGGCGGACAAGTAAATATTCTGGCTTATTTCTATCGCTGATATATATATATATGTATATGCATGCATGCATGCATACAACCATTCATGAATACAAACCATTTGTAAGTCAATAATCACAGAAACTCTGGTGCACTGGTCAGTAATCCCAGCACATGGGCCATGGCTAATTGCAATTTACTTTTATTGTTATCTCACTGCTCACTGGCCAGTCACTGCTGGTGTTTGCACAGATCCTTCTGAAGGATTAAATCCTTTGGTTTTATTCACAGTTTGTCAGAATAGTCTTCATATGCCTGGTTCAGATCTGGCCTGGTCATACCTGGATCATGGCTAATTGCAATTTACTTTTATTGTTATCTCACTGCTCACTGGCCAGTCACTGCTGGTGTTTGCACAGATCCTTCTGAAGGATTAAATCCTTTGGTTTTATTCACAGTTTGTCAGAATAGTCTTCATATGCCTGGTTCAGATCTGGCCTGGTCATACCTGGATCATGGCTAATTGCAATTTACTTTTATTGGTTCCTCACTGCTAGTGTTTGCACAGAATCATTCAATTCCTTCTAAAGGATTAACTCTTTTGGTTGTATTCAGTCATGCCTGCAGCCTACCCTTTGAAATACAGTTGTGAAGTGCCTACAGTTGGTCAACTGCACAGTTTGTCAGAAGAGTTGATATGCCTGGCCAAAAAATTTAATTGTAATTGGAGAACTGTAATCGTAATAATTTTTTTTCAAAGTGTGTAATAATAATAGACTTTTCCCAAGGCAGTGTAGTCGTAATCATGGGTGTGTAACCGGCGAATACAGCGAAGATCACGAATATAATAAAAAAACGGCATGTGTTGTCAGAAATTGAAGTTACTATCAAAGATCAGTCCTAGATTTCGCACCGAGGTTGCTGGCGTGATATACTGATTCAAAATATGTGTAGGGAAAAAACCATCAAGTTTACTATGCTGCATTGGAGTACCAATAATTATCAATTCAGTTTTATTTGCATTTCATTTCAACTTGCTGTCAGTCATCCAGTGGAAGATATCTTGAAGGCAATCACTAAGTTGGTTAAAGGAGCGATTTGTGTCCGGGGTAGCCAATGAAATGTAGATCTCGGTATCATCAGCATAAAGATGATGATTCAAGTTATGTCTTTGTATAACAGAGCTTAGTGGCATGGCATGGCATAGCGTAAAGAATAAAAAGCAAAGGCCCAAGAACAGAACCCTGGGGAACACCAAATAAAGCTGGCAGTGCAGCCGAAAAGCAGTTTCCAATCTTTCTAGTTTGGTATCTATCAGTTAGATGTGAGGAAAACCAGCTTAGAGCTGTGCCAGATATGCCGTATCACTTTAATAAGCATTCAATGAGAACGTTGTGATCAATCGTGTTGAAAGCGGCAGAGAGATCTACCGGGTAGTAAGGTAAGTGCAGTCACTTTACCCTTATTAAATGGAATAAAAACATCTGTTGCTTGAATTCATATTATATTACATCCTGCTATATATTTCCATGTTCACCAAGCCAAACAAAACAAACAAATTCATTGAATTAGAAATTCCACATTTTATGCTGTGCAGCCGGACATTTTCGAATATGCATATTTTTGGCGCACTTTTCGGGATGCCAAGATATGACGTCACATATGACCCATACTCGCATCAGGCCGACCCTTTCCACGCATTCAGAGCATGTTTACAAGGATAGCTTTCGGCTCGAAACGAGCGTCAAAATTAGTTATTGTGCGATATTCCGAGCTAATACACACACTAGTCATCATAGAGGAACAAGCAGTTATCTTACGGTTCCACATGAATCCAATTTTATTCAAAACAGCGAATGGGCCTACAAGTCGACTAGGTTTCACCCAGCTTGAGCTCGTTTTCAGAATAATTATATCGAATGCAACCAACGGGAGATAATCTACACCAATAAACATTCATAGCAAACATACATTGTATCCAGCTACAGAAAGTAACGTGTATAATCTCATAATATCACTAGAATATCGATGTATGAAGGAGGAGTTGTACAATTGATCATAACAACTTAAATCAGTCAGTGAAATCCTGTCGGTGCCGCTAGCTCAGTTGGTAAACGTGTTGGTTTCTTGTCATTTATTTTACAATCGGGCGACACCGGTTCAAATCCTGACACCAAACCATTGATTTTTTTAACACTTTGTTAATGTTTTCACGAAGTAATATAAACCAAATAATTTTATACTATGATGCACTGTTTGTAAATAATTTTTTAACATTTTTGTAGTAATTATTTATTCGCCACAAAAAATGAAAATATGGGAATTATATAACGATGTTTGTAAATTTTATTTATCCAAACAAATATAATGTAATGGATATATCATTTATTAATTGTGTATATATATATATTTTACGGTAATATATTGTAATTATTATGTGTGAAAACAAATGGTGATCTGTCTGGATAAATACAATTTAGAAACATTGTTATATATAATTACCATATTTTCATTTTTGTGGCGAATAAATAGTTATAACAAAAATATTTATAAACAGTTCATCATAGTATTCAAAATGATTTGGTTTATATTACTTCGTGAAAACAAACAAAAAAAGTGTAAAGAAAATCAATGGTTTGGTGTCAGGATTGAACCAGGCGTCGCCCGATTGCAAAATAAATGCCAAGGAACCAACGGGTTTACCAACTGGGCTAGCAGCATTGACAGATATTCGTTGACTGATTTAAGTTGTCATGATAAATTGTACAACTCCTCCTTCATACATCGATATTCTAATTATATTATGAGATTATACACATTACTTTCTGTAGCTGAATACAATATATGTTTGCTATGTATAAACATTTTATTCACGTGGAACGGTAAGATAACTGCTTGTTGATAAGTGTTTGTATTACATCGGAATATTGCACAATAACAAATTCTGACGCTCGTTTCGACCCAAAAGCTATCCTTGTAAACATGCTCTGAATGCATGGAAAGGGTCGGCCTGCTGCGAGTGTGGGTCATATGTGACGTCACGATGCTTAGCTCATGAAATTTTTATTTTCTGCGGGAATCGCTACCAGGCATGAGAAATCTGCGGAAACGCGGATTTCTGCAGTTCATGAACTCGATTTGGCTGTTTCTGTGATTCGTCCAAATCCGAAAAAAAAAATTTAATATGGGGGGTTGTGACTTGGCAAACATTGACAATAAAAATTATAAATTTCGTGATCGTCGTCCTTTTTCAAAAGCAAGCCGTATTCTGATTGGCCAGAAACTGCGAATCATGTCCCAGCTTACAATACGTGCATGAGTTTTGACGGTGAATCAGTTGCAGTGTTGTTTTCGAAGTTCACAGTCGCGTTCAGTCGAACGAAGCATGAGCTACGGTCTACAGTAAGTTGTCCGCTTTTATTTCAAACATTCGTGTATGAATCAATTACTGAATTATTGGAATTAACGAAGCAGTCGAGTGGTTTTAAGATCGTAATTTCAATAAATATTAGATTGTTTAGCCTGCCACGCGAGGAGTTGTAATGGCCTATGGGACTTACATTACGGCGCCGGCATACGCTCTCGCCGCTGGCGTTACGGGTCATGGCATAATACAGCACCGTTAACGATATGTAAACGCGAATAGTAAGTGGAGTATAAGTTTTGGCAATAACTTTAAGGTATCCCAGATGGGTTTATAGCTTATTTTGGATAAAAATAAGTATATGCCTTGGATCGGCGCTAATATGTCAACATGAAGTACGCTTTAACGTATGGTTTAGGTTATTATTAATTAAATAACAATTTGAATTAAATTTATCTGACGTTGTTAATATGAACACTTTTAGGGGATATGGCGTACACCAAGAAGGATGTTGTACAGAGAGGGGACGAGTTGAATTTGAAGATGCAAGAGAAAAGCAGCTGAACAGGTTTCCCAAGAGGCAAAGTGTCAAAGAGACTGAAATCTGTCCACCTCCACTCCCCAGTCCTTGCTCAGGCAGAGAAGAGAAAGAAAACTGTGAGTGCCAGGATCAAGCACAGGCAAGAAAAGAAGTGAAGTCACATGTCCACAATGAACACTAAAATTTACAAGTTTATGGTTCACATTGACCACTTGTGCAATGTTGTAGTTTCGACAATGTAGTATACACTGCTTCTGGTTTTTGTATGATATGATGTGCTTTTACAGTTATGTGCATGGAACTGTATGCTTACACTTTTGATTAATAAAATCCCAAATGTGTTTCTATGCACAATGTTTGTGATTTTATATAGATTAAACAAAAACGGTGTGAAAGTACACTAGATTGCATCACAAACAATGACGTCTTAAAAAAAATTTCTGAGTTCCAATCCAGACCCCCCTTTCTTCCCCAGTTTGCCGCGCCGCGTGCAAATGTTCCTCAGAAGTGACTTGCCTCCTCTCACATGCCTTGCTACACAGACGGGTTTAAAATCGAATTTGTGCTACAAATGTATTTTTCTGTATTTTTTTAATGTTCTCGAATGTTACATACAATGTTAAACTTTGTGTACACATGGAAAACGGATTTTACGTAATGCCTTGTTTTATTTCCTTTAATGTTCAAGTTAATGTCATTATGAACCTTAAGATGGCAGTCTCTGTTGAATGAAACTGTCTATATGCTGATTGTGACACATTAGTTAAGACGTGCTAATGTGAGACCTTAGATGACTAGCTACAAACTTTTCTAATATTTTCGAAATAAAGCTGAGGTTAGAAATAGGTCTATAACTGTTTAGGTCTTGTTTAGGCAGAGACGACTTCTTAAGAAGTGGAGTGACGTGGGCGTATTTAAAATCATCAGGAAAACAGCCAGAGCAAAGAGATGCATTTATAATATTTGTTATAGGTCCAGCATGCTTTTAGCAGATTTGTTGGAAATGGATCAAGTGCACAATATTTTTTTTGGGAGGACATACTTTCCTAACTGCATCAACTGTTGCAGGTTCAAATGATACAAGTAGAGAATTTACTTGTGGAAAGTCCACACTGACATTACTTAAAGTATGACGTGGGAAAGCAGAACATATAATAGTGATTTTATTTTTAAAGTGACGAGAAAGAATCACAAAGAGACTTAATTGACATATGATCAGGTGGTGATGCAGTAGGCCGTCTATGTAGAATGTTATTGATGCAGTTCCATAAATAATGACGACACCTTTTAGATAGTATATATATATATATATATACGTAGGCGAATTATACATGTGAGAATGCAGTTGCATTAAAATTGTTGAATCACGCCCCAAATTGTATTAAAATTGTTGAATTGCACACCAAATTGCAATTGCATTGATATTGTTAAATCACACACCAAATGATACCATTCCCTGTAACATGGGCCATTCCCTGTAGTGTGGGTCATTCCCTGTAGTGTGGGCCATTCCCTGTAGCGTGGGCCATGCCCTGTAACTTGGGCCATGCCCTGTAAAGTGGGCCATGCTCTGTAGTGTGGGCCACTCCCTGTAGTGTGGGCCACTCCCTGTAGTGTGGGCCATTCCCTGTAGTGTGGGTCATTCCCTGTAGTGTGGGCCATTCCCTGTAGCGTGGGCCATGCCCTGTAACTTGGGCCATGCCCTGTAAAGTGGGCCATGCTCTGTAGTGTGGGCCACTCCCTGTAGTGTGGGCCACTCCCTGTAGTGTGGGCCATTCCCTGTAGTGTGGGCCATTCCCTGTAACATGGGCCATTCCCTGTAGTGTGGGCCATTCCCTGTAGCATGGGCCATGCCCTGTAGTCTGGGCCATTCCCTGTAGTGTGGGTCATTCCCTGTAGTGTGGGCAATTCCCTGTAACATGGGTCATGCCCTGTAGTGTGGGTCATTCCCTGTAGCATGGGCCATTTCCTGTAACATGGGCCATTCCCTGTAGCACAGGCCATTCCCTGTAGTGTAGGCCATTCCCTGTAGTTTGGGCCATTCCCTGTAGTGTAGGCCATTCCCTGTAGCGTGGGCCATTCCCTGTAGTGTGGGCCATTCCCTGTAGTGTGGGCCATTCCCTGTAGTATGGGCCATTCCCTGTATTGTGGGCCATTCCCTGTAGCATGGGCCATCCCATGTAGCATTGGCCATTCCCTGTAGCATGGGCCATCCCATGTAGCATTGGCCATTCCCTGTAGCGTGGGTCATTCCCTACAGCAGGGGCATTCCCTGTAGTATGGGCTATTCCATGCAGCATTGGCCATTCCCTGTAGCGTGAGCCATTCCCTATAGCAGGGGCCATACCCTGTAGTGTGGGCCATTCCCTGTAGTTTGGGTCATTCCCAGTAGCGTGGGCCATTCCCTGTAGCGTGGGCCATTCCATATAGCATTGGCCATTCAATATAGCCCCAGCCTAGTCAAGAATCGGCAAAGTTGAAATGACTGATGAATATACAGTATAATACACATAACATGATGAATATACAGTATAATACTCATAACATGATGAATATACAGTATAATGCACATAACGTGATGAATATACAGTATAATACTCATAACATGATGAATATACAGTATAATACACATAACATGATGAATATACAGTATAATACACATAACATTATGAATATACAGTATAATACACATAACATTATGAATATACAGTATAATACACATAACATGATGAATATACAGTATAATGCACATAACATGATGAATATACAGTATAATGAACACAACATGATGAATATACAGTATAATGCACACAACATGATGAATATACAGTATAATACACATAACATGATGAATATACAGTATAATACACATAACGTGATGAATATACAGTATAATGCACATAACGTGATGAATATACAGTATATTACACACAACGTGATGAATATACAGTATAATGCACACAACATGATGAATATACAGTATAATACACATAACATGATGAATATACAGTATAATGCACATAACATGATGAATATACAGTATAATACACATAACATGATGAATATACAGTATAATGCACATAACATGATGAATATACAGTATATTACACATAACATGATGAATATACAGTATAATGCACATAACATGATGAATATACAGTATAATGCACATAACATGATGAATATACAGTATAATGCACATAACATGATGAATATACAGTATAATGCACATAACATGATGAATATACAGTATAATGCACAAAACATGATGAATATACAGTATAATGCACATAACATGATGAATATACAGTATAATACACATAACATGATGAATATACAGTATACTACACATAACATGATGAATATACAGTATAATGCACATAACATGATGAATATACAGTATAATGCACATAACATGATGAATATACAGTATAATGCACATAACATGATGAATATACAGTATAATGCACATAACATGATGAATATACAGTATAATGCACATAACATGATGAATATACAGTATAATGCACATAACATGATGAATATACAGTATAATGCACATAACATGATGAATATACAGTATAATGCACATAACATGATGAATATACAGTATAATGCACATAACATGATGAATATACAGTATAATGCACATAACATGATGAATATACAGTATAATGCACATAACATGATGAATATACAGTATAATGCACATAACATGATGAATATACAGTATAATGCACATAACATGATGAATATACAGTATAATGCACATAACATCATGAATATACAGTATAATACACATAACATCATGAATATACAGTATAATGCACATAACATCATGAATATACAGTATAATGCACATAACATGATGAATATACAGTATAATGCACATAACATGATGAATATACAGTATAATACACAACATGATGCATATACAGTATGATGCACATAACATGATGAATATACAGTATGATGCACATAACATGATGAATATACAGTATAATACACATAACATGATGAATATACAGTATAATGCACATAACATGATGAATATACAGTATAATGCACATAACATGATGAATATACAGTATAATGCACATAACATGATGAATATACAGTATATTGCACATAACATGATGAATATACAGTATAATGCACATAACATGATGAATATACAGTATAATGCACATAACATGATGAATATACAGTATAATGCACAACATGATGAATATACAGTATAATACACATAACATGATGAATATACAGTATAATGCACATAACATGATGAATATACAGTATAATGCACATAACATCATGAATATACAGTATAATGCACATAACATGATGAATATACAGTATATTACACATAACATGATGAATATACAGTATAATACACATAACATGATGAATATACAGTATAATACACATAACATGATGAATATACAGTATAATGCACATAACATGATGAATATACAGTATAATGCACATAACATGATGAATATACAGTATAATGCACATAACATGATGAATATACAGTATAATGCACATAACATCATGAATATACAGTATAATACACATAACATGATGAATATACAGTATAATGCACATAACATGATGAATATACAGTATATTACACATAACAGGATGAATATACAGTATAATACACATAACATGATGAATATACAGTATAATGCACATAACATGATGAATATACAGTATAATGCACATAACATGATGAATATACAGTATAATGCACATAACATGATGAATATACAGTATATTACACATAACAGGATGAATATACAGTATAATACACATAACATGATGAATATACAGTATAATGCACATAACATGATGAATATACAGTATAATGCACATAACATGATGAATATACAGTATAATGCACATAACATGATGAATATACAGTATAATACACATAACATGATGAATATACAGTATAATGCACATAACATGATGAATATACAGTATAATGCACATAACATGATGAATATACAGTATATTGCACATAACATGATGAATATACAGTATAATGCACATAACATGATGAATATACAGTATAATGCACATAACATGATGAATATACAGTATAATGCACAAAACATGATGAATATACAGTATAATGCACATAACATGATGAATATACAGTATAATACACATAACATGATGAATATACAGTATAATACACATAACATGATGAATATACAGTATAATGCACATAACATGATGAATATACAGTATAATACACATAACATGATGAATATACAGTATAATGCACATAACATGATGAATATACAGTATAATGCACATAACATGATGAATATACAGTATAATGCACATAACATGATGAATATACAGTATAATGCACATAACATGATGAATATACAGTATAATGCACATAACATGATGAATATACAGTATAATGCACATAACATGATGAATATACAGTATAATGCACATAACATGATGAATATACAGTATAATGCACATAACATCATGAATATACAGTATAATGCACATAACATGATGAATATACAGTATAATGCACATAACATGATGAATATACAGTATAATGCACATAACATGATGAATATACAGTATAATGCACATAACATCATGAATATACAGTATAATACACATAACATCATGAATATACAGTATAATGCACATAACATCATGAATATACAGTATAATGCACATAACATGATGAATATACAGTATAATGCACATAACATGATGAATATACAGTATAATACACATAACATGATGCATATACAGTATGATGCACATAACATGATGAATATACAGTATGATGCACATAACATGATGAATATACAGTATAATACACATAACATGATGAATATACAGTATAATGCACATAACATGATGAATATACAGTATAATGCACATAACATGATGAATATACAGTATAATGCACATAACATGATGAATATACAGTATATTGCACATAACATGATGAATATACAGTATAATGCACATAACATGATGAATATACAGTATAATGCACATAACATGATGAATATACAGTATAATGCACAACATGATGAATATACAGTATAATACACATAACATGATGAATATACAGTATAATGCACATAACATGATGAATATACAGTATAATGCACATAACATCATGAATATACAGTATAATGCACATAACATGATGAATATACAGTATATTACACATAACATGATGAATATACAGTATAATACACATAACATGATGAATATACAGTATAATACACATAACATGATGAATATACAGTATAATGCACATAACATGATGAATATACAGTATAATGCACATAACATGATGAATATACAGTATAATGCACATAACATGATGAATATACAGTATAATGCACATAACATCATGAATATACAGTATAATACACATAACATGATGAATATACAGTATAATGCACATAACATGATGAATATACAGTATATTACACATAACAGGATGAATATACAGTATAATACACATAACATGATGAATATACAGTATAATGCACATAACATGATGAATATACAGTATAATGCACATAACATGATGAATATACAGTATAATGCACATAACATGATGAATATACAGTATATTACACATAACAGGATGAATATACAGTATAATACACATAACATGATGAATATACAGTATAATGCACATAACATGATGAATATACAGTATAATGCACATAACATGATGAATATACAGTATAATGCACATAACATGATGAATATACAGTATAATACACATAACATGATGAATATACAGTATAATGCACATAACATGATGAATATACAGTATAATGCACATAACATGATGAATATACAGTATATTGCACATAACATGACGAATATACAGTATAATGCACATAACATGATGAATATACAGTATAATGCACATAACATGATGAATATACAGTATAATGCACAACATGATGAATATACAGTATAATACACATAACATGATGAATATACAGTATAATGCACATAACATGATGAATATACAGTATAATGCACATAACATCATGAATATACAGTATAATGCACATAACATGATGAATATACAGTATATTACACATAACATGATGAATATACAGTATAATACACATAACATGATGAATATACAGTATAATACACATAACATGATGAATATACAGTATAATGCACATAACATGATGAATATACAGTATAATGCACATAACATGATGAATATACAGTATAATGCACATAACATGATGAATATACAGTATAATACACACAACATGATGAATATACAGTATAATGCACATAACATGATGAATATACAGTATATTACACATAACAGGATGAATATACAGTATAATACACATAACATGATGAATATACAGTATAATGCACATAACATGATGAATATACAGTATAATGCACATAACATGATGAATATACAGTATAATGCACATAACATGATGAATATACAGTATATTACACATAACAGGATGAATATACAGTATAATACACATAACATGATGAATATACAGTATAATGCACATAACATGATGAATATACAGTATAATGCACATAACATGATGAATATACAGTATAATGCACATAACATGATGAATATACAGTATAATACACATAACATGATGAATATACAGTATAATGCACATAACATGATGAATATACAGTATAATGCACATAACATGATGAATATACAGTATAATGCACATAACATGATGAATATACAGTATAATGCACATAACATGATGAATATACAGTATAATACACATAACATGATGAATATACAGTATAATGCACATAACATCATGAATATACAGTATAATACACATAACATGATGAATATACAGTATAATGCACATAACATGATGAATATACAGTATATTACACATAACATGATGAATATACAGTATAATACACATAACATGATGAATATACAGTATAATACACATAACATGATGAATATACAGTATAATGCACATAACATGATGAATATACAGTATAATGCACATAACATGATGAATATACAGTATAATACACATAACATGATGAATATACAGTATAATGCACATAACATGATGAATATACAGTATAATACACATAACATGATGAATATACAGTATAATGCACATAACATGATGAATATACAGTATATTACACATAACATTATGAATATACAGTATAATACACATAACGTGATGAATATACAGTATAATACTCATAACATGATGAATATACAGTATAATACACATAACGTGATGAATATACAGTATAATACACATAACATGATGAATATACGGTATAATGCACATAACATGATGAATATACAGTATAATGCACATAACGTGATGAATATACGGTATAATACACATAACATGATGAATATACAGTATAATGCACATAACGTGATGAATATACGGTATAATGCACATAACGTGATGAATATACGGTATAATGCACATAACGTGATGAATATACAGTATAATGCTCATAACGTGATGAATATACAGTATAATACACATAACATGATGAATATACAGTATAATACACATAACGTGATGAATATACAGTATAATACTCATAAAATGATGAATATACAGTATAATGCACATAACATGATGAATATACAGTATAATGCACATAACATGATGAATATACAGTATAATGCACATAACGTGATGAATATACAGTATAATGCACATAACGTGATGAATATACAGTATAATGCTCATAACGTGATGAATATACAGTATAATACACATAACGTGATGAATATACAGTATAATACACATAACGTGATGAATATACAGTATAATACTCATAACGTGATGAATATACAGTATAATGCACATAACGTGATGAATATACAGTATAATGCACATAACGTGATGAATATACAGTATAATACACATAACATGATGAATATACAGTATAATGCACATAACATGATGAATATACAGTATAATGCACATAACATGATGAATATACAGTATAATGCACATAACATGATGAATATACAGTATAATGCACATAACATGATGAATATACAGTATAATGCACATAACATGATGAATATACGGTATAATGCACATAACATGATGAATATACGGTATAATGCACATAACATGATGAATATACGGTATAATGCACATAACATGATGAATATACGGTATAATGCACATAACATGATGAATATACGGTATAATGCACATAACATGATGAATATACGGTATAATGCACATAACATGATGAATATACGGTATAATGCACATAACATGATGAATATACGGTATAATGCACATAACATGATGAATATACGGTATAATGCACATAACATGATGAATATACGGTATAATGCACATAACATGATGAATATACGGTATAATGCACATAACATGATGAATATACGGTATAATGCACATAACATGATGAATATACGGTATAATGCACATAACATGATGAATATACGGTATAATGCACATAACATGATGAATATACGGTATAATGCACATAACATGATGAATATACGGTATAATGCACATAACATGATGAATATACGGTATAATGCACATAACATGATGAATATACGGTATAATGCACATAACATGATGAATATACGGTATAATGCACATAACATGATGAATATACGGTATAATGCACATAACATGATGCATATACGGTATAATGCACATAACATGATGAATATACGGTATAATGCACATAACATGATGAATATACGGTATAATGCACATAACATGATGAATATACGGTATAATGCACATAACATGATGTGCAAATGAAACTCGCTACAGGATTGTTGATAGAAAGGTGACCTTTGTATGTTTTGCAGGTGTCGACCATGACCAGGTGTGCTTGAGGGTGACAGTGGGTATGGACAAGAGGGTTGTTACGGGCGTTCAGACATCGGACAAAGTCACACAAAGGGGCCGGGGTAAACGAGCAAGTCCGCGGTCGGTGGTGTCCCCTCGTGTTGTCCAGTGCAGCTCACTGCCGCCACGCCACGTTGTCAACAGCGATGACAGCGCAACCCTTGATGATGGTGACCCTGATAATTGTCCCAGCGTGGCGCCTCGTGCACCCCGCGGGGGGCGTAGGAAGAGAGGGCAGGGGAGAAACAATGTGACCCCGACTGGCATTTCCCCTGTCGACTGCCCCAGTCCTGCCAGGAAATGTAGCCCAAGGAAATCTCTACAGAAAGCAGCCGGGAAGAATAGACTTTGTGCACAGACGGTTGAAGTAGACAAAGACTTGCATAAGTCGGCTGCCAGTGTCAATCTGACCTCTGACCTGACGTCACATGACACTAGACACTCCCCCGTGAGGGCATACATTAAGGTGGCGGTCGCGAGGAAGGGGACACGCCAATCACCCCGGGGGCAGTTGAAACTTGTTGACGTCGTGGGAAAATGGGACATGGGTGTCCCAGAGCAGGGGCTCAACAACCAAAAGGAAGGCTGTGTGTCTTCGATGAAAAAACCTGCCCAATATACGGCAGAAGTAGACACTCTGGTGTCAGGCGATGGTACTGCCATGGTGACAAAAGATTTGGAGTCAGGGGTTGACTTGGTGATATTGGGTTGTGACAAATCCAATGATCCGGTCTTGTCCACCAAGATGCATCGGGGCGAAGGAGATGGTTGCATCCTGCCACCAGATGGTACCACAAAGACTAGGCAACCGTCGCCGCGGGGGCGACAGTCGTCACGACGGGGAAGGGGGCGAGGGCGACATGGTACCCCTCCTGTCTCGCGGCACGATGTGCTTGAAGTAACTGAGTGCGTTGGTAGGGGTAACAGGGCGGGTAGGGTCAAGAGAGCTCAGATTGCGAAAGTTTTGAGCAGGGGGGGTCTCAAGAAGGCTGTGTCCTCTCAGGGGTATTTGGAAGACATAGTTGCCATAAGCCAAAGTCAGAGTAGTCTGTCGCTGACCGAGGCAGCAAAGGAAGGCGTCACCATGTCTGCAGATACACCAGCTGTGGCTGGACACCTGAAACAGACTGACCAACACCTGGACACAAGATGCACTGGACACGTTCTGGCCTTGACTAAGGTGATTCCAACAGAACGACTTCTGCAGAAAGCATCACCATGTGCAGTGATGGTCTCTGCAGCACCAGTGACATCATCAGTGATGGTCTGTGCATCACCAGTGATGGTCTCTGCATCACCAGTGACATCAACAGTGATGGTCCCTGCATCACCAGTGACATCATCAGTGATGGTCTCTGCATCACCAGTGACATCACCAGTGATGGTCTCTGCATCACCAGTGATGTCATCAGTAGCTGTCACTACATCACCAGCGATGGTCTCTTCATCAAACCACAGTGTAAATGCACGGCTAAAGACGCATGTCAAAGTTAACACGAAACATGTCCGCCAGGCCAATAGCAGACCAAGGACTGACACAGGGAGCATCCATATGTCCAGACTCAGTCCGGAGACGGTGGTCCATCTGAAGGGAGCCAGCCGCAAGGGGGCCAAGGGTGAGGGCACAACCCGCAGCTCACACTTCAGCCAACACAAGCATGTGAAGAGCTACTTCGGTGACATTGACCACGAGGAAGACTTTGAGCCCGACTATGAGGAGGAAGACGAGCACGCTGGGATAGGTGGCGGGTCACATGACACAGTTGTTGACACTAAGGATGGTGGCGAGGGGACAGATGTGGATCCAAGGTGTGTCACCATGTGTCACTCGCCTGGTGACACTCTGGTGACACTTGGTGACACTGAGTTGACAGGAGACTGCGATGTAGAGCTTGGTGACACCGAGTTGACATTAGACACTGAATGTAATGACACAGAGTTAATATTAGACTCGGGGCTTAATGACACCGACTTGTCAGTGGACTTTGAGCGTGACTCGCGTCAGGTATTGTGTGTAGAGGCACCACAGCTGGTGACAGATGATGAGTCGAGAGATGTGTCGATGACAGTGGATGGTGACGATTCGATGACGGACTACTGCGGCCAGGAGTATGACAGCAGTGAGTACGTAGTGGTGGAGGTAGAGGAGATCGCAGACAGGGGTGGACTCTGCACTGTTATGCATGAGGTGGCCACTGACGTCATTGACACAGTGACACAGGATCGACACAGGTGTGTTTACGTCGATGACGTTGGTCTAGACACGGATCACCTGGTTGTGTCCATAGACAACACCGGTTTGGTCATGGACAGATGCCATGAGTCTACGGAGGAGATTCATTCTGACAGTGTCAATGGGAATGACAGGGCATGTTCTATGGGAAGAAGCATAAGTTTGTTGAGAAAGATCGAGCACTCTGAGGTAGATGCCGACCCCATGGGGGATGGTCATGGGACTTCACGTGACGGACAAAACACTGTGCAGTGTATCGGTGTCGAGTTGGGTAGTAAACAAAGACAGGGGACTGCACGTGTGTCAAGTGTCAAATTGTCCACAGACGGTGATGCAACTGGACGTGTACACACTGACCGCAGAGGTTCAGAGGATGGTCATTCGGAAACAAGCTCAACGTCCAGTCAGTCCATTCCGTTGTCATTAACCATGCAGCAGCCACAGGGCAAGGTTCGCAAGCGGAGCTGGAAACGTCACGCGGAGAAACCCCAAGTAATGGAGGACGGGGGTAAGAAGACAAAGATCACCCTGCGCAGACCTGACAGAGTGGCTTCACCTGCAGGGAGACTGGGAGGTATCAATCTCTTGTCATCACAAACAGTGACACAAGCCAAGGACAGCCAACAACCAAACTGTACTACTGCTGTCACACTGAAGCAGATTGTCAAAGGTCACACAGTTGTCATGGCAACCGACTTAGCAAAAGAGAGTCGGTCCCGTCGGTCGGTGATTTGCTCTGGCCAGAAAGCATCGCTAGTTGTGATGCAGTCGTCCTCGGGTAGAGAGAAGGGCTGTGTACCCGGGGTGACAAAGACAGACACGCAAACACCCCGTGAGACTGTCACTAGGGTGTCTACTACCCCTGTCACCAGTGGACTGGGGTGTCTACCCCCGAATATGGTGTCGATGTCAAGACGGAACTTCTCTGTGTACAACTCGACCATCATCGTGAACTCTGATAGCGACGTCAGTGACACACCAGATGCACAAGTGGTGAATAAAACTTGTGTGGGTAGATCGCCCGTTGTCATGACAACAAGGGTACCTTGTATGAAGGTGGTCGGTCAAGGAAACCTTGGAGAGAAAACATCAACTGTGGGTCTCCCCGGCCGAGCCCCCTTGAAGATACCCCCAGTGGGAAAGGTGCTCACCGCTACCCTGGGGTGCCAAAACTATGGTGGTCCATCCTCAGTGAAGGAGGAACCATCTAGTCCATTAGTAAACCCTTCCAACAGGACTATCATATTGAAAGACTCCGGTAACTCGATCTCTGACAAATCCAGCCTTTATGGATCAAAGGTGAAAGGTTCAAGTGGTGAGTGTCAGGCGGATTTGGCTTCAACTCTGGTGGGGCGGCTAAACAAGATGGCTAGCACCAAGGTTGTAGCACGATCGAGGGGCGTCGTTGTAGACCATAGGGTGGCTGTGTGTAATGAAAGGACCCGGACAGTGCCAAACTTGAGGATCAATCGGTCTCCGGAGATTCTGTCCATGTGTAACGCAGCAGTATCCGGGAGACAGGAGAAGTGTGCCAAGACATTGACCCAGGCAGCTCCTGGGGTCAGGAGGACTGTACAGACAGCAGACACAGCAGCTAGGACAGACGTACAGACAGCAGCTAGGACAGACACACAGGCCCAGTCAGTGAGAAAGATCGTAAGATCTGGCACAGAGATATCTTCAGACCATCCCCCTGGAACAACCTGTCAAGCCCAGAGGAACACGCCAGCCGATTCCAGGACAAACACAGGGGTGAGGACAACCATTAGGACAGACCCCATCAGGACAAGTGAAGGACATGTTGCCTCTGTGCCAGATGCTGGCGATCTTCCCAACAGCGCCGGGGGTCAGACCACAACGTCCACTGGCAACGGAATTCTACTTCATCCTGTGGTCAAAGGCCCAGTCGCCGGTGGGAACACTCGTCCTGCGGTCAGGTGTAGAACGAGAGTGACCACTTACTCGAGTGGCCGGAGTGCTGGACGTCCACTTATGTCCAGCAACATAATTAAGATGATCTCCATGGGAATTCACCCACGGAACGATGATCACTCAGTGGACTCAGGTACAGCACAGGTACAGCATCTAGGGAGGACACAGGTACAAGGTTCAGAGGAAACACAAGTACAAAGTTTAAAAAAGGCAAAATTACAAAGTTCTGAAACAACACAAGTACAAAGTTCAGAAAAGACGCAAGTACAAAGTGAAGAAAAGATGCAGGTGCCAAGTTCTCAGAAGGCTCTTGCAGAAAGTTCAGAGATGACACAAGTACACAGTTCAGAATTGACAAATGTACATAGTTCAAAGAAGATGCAAATACAAAGTTTAGAGAAGGCACAAGTACACAGTTCAGAAAAGACAAATGTACATAGTTCAGAGAAGATGCAAATACAAAGTTCAGAGATGACACAAGTACACGGTTCAGAAATGACAAATGTACATTGTTCAAAGAAGATGCAAATACAAAGTTCAGAGATGACACAAGTACACGGTTCAGAAATGACAAATGTACATTGTTCAAAGAAGATGCAAATACAAAGTTCAGAGATGACACAAGTACACGGTTCAGAAATGACAAATGTACATTGTTCAAAGAAGATGCAAATACAAAGTTCAGAGATGACACAAGTACACAGTTCAGAAATGACAAATGTACATAGTTCAAAGAAGATGCAAATACAAAGTTCAGAGAAAGCGCAAGCACACAGTTCAGAAACGACAAATGTACATAGTTCAGAGAAGATGCAAGAACAAAGTTCAGAGAAGGCAGAAGTACAAACTTCAGAAATGACAAATGTGCAATGTTCAGGTAAGACACAAGTACAGAATGCAGAGATGGCGCAGGTAAGAAGATTAGTTGAAAAGACAAAAGTACAAAATTTAGAAAAGACACAAGAAATGAGCTCTAACCTTCCATTGCAACCAAGTATGTCATCAGCCGGCACAGCTACTGTAGTTGCAGAGCAGTTTATGTCCGCTACACTTGTGCAGGTGAAGAGAGATAGCGACGAAGGTGAGAAATCAACGCAGGACTCGCACCTGCCATCTGGTGACAGGACTGAACGCGTGTCGACAATTATCGATCAACAGAAAGAAAAGATCTGGAAAGTCTGGAAGTCTCGTTTTCAGTCATCCGCTCCTGCTGCGGCAGTGTTACCTGGGAAGACACCAGATGGCGCTGCTGTCAGTCAAGGTGGCCACCTGGTGGTGAATGCTGAGTCAACGGTGTCGTCCAATAGTGTTGTTCCTGTGTCAAGTCCAGACACAGACATTAAGTTAGAACGGCAGCAATGGACAAACAAGGACACTGGTGACACGTCGAGTGACGCAAGCAAACACATCAAGAGTGACACAAGTTTCTTGCATGGTGACAAAATAAAGGAGGAATGTGTGGCAGAAAGCAGGACGCTCCACGTGGAGGAGATTGCCAACTTGCCCCGTGACCTCTCCTCTGACCTGTCGACCCCTATCAGTGCTCACAGCAAGTAAGTCGTTTCTTATATAAAAAATGGTAACTGTTGTAATGTCAGGTTTAGTATAGTTTGCAAGGTAACTAACAGTAAATGTCTGGTTACCAGTTTTATTTCTACAGGTTTGATTCACAATCGGGTTAGCCGTATGTTTAGCAAGTTTCTCGGAGAATTGCAACACAGAAAAGGTTATTTATTAATATTAAGACTAACATTGAAGAGAGGTGAGACATTTACAGTAGATAATAGACATTTACAGTAGACAATTGACATTTACAGTAGACAATTGACATTTATAGTAGACAATTGACATTTACATTAGACAGTTGACATTTACAGTAGACAGTTGACATTTACAGTAGACAGTTGACATTGACAGTAGACAGTTGACATTTCCAGTAGACAGTTGACATTTACAGTAGACAGTTGACAGTTACAGTAGACAATTGACATTTACAGTAGACAATTCACATTTACGGTATACAGTTGACATTTACGGTAGACAATTGACATTTACGGTAGACAATTAACATTTACAGTAGACAATTAACATTTACAGTAGACAGTTGACATTTACAGTAGACAGTTGACATTTACAGTAGACAATTGACATTTCCAGTTGACAGTTACAGTAGACAATTGACATTTACAGTAGATAATTGACATTTACAATAGATCATTGGTGTCAAACTAAACTCGATCAGCCAGGGTGGGCTAGTGCAACAAGGTTATTGTGACAGCACACCTTGCAGTGACAGGCCCCTAAGCAGTCCCCACACCCTTCCTGTGACAGGCCCCTAAGCAGCCCTCTCACACACCTTGCTGTGACAGGCCCTCTAAGCAGTCCCCTCACACACCTTCCTATGACAGTCACCTAAGCCGCCCACTCACACACCTTACAATGACGGCTCCCTAAGCAGCCCCCCCCCATACACCTTGCAGTGACGGAACCCTAAACAGCCCCCACACACTTTGCAGTGACAGCCCCCTAAGCTGCCCCCTCACTTTGTAGTTTGTCGTCTGAGACTGTGTCCCCGTCAAAGAGACGGGCGGATGGTGCAGAACCTTCTCATTGGCCTGATGAACACCCCAGCAAGATGATGAGGCTCAGTGTTGATGCAGACAGTCACCAGGTGGCGGGGTCAAATCAGCATTATTCAGTGTCGGGCAACAGCTACATGCGTACCTTACAGGTAGGTCGGTTTGAGACCCTCGCATTGGTTGCTCTCACTGACGTATAGCGAAACTGATTTTCCATTTCAAAAGAATGCAAATTCCGTTTCAGTCCCATTTCAAAATTCTGTTTCAGAAAAAGGCAAATTCTGATTCAAACGACTTATTTTCCGTTTCAGAAAAAGGCAAATTCTGTTATAAATTACATTTTTTCCATTTCAAATGACACGTTTTCTGTGTCAAATAACACATTATCCATTTAAAAATGGCCTACTGGCTAATGAAGCCCATTTTTGTTAAGAAAATGTATTTTTATTTTAAAGTTATCTTTGAAAAATAATACATTCTGTGAAATATCTAAATTATCACAATTCATCTGAATAATACTGTTTTACTGTGTGATTAACTTTTCTAACATTTATTTGTGCAATATTTACAAATATAAGTTAACAAATGCTAATTATACAAGCAATCATATTAACAATTATAAATGTTCAATTCACAGATGCTGTTTCACTAATAGTTTTGTTCAACCATTGCTATATATTACGCCATCCAACGGAATGGAATGCAGACTATATCACTTTGAGCCGGCGTAACCTGCGCTGTTGTTATTCCTTCGAGCTTTGTATTTGAAACCGGAATATGTACACTTATACATGTTCTAACGATGTGACAATTACATTTAAATAGCGACATGTCTTCAATGCGCTTAACGGACAGCCAGACAATGATCGCAAAACAGTTTTTGTTAGCGCCTTCTGCTCGCGTCCCTGTTTACGTCGGTTGACACGAGGTAGCACCTGCGCCATGACACTCGTAACGATATGCCTTGCGCGTTTTTAAAAACCTGTCATAAACCCACCAAAATAAACAAATGCTGTTGCATAGTGATCATGTTTGTTTCAAAACATCGCCAATAAAGTCAGTATCGGTTACGGTGTTAGTGATTCTACTCTTTCAGCGTTTACGGAGTTTCCTTTCAAAAACAAAAATCCTGTTTCAAAATGTTGATTACGCGGACTTCCATTCATTTTCCAAGATCGTGTCGTAATTGGCAACTGCTTATTGTATCTCCTTGCCCTGACACTGACCTCACTTAATCAACGCAAGTGTTGGCTGCCTTTCAAGCAACCATGCTAGCGGTTAGATGTCAATTACCCTAGCAAATGGAGGCCTGGCTTAATTGGTTTATGGTGTGCGTTGGGCAGCTGGCCAGGCACTCTGGGTGGACGATTTTCAAAACCAGTCTAGATTTTGTAACTGGCTTCACGGCAGTTAATGACGTAAAATGACATGGATGGATATGGAATGACCATTGTTTGGTTTATGTGCCATATAAGCCAAAGCGTCTTAATATCTGATTCACTATGGCAGGCCACATGTCTGAGAGAGTAGACGGGGCAACATCCACCTACAACATGGGCACGTTTCACAAAGTATCTGTTCCAGCCTTTTGACGAAGATTACAGAACTTTGAACAGTTCACAACAATATATATGTTTTCTGTGAATGTTCCAAGCTTTGTACATTGTCCCCTGATCAGTTCAGGATGGTTTCCGTAATTTGCCAAATGTTCCAAGCTTCGTACTTTGTCCCCCGATCAGTTGGGGATGGTTTCGGTAACTTGTCAAATGTTTCAAGCTTCGTACATTGTCCCCCGATCAGTTGGGGATGGTTTCGGTAACTTGTCAAATGTTTCAAGCTTCGTACATTGTCCCCCGATCAGTTAGGGATGGTTTGTGTAATTTGCCAAATGTTCCAAGCTTCGTAAATTGTCCACTGATCAGTTGGGGATGGTTTCTGTAACTTGTCAAATGTTCCAATCTTCGTACATTGTCCCCCGATCAGTTGGGGATGGTTTCCGTAACTTATGAAATGTTTCAAGCTTCGTATATTGTCCCCCGATCAGTTAGGGATAGTTTGTGTAATTTGCCAAATGTTCCAAGCTTCGTACATTGTCCCCCGATCAGTTGGGGATGGTTTCTGTAACTTGTCAAATATTCCAATCTTCGTACATTGTCCCCCGATCAGTTGGGGATGGTTTCTGTAACTTATCAAATGTTTCAAGCTTCGTACATTGTCCCCCGATCAATTGGGGATGGTTTGTGTAATTTACCAAATGTTCCAAGCTTCGTACATTGTCCCCCGATCAGTTAGGGATGGTTTGTGTAATTTGCCAAATGTTCCAAGCTTCGTAAATTGTCCACTGATCAGTTGGGGATGGTTTCTGTAACTTGTCAAATGTTCCAAGCTTCGTACATTGTCCCCCGATCAGTTGGGGATGGTTTCGGTAACTTGTCAAATGTTTCAAGCTTCGTACATTGTCCCCCGATCAGTTAGGGATGGTTTGTGTAATTTGCCAAATGTTCCAAGCTTCGTAAATTGTCCACTGATCAGTTGGGGATGGTTTCTGTAACTTGTCAAATGTTCCAATCTTCGTACATTGTCCCCCGATCAGTTGGGGATGGTTTCTGTAACTTATGAAATGTTTCAAGCTTCGTATATTGTCCCCCGATCAGTTAGGGATGGTTTGTGTAATTTGCCAAATGTTCCAAGCTTCGTAAATTGTCCACTGATCAGTTGGGGATGGTTTCTGTAACTTGTCAAATGTTCCAATCTTCGTACATTGTCCCCCGATCAGTTGGGGATGGTTTCCGTAACTTATGAAATGTTTCAAGCTTCGTATATTGTCCCCCGATCAGTTGGGGATAGTTTGTGTAATTTGCCAAATGTTCCAAGCTTCGTACATTGTCCCCCGATCAGTTGGGGATGGTTTCTGTAACTTGTCAAATATTCCAATCTTCGTACATTGTCCCCCGATCAGTTGGGGATGGTTTCTGTAACTTATCAAATGTTTCAAGCTTCGTACATTGTCCCCCGATCAATTGGGGATGGTTTGTGTAATTTACCAAATGTTCCAAGCTTCGTACATTGTCCCCCGATCAGTTGGGGATGGTTTCCGTAACTTATCAAATGTTTCAAGCTTCGTACATTGTCCCCCGATCAGTTGGGGATGGTTCCGTAACTTATGAAATGTTTCAAGCTTCGTACATTGTCCCCCGATCAGTTGGGGATGGTTTCGGTAACTTATCAAATGTTTCAAGCTTCGTACATTGTCCCCCGATCAGTTAGGGATAGTTTGTGTAATTTGCCAAATGTTCCAAGCTTCGTACATTGTCCCCCGATCAGTTGGGGATGGTTTCTGTAACTTATCAAATGTTCCAAGCTTCGTACATTGTCCCCCGATCAGTTGGGGATGGTTTCTGTAACTTATCAAATGTTCCAAGCTTCGTACATTGTCCCCCGATCAGTTGGGGATGGTTTCTGTAACTTATCAAATGTTCCAAGTTTTGTGTTTGAAAGCAGAATGTGTACACTTATGCGTGTTCTAACATTTAATTAGTAACACGTTTTCAGTGCGCTAAGAGGACAGCCAGACAATGATCACAAAACAGTTTTATTAGTGCCTTCCGAGAATTGAGATAGCGACTATAAAAAGTGATAACGTAAAGTTAAATGAAGATTTTTAATCGTGGTATCACTCTGCAGTCTGCTATTAATGCAAAATCTCAGACGTCACTGACCTATTTTCATATCGTGGGTTGATACTTTAGCTGGCTGTCCTCAACACACCAAAAGCAATTCTTTGTTTTGGCTGTGCCTGAAGCTCAATGCTAAGGCCGGTATTGCCAGGATCAGGCACATTATACCATGATAAACGTGCATCTGAACGCCGATACCATGTGTATCACGTTATCATTATGACTGGCGATGACCGATGCTGACGTAAACAACGTGTCTGCGTGCGACAATGTGAACGCTGTCCTTGCTCTCGTTCAGCCCAAGGCACAGCTCTATTACAAGATCCACCGTTGCAGCCATGGTCTTTAGAAATGCTATAAAATGTTTGACAGTACAACAAATTTCCTTGATGCGTTTCCATTATGCAATATTATATGGGCATTTCCACAACTCAAGGGACATGAGGGGAAATAAATGTAATTATACAAAGGGTCAAAATTTATTCACAAGACCCCCTAATTTGCAGAAAAACAGATTACTCAAAAATAGGAATATTATTCCTTTCAAATCTCCTACACCAAACTGGCTTTGACACTTCATTTCACTCAATTTATAATGTCAGTATGTCAATATTTTCTGAAAGTAGGTAGCAATGTGCTCTGTCCGTGTAACGTCCGTCGGCGAGAAGAAAATGTGAATGCAAATAAACATGTCCTTTCTAATTCTCTTAGCTTTTAGCTTATGCCCTTCGCTCCATGTGGAGCATGGGCCATCGACGACTACTCTCCAGCTTCTGCAGCCATGTCTCTTTGCCATGTTTTTTTTTTGCCAAGACAGTTAATAAATTTTGTCAGTCAGTCTTCAAATTACATGATTTGAATTTGAGAGATGAAAGAAAACTGTAACATGCGTTACATGTAACGTCTGTCACATGTAACATGCGTTACATGTAACGTCCGTCACAGCAGTGGACAAGGTACTGCTTTTTATGGACATAGAACTTCATTTTATGTCAGTGGACAAAATGTAATGTCCGTCACTTAACGCCCATTACACACAATTATGTAATAATTTTCCTTATACTCTTGTTTCCAAGCTGAATTGTAATTGGTAGTCTTCTACAGCCAGGCTACCTTCACTCCAGGGGCAAACATTTATTTGTACAATTTAAGGGTTTCACACAATTTGGAAATAAAATTAGTTGTTTTTTATCCATGTCCTTTTTGAAGTAACGTCCGTCACGCACATATTTCTGATTACCCACCAAGCCATTTATAATCCCAGACACTTTTTCCTGTGGCACCAAATAGACTTGGACATTGGCAAGTCTCATACACAGGGCCACGTTCCTGAGGGTACCACTCTAGCAATCAGAGCAGTTGGAATGACCTCCGACCTCTTCTCTATGCACTAGTGTTTTATCATGCAGACAGTTGACATTGCCTGCTAACAGTAGCCAGTGTGTAACAAGACTGCTTATTGGGTGAATAATTAATGCCCCCGCCATTCAGCAATCACGCGGGTGGATACAAATGAGTTTAGCAGTCATCGTACATGTATGACTGAGTTTGCTGTTATTTAATTAGTTATACCAAAAACATAACAAAACAAACTTTGATTTAAATATCAAATAAAAAAGATTAGGCTTTAGGGTTGTCCTATTTTTTTAGGTAGGGTCGGGTTACCGGAAACACGATGGTGATCAATCGGATTGAAACCAGTGGCCCAGCGGGATAGTAAAATATTGTAGCCCTAACTGGCCCGACAGCCTAAAAAAAGGCACCAGGCCAGCGGGTCAGTGCTGATGTCGAGACCTACTTTGCATAGTAATCATGTTTGTATCAAAATATCGGCATTAAAGTCAGTATCGTTTACAGTGTTGGTGATTCTACTCTTGCAGCATTTACAGAGTTTCTGTTTGAAAATGCAAATCCTGTTTCACAAAGTTCATTAGGCCTACGAGGAATTCCATCTGTTTTCCAGGATCGCAGAATTTCCGTTCCAAAAGGTCAATTCCATTTCAAAACCTGAATTCTGCGAATTTAATCCGTTTTCCACGATTGTGGAAAATCAGTGTCCATAGACTTAGTTCCTTCCAAATCTCAAGTTTGTATTACGTTCAGAACATTTGAAAACAACTTATTAAACAGCTAAAGAATTTTTCATCAATTGATTTGTGTTTTCTGTGGTATCTGTCACCACTGTCAACTTTTTAAAATGGAGTTTCCAGGTGAAATGGTGTTGTTTTTTTTTAATACTCAAAATGGTTTTCTGCCAGATTTAGCAGATTATGAATTTATGATAGCTTAGTATGTTTAGTATCAATAAACTTCATTTTATAGCAGTCACAACCTCTAAATGAACTTTATTCATAGATCAATCATGTTGATATCAAGTAATCAAATCTTTGACGGCAATTTTCTCTAAAATATTTTTTCATCAAATTTCTGCATTTGGAAAAAGGATATCTGGGAGTAATTATACCGTCCAAAGAAGATTCTAAATGTTGCATTCAGCATGTGTTCTACTCAGTGCAAAGGTAGTGTTTCTAAATATGCCAATATTTGCTCATGATGGTGGATGTTTTCGTTGTTGCTATGGAAACAGAAATCTGGCTGAAAAAAGTTCAATATATTTTTTACTCAGTAACAACGAAACTTTACTTTGGGCAGAAAAAATGAACTACAGGTATTTACATTGTGGAGTGCAGTAGCACAGTGGTAAGAGCTTCGGACTCTCAACTGAGAGAACCCAGGTTCGAACCCTGTGCGGCTGTGTCAAACTTTGGGCAAGTTTGTTTACATTGCTTCAGTTCACTCAGCTTTATGAATGAGTACCTGGCTATAGACAGTGGTGGATATATCTGTACGAATAGTCTTCGTGCAATAATTGCAGCATGGCTGAATGCTTCCCAGAGAAGTCGAGATTGTAAGTGATTGAACAGGTCTGCAAAGGAGTAAAGTGTAAAGCGTTTTGAGCAGTTCTCAGGACTGGATACTGCGCTATATAAGAACTTACCTTTTTACATATATATATATATATATAAATACATATTACCCTATCTACCTGCCGTGTCCGGCCATAACAAATTGGTGTGTTATTTTGTAAACATGAAATGATGAAGATGAACCAATTTTGTGTGTGCCTGTTGTGTAGACATGTCTCGGTGCCAACACCACGGACAGAGGCTTGTGGGACAGTCTCGCTCTAGTCTTCCGTAAACTCCTTGGTCGTTACCGTGCCATCTGGATGGAGCACCTTGATACCATGGTGAAGGTCATTGCTAAGGACATGGATGAACTGACCGATAGACTCGATCAGTTTCTGTTTGCCCTTCAGAGAACGAACATAGAAGGTGAGCTTCACCAGATGTCTTCACTGGACCCCGCATTCAGCACAATACCATATTTTACATTCAATTCTTCACAGAGAAAATTTTTTATTCAGGTTGTTGACTTTTCACCTCAAAAAACATCCAAAGTCGTTCTAACTATCTGAACTAGTATAATAACCTTATTCATGAATACTGTCAGGCAGTTTGTTGAAATATTGATGCAGTAACTTGAGATAATTCGAAGTGAACAATTCTCCACAACAGTGTCCGCCATTTTGTTGTTTATTTCAACTCCAGAAGGCTGGGGGCGGGGTGTTTGAAATGCTTTGTTCTGATTCGCTGAATTACCATAGCCTGCTGATGTTATTTTTGGCAGATTGGCCAATAACAGCTTTCTATTGATACCACGTGTGCGGGGGTGTAGACTTTATGAATGGGTACGTAAATTCATTGCGCGGGGTGTAGTAAAACCACCAAAATTTTGCCGCCGACTTGATCACATGTTATGTCGGCTAGGCAGTTAGTAGCTGTCAATCAATCTGCTCATGAATAAATATACACCGTCTTTGAAAATCTGTCAGCTATCCAACGATACCAAATGTTCACGTGTCAGTTACCTACCACGGAAACTAAAAATGTTACTTTAAAGGTAGGTACCGTCGGCCGACGAATCAGCCATTGCCGGTCGCAGTGTTAAAGATGGATCTTACTTAGGGATTATCTCAGAAAATCAGTGTCCGATACCAAATGAAATTACAGTCATCTGGCCTCAGCCCACAGATGAAAATTTTTAAACATTGATATGATATCGATATTATTAATATCAGTCCAAAGCATAAAAATATCGATATCAATGTCTAGTGCCAGATGAAACTGTCTCTGACACCCAAACAAAAGTAATTTTATCAGACATCGACATTCTTGAGATGATCCCATGGTTCTTTATCTTAGTGAAAGTTTAAATGGTCCCCTGGCACCTTGTAAATGTTGCGGTTGATTGCGTATGCTAATTGTGGTGGTCATGTGACAGTGTCGCCCCGGCTGTTCACCGACTACTTGGGGCGAATTGGAGCGGGACTGGTGGACCAATGTGTGCATGGGGCACGAGAGGAACACGTCTACGGCATCATTAAACACCTACACACACGCAGCACACACCTCTACCCTTATCAGGTGCGTATCATGACATCACACACGTTCGTATCAACCCTTATCAGGTATGTATTATGACATCACATTCATACATGTCTACCCTAATCAGGTGTGTATCATGACATCACATGTATATGTCTACCTTTATCAGGTGTGTATCATGACATCGTACACCTACACGTCTACCCTTATCAGGTGTGCGTCATGACATCATTACACACGGTGAGCAGTGAGCACATGTCTGTCCTTATCAGGTGTGTTGTCTTGTGTGCACCTGTGTCATGGTGTGTTGTTTTGTGTGCACCTGTGTCATGGTGTGTTGTCTTTTGTGCACCTGTGTCATGGTGTGTTGTCTTGTGTGCACCTGTGTCATGGTGTGTTGTCTTTTGTGCACCTGTGTCATGGTGTGTTGTCTTGTGTGCACCTGTGTCATGGTGTGTTGTCTTTTGTGCACCTGTGTCATGGTGTGTTGTCTTTTGTGCACCTGTGTCATGGTGTGTTGTCTTTTGTGCACCTGTGTCATGGTGTGTTGTCTTTTGTGCACCTGTGTCATGGTGTGTTGTCTTTTGTGCACCTGTGTCATGGTGTGTTGTCTTGTGTGCACCTGTGTCATGGTGTGTTGTCTTTTGTGCACCTGTGTCATGGTGTGTTGTCTTTTGTGCACCTGTGTCATGGTGTGTTGTCTTTTGTGCACCTGTGTCATGGTGTGTTGTCTTGTGTGCACCTGTGTCATGGTGTGTTGTCTTTTGTGCACCTGTGTCATGGTGTGTTGTCTTTTGTGCATCTGTGTCATGGTGTGTTGTCTTGTGTGCACCTGTGTCATGGTGTGTTGTCTTTTGTGCACCTGTGTCATGGTGTGTTGTCTTGTGTGCACCTGTGTCATGGTGTGTTGTCTTTTGTGCACCTGTGTCATGGTGTGTTGTATTGTGTGCACCTGTGTCATGGTGTGTTGTCTGTTGTGCACCTGTGTCATGGTGTGTTGTCTTTTGTGCACCTGTGTCATGGTGTGTTGTCTTTTGTGCACCTGTGTCATGGTGTGTTGTCTTGTGTGCACCTGTGTCATGGTGTGTTGTCTTGTGTGCACCTGTGTCATGGTGTGTTGTCTTTTGTGCACCTGTGTCATGGTGTGTTGTCTTTTGTGCACCTGTGTCATGGTGTGTTGTCTTTTGTGCACCTGTGTCATGGTGTGTTGTCTTTTGTGCACCTGTGTCATGGTGTGTTGTCTTTTGTGCACCTGTGTCATGGTGTGTTGTCTTTTGTGCACCTGTGTCATGCTGTGACTGGCCGGATCCAGTTGTCAGCTCCAGTTACACTGCATAAAAGACTCGGTTACAATGTATTCACAACCCATGTATCACATCAACCGAGAACAAGTGTGGTTGTGAAATGAAGATGACACAACAAGCTGTGTGTAGAATTCAAAAACCAAGTTCACATATAGAGCAATGATCCTGGGAGTGGGGAGTGAATGAATGAATGATCCTATGAGTGGATGAGTGAATGAATGATCCTATGAGTGGATGAGTGAATGAATGATTATATGAATGGAGGAGTGAATGAATGATCGTATGAATGGAGGAGTGAATGAATGATCCTATGAGTGAATGATACTTTGAATGGAGGAGTGAGTGAATTATAATTTGCATGGAGGAGTCAGTGAATGATACTTTGAATGGAAGAGTCGGTGAACGATACTTTGAATGGAAGAGTCGGTGAATGATACTTTGAATGGAAGAGTCAGTGAATGATACTTTAAGTAAGACAAATGCTCAATCAATTGTTGTGTATTTTTTAGGGAAGTTCCGACAGGTACTTCTTGGTTGCCAAGGCGACACTGGATGCATGTCTTCAACACGGCGATGTAGACTTGTTGAAAAAAATACTTGAAGGTGTGTAGTTCTGTGTACATCTGGTAACATGTATATGTGTTGAAGCAACTACGAAAAAGTTTGTAATGTAGATTTTGTGGTTGCGGTTAGTTCTCCCTCTAATCAGAAACTAATGAATAAAATATTAACTATTTCAGTACAACAGGCCGGTTATTCGGCATTGACGATGTCTGCTATTCAAATCGTTTTTACTCATAATTATCCACTACGTGGAGCCACCTGTTGTGTACGGTTGTCTAGGCAAATAAATTACCTATTCAGCAGTGGTCATTGTTTGTTATCGCTCAGTAATAGTTTACGGAGATTTTTGCAGTTTTTAATGATGGATTATCAAAATCTGCAGAGGCCACAATGGCAGACGGCATTACTTCAACTACTGATTTACCACCATATGTTTTGGACAGATTATTTTATAATTTTAGCGAAGAATCTTTGTCGGATGTTGACAATCGACACAATAACGATGTCGGCGAACTTAGTATACAACTGTGTTCAGCAACTGCAAAAACGTTGAAATCTTGGTGGCCATCTTGGATTGCTGGTTACCATGACGACGGAATAAAAAATGATATGGCTCATTTTACTCGCTGATTTTCATACTTTCCTAAAATATATAATGCATTTTTGTTGCTCAAAACTTGACGAAGTGAGGTAGTCCATTGTCTTGCATATTCACTGGGAATGCAGTATTCAGTAGTCACAGCTGTTCAGAGCTGTAGTTCTAAAATGGTTAACATACCTGTCATATCTTATGAGTCAACTAATTTGATCAACTCATCAGTTGGGTGACTGAACATGTCTTTGTGAGATTTGATTTCTCTAGTGCTAGAAATGAAACCAAGGTATGAGATCAATAATAATAACTATTTTTATACGCCTAAATTCCAAAGTAAACAGTTCGGCAGTGTTTACAACAATCAGTTAATTTGCTAAAGAATAATATAACAATAAGACAAATAAAGTAAATGAGAATACATAATTTGTTTTTACTAAAGTGTTTTTGTTGTGTTCTGCAGAGAACGGTTGGTTGTACAGAAACAGCAGCATGTGCAGGCGCATGCAGTTGCGTGTCTGTAACTCAACCTTGTGGCAGATATTCCAACTACTGCGGGAGTCGTCGCTGCGGGGAAAGGTCCCCTATATCATCGAGATGTTTACTCTGGCACAGTTTCTCTTCGTCACCCTTTGTTTGGACAGTGTCGAAGGTCAGTTCCTGTCACATGAGTTGGTGCATTATGGGATGTGGTATTAGAATAGGTCACATGATCATACTTGTCTTGGTTAACCAGGCTGCCTGATGTAGCATCACCATTTCGACCAATCAAATTTACTCTCACTGACTCAGCAGTCCTTCCTTCCTCCCATCCTCCTGACAGAATAGTTGTTTTAAACTTCAACATAGCCTCGACCCTAAGATCGCAAAATCAGTATCAAAGCAGAACAACGGCTAAATAGTGACAGTGAATATAACAATTTCATGTTTCGTAGACTCTGGAATTGTCGGACACTAAGTGGCCATTGTATAGGGGTGAAATTGCAATGGTAATCTGGCAGGTGGGCATTGGGGGCTGGGTGGATTTTGGCGGATGGGCTTTGGTGAAAGGAGCTACTCAGCTGGAGACTAGTGTAGCTTTACATTTTGTCCTTAACAAATTGTTGTGTACCAAGCTACAACCAATAGAAGTAACTCTGGTCCATTCGTGTCTCCTCTTGCAATAATGTTCTATTCATGTATATGGTTATATTTTGAGTTCACTTTTCATTAAATTGTGTCGTGTTGTAGATGCTGAGACATTGCCAGACTACAAAGAATTAATAGGTCAGTACAGCAATAAGCCACCATATAAGGAATTTTATTTGTCACCATATAAGGACTATTATTTGTTACCGTATAAGGACTGTTATTTATCACAGTATATGGACTGTTATTTATCACCGTATAAGGACTGTTATTTATCACGGCATAAAGAATGTCGGCAGCATTCAAAGGAGTGGCTTTGGGGGGTTGGATGGTTCAGGCCTAGGCCTACCTCCTGGGGTTGGATAGTTTAGCGGGTGGTTTAAAGGATTATTCAGGCGGTGGTTTAAAAGGTTATATGCTGACTGCACCTGATTAAATGAGTTGAGTGTCATTGTTGATGAGTTGATGCCTGTTGTAGACCTGAATGTCATCATTGATGAGTTGATATATGTTGTAGACTTGAGTGTCATCATTGATGGTTTGATGTCCGTTGTAGACCTGTGTGTCATTATTAATGAGTTGATGTCTGTTGTAGACCTGAGTGTCATCGTTGATGAGTTGATGTCTGTTGTAGACCTGAGTGTCATCTTTGATGAGTTGATGTCTGTTGTAGACCTTAGTGTCATCGTTGATGAGTTGATGTCTGTTGTAGACCTGAGTGTCATCATTGATGAGTTGATGTCTGTTGTAGACCTGAGTGTCATCATTGATGAGTTGATGTCTGTTGCGGACCTGAGTCTCATCGTTGATGTCTGTTGTGGACCTGAGTGTCATCATTGATGAGTTGATGTCTGTTGTAGACCTGAGTGTCATCATTGATGAGTTGATGTCTGTTGCGGACCTGAGTCTCATCGTTGATGAGTTGATGTCTGTTGTGGACCTGGGTGTCATCATTGATGAGTTGATGTCTGTTGCGGACCTGAGTGTCATCATTGATGAGTTGATGTCTGTTGCGGACCTGAGTCTCATCGTTGATGAGTTGATGTCTGTTGTAAACCTGAGTGTCATCATTGATGAGTTGATGTCTGTTGTAGACCTGAGTGTCATCATTGATGAGTTGATGTCTGTTGCGGACCTGAGTCTCATCGTTGATGAGTTGATGTCTGTTGCGGACCTGAGTCTCATCGTTGATGAGTTGATGTCTGTTGTAGACCTGAGTGTCATCATTGATGAGTTGATGTATGTTGTAGACCTGAGTGTCATCTTTGATGGGTTGATATCTGTTGTAGACCTGAGTGTCATCATTGATGAGTTTATGTCTGTTGCGGACCTGAGGGTCATCGTTGATGAGTTGATGTCTGTTGTGGACCTGAATGTAATCATTGATGAGTTGATGTCCATTGTAGACCTGAGTGTCATCTTTGATGAGTTGATGTATGTTGTAGACCTGAGTGTCATCTTTGATGGGTTGATATCTGTTGTAGACCTGAGTGTCATCATTGATGAGTTGATGTCTGTTGCGGACCTGAGTGTCATCGTTGATGAGTTGATGTCTGTTGTGGACCTGAATGTCATCATTGATGAGTTGATGTCAATTGTAGACCTGAGTGTCATCGTTGATGAGTTGATGTCTGTTGCGGACCTGAGTGTCATCGTTGATGAGTTGATGTCTGTTGTGGACCTGAATGTCATCATTGATGAGTTGATGTCTGTTGTAGACCTGAGTGTCATCGTTGATGAGTTGATGTCTGTTGTGGACCTGAATGTCATCATTGATGAGTTGATGTCTATTGTAGACCTGAGTGTCATCATTGATGAGTTGATGTCTGTTGCGGACCTGAGTGTCATCGTTGATGAGTTGATGTCTGTTGTGGACCTGAATGTCATCATTGATGAGTTGATGTCTATTGTAGACCTGAGTGTCATCTTTGATGAGTTGCTGCACGTAGCAATGGAGAAGAAGGTTCCTCAGCTGCTGCTTGAGGTCTACTCCTGCTGCATCAGTCTCACCACGAAGGAAATCGTGGAGATGCGACTGTGCACCCACCGAGACATAGTGCTCTTCCTCTATGCACACAGACAGTTTGACGCCACCTCCTTCCAAGTACGTTACTGTTGTCACTTCTCATTTAAAGGAACCTAATCTGTTCGTCTACCTGGAATTAGTGGGAATAGTAATTTATAACTGGAAGTCTGCTGTGTTGACCATTGGAAAGTGAGAATCATTGAATGTCAAATGGTATAGCAGTTAAACTCAGCCCTATTGCCAATAAAGCTTGTTTTGAAACTGGATGTTTTGTGTGAACGAAGTCTTGGTGTAGTAATTGTGGTATGGCTGAATGCTTTCTAGAAAAGTCGAGATGGTTTTTGAATAACCAAGAGACCGGTTCGCCAACGTAATGAGCTCGTAAGGAAAATCCATCTTTAAAATAATCCATTTTTAAATTTAAGGAGCTTTTTGAATTCAAATTCAAGAAGTCGTGACCGTATCACTGAGGACGGGTTACCATGACATACGAGGACAGGGTTACCATGACATACGAGGACAGGGTTACCATGACATACGGGCGAAGGTGTCCCAGTGACACATCCTGGTGTTGGCAGTTTTCACTATACAATATCACTGTTAAAGAGCGGAATTTATCTTAAAGAGCAAAATTGTGTTTGTGAGTTGATAAGAAAGTTAGTGAAACGGTCGCTGTCTGCGAGGGAGCGAAGGAGAACGCATTGTGAGCAGTCTGAAGCACTGGATACCACGTTGTGTAAGAAATTTACTTTTAATTTCCGTTACGTTGTGCCCAGGAAGCGGTGCGGGTGGCCAACCACGCCACTGTCTGTGGACTCTACCCAGAGCAGCCAAAGCCTCAGGCGACTGGCAGCACCATCAGACTGTGGACCTGTATGTCCCAGCAGGAGATGTACCTCGTCACCTACGCATACTTCCAGGTATGCTCACAGCAAATATATATACAGGTGTTTGTGTATATATATATATCAGGCCGTGGGTCAGTTACATTGCAGTGTCATCTATTGCTACTACCTTGTTTCCTTCCCATTACTATTACATGCTGAATTCTTACTATTACGTTTGAAGCAATTATTATTAAATTTTTCATCGGAACATTTTATGGTATAATGCACTGTATGCACAAATACAATAAGAACAATTGTTTGACTCACAGTCTCAAGACAGATGAATAAAAAATCTCACTTGCCATTTATTGATACCCATGCCCAAAGTATTTGGAATAATGTTTGAGAATGTCAAGTACTTTCATCATCATTAGCGACGTATTATAAAGTATAAAAAATTCATAAATATTTACAACAAAATGTATCTATATCATATACCGGGTATACCTTATTTAGTACAATCTACTAACTACATTGACTAAGGATAGAACATAGATGTTCCATTTTATATTTAAATACCATACTGGAATGAAAGACAAAAGCAATAGTCAATGCCTCATAACTAGGTTGATTATATTAGTCTAATTAAACCACACTGCTCTACTGCTGCTTGGTGCTTGGTGGACAGTTCAAGTACAGATACATCAGGATGTTTTTCACAACCACTATAGTTTAGGCTGAATTGTGTGCACCATGGAGGCAGTCACTAAACTCATAGGCTTACTTAAAAAGGGTAGTTGGCAACTTGGCAGAACTGGCTTCAAAGCAGTGAAAGCCCAGTTTAATCCCTTTAGTCAATGCAGCAGTCACTGTACCAGTGTCTCTTGCTATGTAAACGCTCGTAAAACTAGGGTAAAACTTCACCAGGGCCATGCTGAAGTTGACAAGGGGGAGCAACCATAAAACCTGGAGAAACCAGTGGAATCTACAACCTAATCAATGGAATTGTTATGTAGTTGAAATTTAGTTTAAATGTGCAATAGTAATATAAAAGTAATAGGTCAACTACTATTACATTGCTTCCTATTATGTTGAGTTTTTGCTCAACCTATTACTATTACTTCAATGTTTGTAATCATTACTATTACATATTACTATTATCCCAGGCTTGGTGTGTATATATATAATTATATATCCTTTTACTTTGTTGTTTCTCCTTTTCCTTTGGCATGTCTCTTGTAACTTTATCTTCTCTCCTTTCACTTTGGTGTGACTCCTTTCACTTTGGTGTGTCTCCTTTCACTTTGGTGTGTCTCCTTTTACTTTGTTGTTTTTCCTTTTACTTTGGCATGTCTCTTGTAACTTTAGAGTGTCTCCTTTCACTTCGGTGTGTCTCCTTTCATTTTGGTGTGTCTCCTTTCACTTTGGTGTGTCTCCTTTTACTTTGTTGTTTCTCCTTTTACTTTGGCATGTCTCTTGTAACTTTAGTGTGTCTCCTTTCACTTTAGTGTGTCTCCTTTCACTTTGGTGTGTCTCCTTTCACTTTAGTGTGTCTCCTTTCACTTTGGTGTGTCTCCTTTCACTTTGATGTTTCTCCTTTTTAGTTTGGCTGTCTCTTGTAACTTTATCTTATCTCCTTTCACTTTGGTGTGTCTCCTTTCACTTTGGTGTGCCCTTTACACCTTTGTGTGTCCTCAAACTTGAACCCGCCTTTCACTCTGATGTTTACTTTCACTACAGTGCGCCATGTTTCACTCTGATGTTTACTTTCACTACAGTGCGCCATGTTTCACTCTGATGTTTACTTTCACTACAGTGCGCCATGTTTCACTCTGATGTTTACTTTCACTACAGTGCGCCATGTTTCACTCTGATGTTTACTTTCACTACAGTGCGCCATGTTTCACTCTGATGTTTACTTTCACTACAGTGCGCCATGTTTCACTCTGATGTTTACTTTCACTACAGTGCGCCATGTTTCACTCTGATGTTTACTTTCACTACAGTGCGCCATGTTTCACTCTGATGTTTACTTTCACTACAGTGCGCCATGTTTCACTCTGATGTTTACTTTCACTACAGTGCGCCATGTTTCACTCTGATGTTTACTTTCACTACAGTGCGCCATGTTTCACTCTGTTTACTTTCACTACAGTGCGCCATGTTTCACTCTGATGTTTACTTTCACTACAGTGCGCCATGTTTCACTCTGATGTTTACTTTCACTACAGTGCGCCATGTTTCACTCTGATGTTTACTTTCACTACAGTGCGCCATGTTTCACTCTGATGTTTACTTTCACTACAGTGCGCCATGTTTCACTCTGATGTTTACTTTCACTACAGTGCGCCATGTTTCACTCTGATGTTTACTTTCACTACAGTGCGCCATGTTTCACTCTGATGTTTACTTTCACTACAGTGCGCCATGTTTCACTCTGATGTTTACTTTCACTAAAGTGCGCCATGTTTCACTCTGATGTTTACTTTCACTACAGTGCGCCATGTTTCACTCTGATGTTTACTTTCACTACAGTGCGCCATGTTTCACTCTGATGTTTACTTTCACTACAGTGCGCCATGTTTCACTCTGATGTTTACTTTCACTACAGTGCGCCATGTTTCACTCTGATGTTTACTTTCACTACAGTGCGCCATGTTTCACTCTGTTTACTTTCACTACAGTGCGCCATGTTTCACTCTGATGTTTACTTTCACTACAGTGCGCCATGTTTCACTCTGATGTTTACTTTCACTACAGTGCGCCATGTTTCACTCTGATGTTTACTTTCACTACAGTGCGCCATGTTTCACTCTGATGTTTCATCCAGGAACTGAAGCAGAAGTTGCACAGCATCAGGCTGACGAGTGGCGCCATCTACAATGTGCACATTGTGCTGGAGAAGCTTCCCGATGAGCCTCGTTATGAGAACCTGTTTGGCACCATCACGGGCACAGTGAAGGTGCACCAGCACCGCGTGGAACAGATGGCGCACAAAGACTTTGACCCGCCTCTCTCTGGCATCTGGCTACAGTCCAACTTGTTCAAACTGGACTCGGCCAGCGTGGAGACCTACCTGACGCACACACGCTCCGGCACGGCAAACATGGTGGCGCAACCTGGTGCTGTCTTGTCGAAACATTCATCGTCTGTGACGTTTAATAAGAACACTCCAGTTGACAACTCATTGGAATTATCATCTGGCGCGTCATCGTCGTTCACCCGGAATGTGCTGCCCCCTAGCATGTCGCATCTGAACCAACCAACAGTCGCAGCGAATCAAGTGTACGGTGCATCATCGTTTGGACGGAGCGTGCCGCCACGTAGTGTGTCCCCTGAGAACCAGCTGACACCGGCAACGAGTGTAACGCGAAGCTACAGTGGGTTGTCACCTGTCACTCGACAGCCCAGTGATGCGCCACTTCCTAAAGAGGGAGCGTCGACTAGCGGGATGTCTTCCCAGGACAACAAATCGTATCGTCGGCGTACGCATTGGAGCCAACCCTCCCTCCTGTCTGTGCTTCCGCCAGGGGACTTCAGCGACCCTTCGCCTGCCATCGTCCTTGCGCGCCAACACTCAACACCAGGCAGCGCCACGAAGCGTCTGCAAACAGCAGCAGCATTCGAACATGACAGACAGTTGAACCCGAAACGACGCCAGCTCGGGGAGTCATTGAGTGCGACGCCACAAGCACAGTACAGCAATACCAATGATGTGTTAGCATCGTACAATACTGATGTGTCAGTGTCATACAATACCGACATGTCAGCGTCTTACAATTCTGACGTGTTAGCCTTGTACAGTGCAGAAGTGTCAACGTCTTATAATTCTGATGTGTCAGCGTCGTACAATGCTGACGCTGGTGACACATGGCAGTCACGTGATACGTACACAGAATCACAAAGTGTTGATGCCAACATGATGTCTAGTTTGAAACAGTCAAATAGGGCAAATAACAGTCGGGAGGTGGATAGCAAGGTCGGCAAAAGTTGGACTGCAGAAAGCAGGGGTGACAAGAATTGGGGCACAGAAAGCAAGGGTGACAAGAAATGGGGTACAGAAATCAGAGGTGACAAGAATTGGGTCGCGGAAAGCAAGGGTGACAAGAATTGGGGCACCGAAATCAGAGGTGTCAGGAATTGGGGCACAGAGATCAGGGATCTCAAGAGCAGTCATAACAGGATCATTTACCCTGGAACCGGGTACACAGAGAGTTACCCTTCTGTGAATCAAGGTACAGACACTAGCAGTAGAGGTAATGAGGGCAGTTACCCTACTGCAAATTGTGTCACAGACTTCAATGGTAGGGGTGACAGAGGTAGTAGTTGTGCAAGTAGGGGTACACATATTGACAGTGGGGTGGGTAAACCTTACCCCACTACAAGGTGGAGCACAGACGCAAAGAAGTTCTCTAACCCTACCAGGAGATGGGGCGGTGTTAAAAACAGTCTGAGTGAGACGTCTTGTTACCCTCAAACAAAATGGGGTGCAGATACAAACACTTGGGGTGAGAAGTCTTCTAACACTGTTACAAAATGGGGCGCTGATACGAGTGATGAGAGTGAGACGTCCTGTTACCCTGCTACGAGATGGGGCGACACAAACAGTAGGGGTGAGAAGTCAAGATACCCTGCTGCTTCATGGTGCGCTGACGCTGAGATTCAGGGTGAGAGGTCAAGTTATCAGACTGAGCGTTGGGATACTCGTACACTAAGCAGGGGTAGCGCAGATAACCAACTGTCTGGCCATGACCCCGGCCGCGAACCCGGGGCAAAGGGGACACGTCTCAGGAATGTGTACTCGGGTAAGTGAACTATGTCACAGCATTCAGTTGGGTGTCAGTTGAGCCTGCTTTCCTTTTTTATTAAAATAGTTTAAATTTAAAAGCAGGTTTGTTCTGGCTTTCATTTTATATTGAAAAGCAGGCTTTTACATTCGATTTTATATAATTAAGTGCTTCAAAAAACTGTTTGTAGTTTAAATTTACTATAATGACCAAATGTACTGGGACAAGGTTAAAACAGCTGTCCCAAAACACATGATACATAAACATTATTTTTCTAGATTTTTAGGGTGTACAACAAGGCTATTGATGGGTCCGCTACGATGCCGTTTGCCTGTCACGATCTAAATAATGCGTGTGATGTCCGTCAAGCCTTGCCGTTGCCAACAATGGTGATCAAATCAATATGTATCAATTACACTACTAAAGCAACATGGCACCTGCTAGATCAAACTACCTTTTTGCAGTCACTTATATTCCTGCAAAATCACAGATTTGTAGCAACATCGTTTAGTCGTCGTAACGTCGCTCATATTTTCACGGGATCCCTGATTTCTCCAATGGTGACACCTTGCAGTGTGTTTCGACATACTAGAAATCTAGACAGTCGTGTACGATAACTAGACAGTCATGTACGATAACTAGACAGTCATGTACGATAACTAGACAGTTATGTAAGATAACTAGACAGTCATGTACGATAACTAGACAGTCATGTAAGATAACTAGACAGTCATGTACGATAACTAGACAGTCATGTAAGATAACGCCCAAACAGTAACTGCGTTTAGGAGAAGACATGTGCAACTCGGAGAAAAAACAAAGACGGTAGCTGAATTGTTGTCTTTTGCTAAATTTTACTATTATAGTATGCGCCCATAATAAATCAGAATGCTTTATGCTGGTGTAGCTGATGTTGAATTTCTGGTTTATGACAGTGGTGGGAGTAAAAACCATGCAGGTTGATGACACTGCGTCTACGTCACTAGTCGGCACTTGTGTTGCATCCAGACCCTTTTGAAGCCCAAATAAAAACCGTGCATCCTATTCACTAGTCGGCACTTGTATCGAATCCGGACCCTTTTGAAGCCCAAATAGCGAACCGGGTTGCGCTAGTCTGCGCCGTAGCAGTCGTGCATTGCCGCATCGTGCGCGTTAAATGAGCAATATAGTAGCTTATGCTGATACAAAGCGGGGCACTATTTACGCTTCAAAAGTCAACTGAGTACCAGTGGTAAACCATGTTTATATGCTGTCTTGTTTTATATCTTCCCTTATATATTCAAGAGTTAAGGTTAACACATACCTCAGAATGCACCATTTTTAAGCTAGTTTTTAAAAAATGTCTGGGGAACATGCCCCCCCCCATCAGCGCTTCGCTCCTGCAGGGCTCGCATAGCTCACCCCTACCACCTCGCCCATCATTTTACCCAGGGGAACACACTGCAACTTGCCACACGCTATAAATGACACTCCCAATTTAATTTAAAAAAAGATATACACCCACAGTAATATGTGAAAAATTATTTCTTACAAAAATATGATAATATGTGCGCACTATCAAAATGTTATATATGTCAGCAAAACATAATAAATGAAGTAATGAGAATGTGTAATCAATTACAATGACGCTAGCTTAAGAATACACGCGTACACGTACATGCAAAACAAAAAGCAATACTCGCCTGCACTCACACACACACACACACACACACACACACACACACACACTCACTCACTCACTCACTCACTCACTCACTCACTCACTCACTCACTCACTCACTCACTCACTCACTCACTCACGCACGCACGCACGCTCACACTCACGCACGCACGCTCACACTCACGCTCACTCGCTCGCTCGCTCGCTCGCTCGCACACACGCTCTCGCACACACGCACACGAGATGGACTTTATCATTATACTGTGTTATTAGTCACGTAACTGGGGTGGCTCCTAAGGTAGCGACATTGTGTCTTAATAGGAGTCACCCCGTTTGGTATATATATAACGTTTCAAATATATTAATTTTTGCTCAGCAAATTGCTGAATTACATATGAATGAATGATGGAAAAATTGTACTTTTTATATACATGGGGTCAATAAACTTCTATTATTTCTGCTTCGCATTTTCCCGCAGGTTCATCCATTTCAGACAGCGTCAGAACTCCACCAGTTCAAAGGTCAACCTCCGGTCAAGGCATGCCTGGCCTTGGGCGTGTCCATTCCCAGCCACCCTCCGGTGACTCGGGTCATCGTGAGGTCACAACAAAGGTCCTTGAGGCAGTGTGTGACCGTCTCCAGTTCCACGTCCGACAAGGGAACTTGACAGAGGAGAAGTGTGAGATTGTGTCAGGTGGAATCGTCGCCAAATTCTGCGAGAAATACGTTACAGACTGTCTGGAGTTCTCCGACGAACTCTTCAACACACTCGTGGAGTTTGTTGATGATAAGGTCACCATCTTGCAGAGCTGAGTTTCTGTTACGGTTCTAGCTCGTGTCCATTCACGTGTATGTGCATGTAAAACTATTTCATAACAGCAGTGTCCGCGAAAACAGGGTCCTGGGATCCCATGGGTCTGAAAAAACGGGGTCCCAAAAACTTGGACTATTAAATGGACTAATGTGTGGCCTTAATACATAAATCAATAAATAAATGTTCATAGCATTAGCACATTTGTTCAACTCCTGATATGTATCATGCTACAAAGCACGATAAGCAGCAGCCACATCATATTTTATTACACACACAACTAATGTAATCTTCACATGTAAGACTAGAACTTAACATTGTCGTTTTCTACAAAGTTTGTGACCCCGGCTGACGGAGGCATTTGTAATGACTACTATTTATGAGCCTTTTTGACGGAGGCACATCTGATAATTAAAAATATGCCTTTAAAAATTGTTTGTTTTTGTTTATAATGTGCCCCAGTTGTAATATTTAGTACGTTTTTAAAAACTTGCATGTCAGGTAGATGTAAGGATGGACATTATTTGTATAGATGTTAACGCTTTGTTCTGCAAGACTTGAAAAATGTATGATGGGTGATAATATGGCATCGGCAGCAACTAACGCTGTTCCCGGTGCTTGTCTAAAGTTGGTAAACAATGTCAACGACAGACGGGGGGTAAGCAAATCACAAGGGTGTTGAATAGACTGTTCTCAATGTATAGTCATCATTGTAAGATGTGATATCAATAATTCCCATTCAGGTAATTGTTCAACTTCAAAAACCACGTCCCACCTCGAAAAACCGCATAATATTAAAAACGGTGTTAACGCAAACACTGATAACAGAATATGTTAATAGGACATACGATTTATTGGCATTTGGGACACAATAAAAAGAACGGAAGCCCAAAAAGAAACCCCAATATGTCCCGTGGGCTCGCAGCATCTTTTGGCAGTCTATTTTCGGTCATGCAGACATCTCAGAATTACGTAAATAATAGTATACTGGACCACTTGGTATACTGGACACTCGGTTTCTGCCTTACACAAACATAATATGCAGTTGTACCAACAATTTTTGAAATCGTTCAGCAACGTATCAATATTATTAATCAGAACCACTTATTTCATCAATGGCATGCAAACGAAGCGTCAAACAGTTGTTTTTAGTGAAATACAGTATTCGCAAGACGATAATCACTTCACACGCCATACGGTAGCACTCGGTTTCTGCCTCATCGTGTTCAAAATCATCACTGCGACAAATCGTAACGCATTCACTGTATAAACTCGCTGTTCGTTAACTTTCCTGTGGTGATTAGGGTGAATAGTTGCTTACAATTTTGCCCAATAAATGTTAATATTACGGTTGTTTACATCACCATCACCGTCACCGATATGGTGCACTGTAGTCACGTGGTATGCGTTCGCTATCAAAATATCTGTCAAAAACCTGTTTGCCTCGTTTTAATTTGAGACAACTTTGTTGCAAGTTTGTAGACGTCCTTTGCTCATTGTGTCCGATATATCTGACTAAAGTTTAATATGAGATCCAGCTATATAATCATAATGAGGCAGAAACTCAGATAGGGTAGAAACCGAGTAGGTGACTATACATGTACGTAACTATAACGTGACGACATTACTTTATAGCCACATGTCACATAAGTGTGCATCCTGCAATGTGGCTGGAATTATATTGTACTTAATTACATCATATAAAATTGCCCTGGACAAGATAAGTAAGCTAATGAGTCACTAACAAAAATGTGGCCTACGTACATAAATAAACCAACTAATATAAAAACAATTGTTAAGATAACGAAGAAACGGTTAAAATGCAAGGACAACAGACTATCGGATCTTTGTTACACTAGCTGTTTCAGAAGTACACTGGTACACGGACGCATGCATAGGCACCGGAACAAAATAAATATTGGAGGGGCTGAACCGGATCTTGAGCAACACTCTGCTATCTTCCCTGCTGTCAGCTCAATCACAACACGGAAAACATCAATTTGGACCCCCACCCCCTGAGGCTTGCCAACAAAACCACCAACAAATATTGGGTGGCTAATCCTACGTCCAGCTCCCTCTAGTTACGGTGCCTTAGATATATGTATGTATGTACGGTGTATATATATATATCTATGTATATATACAGTGTCATTTCTTCTGATGACTGCAATTGTTTCTACGAAAACACGTATTTGTTTGTATTAATGATACATTTAGTTGAACATTTAATTTAAATGAGAAACGGCTTGTTTTCTTTATGAAATAAATCCATTTTTATTATGTGCCTTAACTGTCACATACATGATACAACAGTATGGTTGATGGTATCTGGCATATTTATTTTTAAGAACTAGTAAAACAGTATCGGGACTAGTTGTTTCTGAATCAGCTAGTCTGACGGACTACCTATCAACTAAATTCACCGCGCGCCCTGGTCATTAGGTTAAGTCGGCACCCATCGTCCTTTAACAGCTGTCTTAGTTTACACCCTGCTGTGGGCAGACAATTTGAAGATAGCCGCCAATTGTGAGTTGCTTGCATTAAAATATCTTGACAACCGATGCACAAAATTACATGAAATGACTTCAAACTGCCATCAACATCTTCTCTGGGAAACATTCAGCCATGCTGCAATTAATGCATGAAGACTATTCGTACAAATATCCACCACTGTCTGTAACCAGGCACTCATTCATATAGCCGAGTGAACTGGAGCAGTGTAAAATGAACGAACTTGCCCAAGATTCGACATGGCAGCACAAAATTCTCTCGACTGAAAGTTAGATGTTTTAGCACTGCACCACCACTCCACTTTAGGCAAACAAGTCCACTTCTATTCGACTGAATCCGTCGTTGACATCTCTAAGGTAAACTGCCAAACCCTTAAATCCTACCCATATAAGCCAACTTGAAAACGTTACCCCATAAAAAGATCAATAAATTCGTCATGTCATGTCCATATACATCCATAGAATATGTATATCATGAAACTTACCTAAATTCTGACCATTTTGAGAGCAGAAATTCAAATTTAAGTCGCACATTTATTTTGCTTGCATGGGTTGAACTTTAAGGAGCTGGCAATTTGCTAGCAGATCTGTGTAGCTTTCACAAAGAGATTATCCTAGTAATATAATTCTGAATAAATAGTATGTTTCATCCTTAGTAGAAAAGTAACAAGAGCAACAATATCAATATTGAATATAAAATTAAATAACTGAATTAAATAAATTATTATGTATATATTCCTAAGTGCAGCACATGCAGACTGCTCCATTACGCAAGATGGGTCTGGAAACAATGTTCTATATTTTATATATACATGTATATATGAATATTTTTATTTCGGTGCAAATAATTATTTTTCTGTTTACTAATGTATTTCAATGTATACTAACAGTTAACATTTTAAAATACAACATGCAACATGGGGTAAAAACTTTAAGCACAACAGCCTTGGTCTGCTCAAAACAGCGGTCTGCAAAAAATGGTGGTGAATGCTGCCTCAATAAACTTGGAATTTAATTGGTCCTAATGCAAGATCTTGAATGAAGCCAAGTGGTCGAGAGAAATGAGACCCGACTTAAAGATCGGAATCGGGATAATTGTTGTGGTTTTATTTTAATTGTAATTCATTTTGAAAGATGGTACCATATGAGTACATATCAAGACAGTTGGCTTGAAAAAACAAACATCAAAATAATATCTGTCTATTATGTATTCTCAGCACTTTGCTGAGCTGGCAAGTTTCACATTACAACAGGTCCTGATGGAATGTTTACAAATATCAAACAACCAACCAAGGAGACAGATTTATTCACAATACACAATTAACTTATGATAGTAAAGGGGAGTAGACATTAATATACACAAGCTTGTAGGTGTTCATATTAGCTGCACGCGTCGATCGTCGCACCTATCGGCCAACTATGTTAAGTGCTGGTTGGCTATACTCTGGTAAAACGTCACATTATAGCACATATAATCACAACTTCTCCAACACACACTGTACAATAATTATGTATACACATTAGTCTACGTTTGTATATATATATATATACAGTTCCTTGCGTATGTCCTTGTGCAATATCTCCTACGCACACATTTTGGCCAATGTTGTACACACACTGTACGCTTGCAGTTCATTCACAAGAATCACTTTAGAGAAATTCGAGAAATCCAAACAACTTGTGCCAGATCTTACGTTAACTTTGATTCAGTCACATGACATGATCAAATCATGTCATGTGACTGAATCAAATGATGATGGATTGTGCCGTAGTTGTATTTGATGTCGGCTGTAATGCCACTCAATCTTGACTTATTCATTCGAGGTGGGTTCGGTGGAGTTCTGATGTTTTACAAATTACAGTGTCAAGTGCTTCGACATTGGCTTTGCTCTGTTATGACAAATATCACTTCCGCCCAACTCTTCTCTTGGGCTTGCCTGCCGCTCTTGAATACTAGTAAGATATATCACTTCAATCAACTTCGAGTTTGTCACTTCTCATAATGCTCATTCACTTCATTGCTGTCACTTATGTTCACATGCCTACACTCTGAGCCAGTTGAATTAATGTATGACATGTCACATGATCAAATCATGTCATGTGACTGGATCAAATAATGACGGATTGTGCCATAGTCAGCTGTAATGCCACTCAATCTTGACTTATTCATTCGAGGTGGGTTCGGTGGAGTTCCAATGTTTTACAAACAACAGTTTCAAGTATCTCCACTCGACATTGGCTTTGATCTGTTATGACAAATATCACTTCTGCCCAACTCTTCTCTTGGGCTCGCCTGCCGCACTTGAATACTAAGATATATCACTTCAAACAGCTTTGAGTTTGTCACTTCTCACAATGTCATTCACTTCATTGCTGTCACTTATGTTCACATGCCTACACTTTGAGCCAGTTGAATTAACTTATGAGCCAATGACATCATCAAGAGCCACCGTCCTTGGGCAGGAACCCAAACATCATGGACCCTGAAAGCGAAAACATCATAATACAATCAGCGAATACATCACAACACCATCAGCGAATACATCACAATACCATCAGCGAATACATCACAACACCATCAGCGAATACATCAATACCATCAGTGAATACATCACAATACCATATGCGAATACATCACAATACCATCAGCGAATACATCACAATACCATCAGTGAATACATCACAATACCATCAGTGAATACATCACAATTCCATCACCGAAAACATCACAATACCATCTGCGAATACATCATAATACCATCAGCAAATACATCTTAATACCATCAGCCAATTGTCACGAATGTTATAAAATAACATTTCAAAATAATTCATTTCAGTTATTATCTGTCACAGTGATTGACAGTTATCAAATCGTTTATCTATATTTTATTAAAGACAATGTTGTCACAATTGTGTCCACAAGAGAGAGATCCCTTTATATCGTTATGCTAATTTCCAATTAATTGCAATGAATGGTTAGGTGCGTTAGCAAGCTGCACTAATTTCCACTTATGATAGAATTTATAGTAAATTGGTAATACAGTATATTATTAAGTAGCGTTGCTGTATTTATATTTGTTATTCAGTTATAGTCTATAAGAGATTATTTCATATTACATTACAAGTTACAATGTGTAGTCGTCTGTAGAACTGAAGAAAGGGGTCAAATTATCAGTTAAGTACTTTGAGGACAGGTGACGAAAACTGCTGATTCATGTTTAGGTTTCCCAGAATTCAATGTCAGTTTCCTTTAGATTTTGCCATAGAAAGTCTTGGAATGTTTGACGTCACCGCAAATATGATTTTGATTGGTTGATTTATAAAAAGGACGCAGTGTGATAGTTTTAGATCTGGGCACTGTGCGGTAGTGGATCAGTAGAGACGGTTGTGTCAGAAGCCATAAAGATGTAATCGTATATTTAGCTGGCAGATGGCCTTAGTTGTTTAAAAATGTTATTATAATAGTAGTTACAGTTTGTTTTGTATATATAGGAAAATGAATAATGTGTCCAAAAGGACATTTAATTAGCTTAATTCAATTTGCAAGATAGTCATCAACAGAATCGGTCGATGTCGTCATTCCGGGTGTGTGACTTGTAAAGATGTGAAATTCAACCAACCTTCAAACCTTCGAATTCACAGAGATCTACGAACGTTCGTACGACAATACAATTGAACAGTTTAGAAATATTACTATTGAGCTACAGTGAACATGTAGAAATTAGATTTCAATTTATTAGCCTATGGCCATGCTATCATGAATATTTCATTGTATAAATTATACAACATATTAGTAAGGATATATTTGAGATGTATAAATTGGACTGAGTTCTTACCAGTCATGGTGTAACCTTATTTAAGACTATAGTCTTAGTCAATCGTCATTTGTAAACTGCGACATGTCTTCTATGAGCAGTCAAGATGCCCCAACCATCCCACAAGAGGTCAAGATACCCCAACCCTTCCATGAGAGGTCATGATACCCAATCCTTCCATGAGAGGTCAAGATGCCCCAACCCTTCCATGAGAGGTCAAGATACCCCAACCCTTCCATGAGAGGTCATGATGCCCCAATCCTTCCATGAGCGGTCAAGATGCCCCGACCCTTCCTTGAGAGGTTAAAATGCCCCAACCCTTCTAAGAGAGGTCAAGATATCCCAATCTTCCATAAGAGGTCAATATGTCCCAACCCTTCCATACGAGGTCAAGATGTCCCAACCCTTCCATGAGAGGTCAAGATGTCCCAACCCTTCCATGAGAGGTCAAGATGTCCCAACCCTTCCATGAGAGGTCAAGATGTCCCAACCCTTCCATGAGAGGTCAAGATGTCCCAACCCTTCCATAAGAGGTCAAGATGTCCCAACCCTTCCATGAGAGGTCAATATGTCCCAACCCTTCCATGAGAGGTCAAGATGCCTCAACCTTCCATGAAGTCAAGTTACACTTACGGGGCAGTTCTTCATCTCCCGGCCGTTTCCTGCTTTGGTCGCCGCTGAAAACACAACCTCCGTCATTATCTCTGTCGACAACCATGGATACAGGGACCAATCTTATATAGACACACAACCCTCACTTATTATTAATATAATGTTCTCAATATGAAGATAGATACACTGAAGGTATGCCACCCTTAAAATGCCACTCCATAAGTACAGCGCACAGTTCACAACTTGAAAGTTTTCCCCACAAAATGGTCAAATTAAATCCAAAACATTCCAATAGTATACACGAGATATTGTGGAGGCAGGTGGGGCTAATCGCAAGTTCTTTGACTTGCCCTCTGATGTTGCCTGGTTACCACAGTCAAAATGGGTGAAGACAGAAAGTGAGATGAAGTATAATTTATTCTGCAAATTTCTGTTGGCAATATACCAGGGGGTCGTCTAATACAGGGTGGTAATGACCACCCCTGGCTCAATAGGATGATTCCAGGTAACATAACAAACAGAGTCACTTTAAGACACTACAATGCTTCCGTCATGGGTTAAGACACTACAACCCTTCCATTACACAACTAAGAATTCTCAGAATCAATTTCTTTGCACCGTAATCACTTATAATAATATAAATTTGGGATCATCATAAGTGCATCTCCTCCAAGGGGGCATCTCCTCCAAGGGGGTGGACGTCCATTCACCACTTTGCATGTTCATTTGCTTTCTTGGACCATTGGCCTCTGATTTATCAACTGGTGATGTATTAAAAAACAATAGTTATTTGGACTTATTTCCTTACGTTTTTGATACACTACGTCTTTCTAAAGGGCCTTTCTAAAATTATTAAAATAATAATAATAAATAACTCCTTACGCGCCAATATCCTCAGACAATCCGAGCTCAGTGGTGCACCAAAGCTAAAGGATTAAGCATTCTCATACTTGTGTAATAGGCAAAAGTCGTCAACAAATGGATGGATGTGCTAGGAAGCTAGGGAGGATAGGCGATATTGAAAAGATAGGTTTTGAGGTGATCACGAAATGTAACAATAGTTTCTGCTGATTTAACATTAACGGGAAGCGAATTCCATATAGTTGGCGCGGCAACTGAAAAAGCTCGAGTTCCAGCCTTTGTCTTAACTCTGGGAACAGATAGCAACTTCGAACTAGACGACCGAAGTTATCTGGCTTGTCTAGCTGGTGTGAGCATCGATTGTAAATTACTAGGTTGTTTGGATGAAAGGGCTTGGTAGGTGATTGTGCAGATCTTAAACATAATGCGATATCGCACGGGGAGCCAATGCAGTGATTTTAAAAGTGGCACTGAGCGGGAGAATCGAGGAGATTGTGTGACTACCCTTGCTAAACAATTTTGGAAGCGTTGTAGTTTTGCAATATCCTTGATAGCAATATTATGAAGGAGGGAATTGCAATAATCTAATCTGCTGCGATAGTCTTAGCGACAGAAAGCGACATATGTCGGCGAATGTGGCGAAGATCACAGATATGATAAAAACAGCAACGGCACGTTTGGGATGTGTTGTCTGAAATTGAAGTCGCAATCAAAGGTCATTCCTAGATTCCGTACTGATGCTGCTGGTGTAATATTTTGACTCGGGATGCATGTTGGAAAAAAGTCATTAAGTTTACCTCGCTGCATTGGAGTACCAATGATGAAGAATTCAGTTTTGTCTGCATTTAACTTTAATTTGCTATCGGTCATCCATGAAGAAACATCTTGGAGACAATCGTCGAGTCGGTTTAGAGAGTGACTTGTATCGGGCGTGGCCAAGGAAATATAGATCTGTGTGTCATCTGCATAAAGGTGATCATCCAAGTTATGACTTTGGATTACAGAGCTGAGTGGCGTAGTGTAGAGTGAAAAGCAAAGGCTCGAGAACGGAACCCTGGGGAATGCCACATGAAGTGGGGAGTGAGGTTGAAAAGTAATTATCAATCTTTATACATTGATGTTTATTGGTTAGATATGAAGAAAACCAGGTCAGAGCTGTGACCTGGTTTTATAAAAAAAAGAGAATGCTTATCAAATCTGCAGACAGTGCCCCTGTAATGTTGCTGTTTCATGCCCACGGCTTATTGCTCCATGGGTATGTGTAAGCTAGTTGACACTATAAGTATGGTTCATTTGGTGGAGAGGGCAGGTCCTTAGTCAGAGACCCACTGTCCCGTTATTGGAATGGTTTTTTTAATAAATTCGTGACGGCTTTTTCTTTTTCAAATAACAGGTCTGGTCTTTGGATAACAGGATTTTAATTTTTCAGATACCATTATTTTTAGCCATAACATGGTTTTATTTTCACAATAACAAGGTTAAAACAGTGTTTGCGTTGTCCTAAAACGGCCTTGTATTGTATTAAGTGTGAAAGTGAGCCCTCAAGAGTAGTGCAGTTGGAAGTTTTTGGAGAGCCCTCGGGGGGTGCAGTTGGAGGTTTTCAGAGCCCGCAAGAGAGGTGCAGTTTGAGGTTTTCGGAGAGCCTCAAGGGGGATGCAATTTGAGGTTTTCGGAGAGCCCTCAAGCAGGTGCAGTTGAAGGTTTTCGGAGAGTCTCAACCGCCTGAATATTCACCTCGTTCCGATGCCACTACCAATGCAAGTGTAATGGACATGAACATAGCGGGTAAATAAAAAACGAGAATGGTTAAATTGGAAAATTTCACAATCCTGGCTAAAGGCCTGGGAGGGGGTGACTCCCAACCACTGATCTATATACATGGACAGGAAGTGAAGGCGATTATCTGAAGCCATTGCCCGCCATCTTGCTTTCCCCAAATCGTCGATAATAGAGATCAGAGGTCGATTTACATGCAGTGATTACGTGTCACATTTGGTGCATGAATACCTACATCTGGCGGTAGCTTTAAATTAACTTAGCCTGATGATCATGTAAACACAAGAGACTTGTGTATATATATGCACTCATTTCATTATAGATGTGTGAGAAAACATGAGTGTTGCCTGTGGACGCGACGCGTAATGTTGTTGAAATAATATGGTGGCAAAATCATTACACGTAACAATACGGAAAGCAATATGGTGGCCTTGCGTAATGATTTTGCCACCATATTATTTTAGCATCAGACTTCCTATCCATGCATACAGATGAGAACTCCCAACAGAGGCTTCAAGGCCATCACCTGATGAAGTCTGGATGTGTCTTCAGGTCCCGCTGCATCTGTCTCGCCTCCTCTATGTAGTTGGTGAGTTCCGTCTCAGAGCACGGCGGTAGGATGTTAGGGATGTACTTGGCAAACAGGTGGGGCCGCAGCTTGGCAAAGTCTGCAACACAACACACGAATACATGGACTTGAACTGCTGGAAGATACTTGGACCACTTATTCCTTATGCAATCAGAACGTTAATAAAAATGGGATGATTCTGTCAATGTCACTTGTGTCTTCTTGATGAAGTTCTGTTTATTCATGTTGCTTGCTATATTCATACCAGTGGAATATATATTTTTCTTCTTCTTGGATGTTTATTTCTTAAACTGGTATATTTTTCTCTGCAACTTTGTTGAGTTGTACACACTCCTTTGATCTAATATTTTTGTTGTGATATAATCAAATGTATTTCCATTTTTTTAACGAATAAAATATGACAATGACTACAAGAGGGGAAAGGGCAGGCGTGGGAAATAAAGGCTTTGCCCTGCTCCTTGTTCCTCACTCTTGGGTGAGGCTCACCTCAATACTGGTCCTCAATTGTATGATGGGAAATAAAGGCTTTGCCCTGCTGCTTGTTCCTCACTCTTGGGTGAGGCTCACCTCAATACTGGTCCTCAATTGTATGATGGGAAATAAAGGCTTTGCCCTGCTGCTTGTTCCTCACTCTTGGGTGAGGCTCACCTCAATACTGGTCCTCAATTGTATGATGGGAAATAAAGGCTTTGCCCTGCTTCTTGTTCCTCACTCCTGGGTGAGGCTCACCTCAATACTGGTCCTCAATTGTATGATGAGAAATAAAGCAGTGAGAATTAATAACGGGTAGGACGGGAAGCAGATTCATGTGCCCAGGGGTGTTTCAGATCCTCTTATAAAACGCTGACTTTAAGCTGAAGATTTGGTTGTTTTCGCTTTGGCCAATCATGGTCAATATTCAGAGCTGCCAACCCATCAATGCATCCATCAATGGACCCATCAATGCACCCATCAATGCACTCATCAATGCACCCTTCAATGCACCCATCAATGCACCCATCAATGCACCCATCAATGGACCCTTCAATGCACCGATCAATGCACCTATCAGTAGTTATCAAGTGATTTGTCAGTAGCATTTGTAATTTGACAGTAGCAGTCACTCCAACAGTTTTATCCGTCAAATGAAATTCTCATCGAAGAAGCTACAGTGTGTACCTCTTGTAGGGTGCAACACTTAAGAATGACAGTCGTTTTCATGCGGCAGCATTCGTATTCCCGTGCAACACGATTGCCAGGAAAAAAATTTCTGAACAATTTTCCGACATGGTTGGCAATGTTGTGCTCCACTAGAAATTGGCTGAAAAGTGTCTCGGATCGCACTGAGATCTTGCTGTTGCAGTTTGTTCGGATCGGAGAAAAATGTTGACATTTTTCTAGTGTCTGATTTCCCACAGTCAATGTGGGACATCAATTCCACGTTTCGTCTGACGTCATTCAGCCCTCCATGCGAAACAATGAAGTCCATCACACACACGGTGCATCGTACATGATGCTGATTAATTGTCTACCGCACGATGCTTGGGTATGAATCCATGTAATCTCCCCTCAACTTCTGGGTAGAAGTGCGTTGTTTTTTCTGTTGTTTTGTCTCCGCTTCGTCTTCTCTCTCTTTCCTTTTCGACGCCATCTTGCTCAGTGTCTGCTGTGCTGAACATCTGAGCCAATCAAAATCTTTGTTCTTGTCTTCGTTTGAAAGGACTTGCCATGATTGGCTGCTCCCTAAAGAGGTCACATCTATTTTTAGGCACTCATCCCGCATTTTCTCTCGCTCTCACGCGTCATGAACAGAACAGACAGGCACAAGACGGAGTCAACAACATTATGCTCGATAGTTATATTTCATCTATAGCATTTTTTGTCTGACCGTAACAGCATAGCAATGGATTCTCGTCAGTAGCATGCTACAGCAAAACCGTAGCAGTTGGCAGCTGTGGATATTACACGTAATGTTCGGGAAGTAGAAGTAAATATTTGAATATACATTACTGCTCAGGTACATGTGATAATGGTCGAATGTGTAATTATGCTGGGATTTTCAGAAATGTGGCCTTTCATCTGGGGTGTGGGCACATGTCCATCACAGTTCCTACAGCATAGCATGGCTGGCTGACAGTTCTAGATCCAAGTGTAGCTGTAGAAATCGTTCAGCAAACAGCCAGATATGGCTTGCAGCAAGGATGGAGGAAAGAGATGACAAGGTTTTACAACTTTCAACTGGCCTATCTTGAAAACAATTTGAAAATAAGGCATGAAATTGTGCACTATGACCATTGGGATGTCAGTGGTTGTTTTCAGTAGGATCCGAGAGGATCAGCAAGGGTGTGTGTTGGCATGGACTGACGGTACATGATGACACGTACCTGGTTGTAAGGAGAGAGGATCAGCAAGGGTGTGTGTTGGCATGGACTGATGGTACACGATGATACGTGCCTGGTTGTAAGGAGAGAGGATCAGCAAGGTTGTGTGTTGGCATGGACTGACGGTACACGATGATACGTGCCTGGTTGTAAGGAGAGAGGATCAGCAAGGTTGTGTGTTGGCATGGACTGACGGTACACGATGACACGTGCCTGGTTGTAAGGAGAGAGGATCAGCAAGGGTGTATGTTGGCATGGACTGACGGTACACGATGACACGTGCCTGGTTGTAAGGAGAGAGGATCAGCAAGGTTGTGTGTTGGCATGGACTGACGGTACACGATGACACGTGCCTGGTTGTAAGGAGAGAGGATCACCAAGGGTGTGTGTTGGCATGGACTGATGGTACACGATGACACGTGCCTGGTTGTAAGGAGAGAGGATCAGCAAGGTTGTGTGTTGGCATGGACTGACGGTACACGATGACACGTGCCTGGTTGTAAGGAGAGAGGATCAGCAAGGGTGTGTGTTGGCATGGACTGACGGTACACGATGACACGTACCTGGTTGTAAGGAGAGAGGATCAGCAAGGGTGTGTGTAGGCATGGACTGACGGTACACGATGACACGTATCTGGTTGTAAGGAGAGAGGATCAGCAAGGTTGTGTGTTGGCATGGACTGACGGTACACGATGACACGTACCTGGTTGTAAGGAGAGAGGATCAGCAAGGTTGTGTGTTGGCATGGACTGACGGTACACGATGACACGTACCTGGTTGTAAGGAGAGAGGATCAGCAAGGTTGTGTGTTGGCATGGACTGACGGTACACGATGACACGTACCTGGTTGTAAGGAGATAGGATCAGCAAAGTTGTGAGTTGGCATGGACTGACGGTACACGATGACACGTACCTGGTTGTAAGGAGAGAGGATCAGCAAGGGTGTGAGTTGGCTTGGACTGATGGTACACAATGACACGTACCTGGTTGTAAGGAGTACAGACTACTGATGAGGTTTGCCATGATTGGTGGCGACACAAAGAACGGTTTCGTGTTCGCCTCGACTAGAAGAGCTGAAACACATGAACACAAACATCACGTACACGAATGAACACAAACATCACATACACGAATGAACACAAACATCACGTACACGAATGAACACAAACATCACGTACACGAATGAATACAAACATCACGTACATGAATGAACACAAGCATCACGTACACGAATGAACACAAGCATCACGTACATGAATGAACACAAACATCACGTACACGAATGAACACAAACATAAAAGTAAAGGTAAGTTTCTCTACAGCGCAGTATCCAGTCCTCAGGACTGCTCAAAGCACTTTACACTTTACTCACTGGCAGACCTGTTCAATTGAACACCATCTCGACTTCTCTGGGAAGCATCCAGCCACGCTGCAATTAACGCGCGAAGACTATCTGTACACAAATATCCACCACTGTCTATAACCAGCTACTCGTTCATATAACTGCATGAATTGGAGCAACGTAGAGTGAACGAACTTGCCCAAGGTTCTACACAGTAGCACAGGATTCGAACCCAGGTGCTCTCAGTTGAGAGTCCGAAGCTCTACACACTGCACCAGGGCACTACATACGAGATACACAAATGAACACAAAGATTAGGTATACGAATGAACACAAATATCAGATACACAAATGAACACAAATATCAGATACATGAATGAACTCAAAGATCAGATACATGAATGAACACAAACATCACATACGCGAATGAACACAACATCAGATACACGAATGAACACAAAGATCAGATACGTGATTGAACACAAAGATCAGATATGCAAATGAACACAAACATCAGATACATAACTGAAAACAAACATCAAATATGCGAATGACCACAAACGTCAGGTACACGAATGAACACAAATCATCAGGTACATGAATGACCATAATAATTTTGTGAAAATGTCACACTATGTTACTATAAATGTCTTGACTCCTCAGTTAGGTGAAAGTTGACAACCACGTAAGTGACACACAATCTTTATCTAAACAGAACTGTTTCATTAGAATTCACACTCAACTATTAAAATAAACCCATGTATGTCGATAAAAAAACTGCATTCGACGACAAGTTGTGATGAAACTGAAGACAATGTTGACTTATAAAATAGAGGACACATGTTTCTCTACGATATGTAAAATGCTGACTTACGTATTAGAATGGGCACGTGTTTCTCTACGATGTGTAAAATGCTGACTTACGTATTAGAATGGGCACGTGTTTCTCTACGATGTGTAAAATGCTGACTTACGTATTAGAATGGGCACGTGTTTCTCTACGATGTGTAAAATGCTGACTTACGTATTAGAATGGTCACGTGTTTCTCTACGATGTGAAAAATGCTGACTTACGTATTAGAATGGGCACGTGTTTCTCTACGATGTGTAAAATGCTGACTTACATATTAGAATGGGCACGTGTTTCTCTACGATGTGTAAAATGCTGACTTACGTATTAGAATGGGCACGTGTTTCTCTACGATGTGTAAAATGCTGACTTACGTATTAGAATGGGCACGTGTTTCTCTACGATGTGTAAAATGCTGACTTACATATTAGAATGGGCACGTGTTTCTCTACGATGTGTAAAATGCTGACTTACGTATTAGAATGGGCACGTGTTTCTCTACGATGTGTAAAATGCTGACTTACGTATTAGAATGGTCACGTGTTTCTCTACGATGTGTAAAATGCTGACTTACGTATTAGAATGGTCACGTGTTTCTCTACGATGTGAAAAATGCTGACTTACGTATTAGAATGGTCACGTGTTTCTCTACGATGTGTAAAATGCTGACTTACATATTAGAATGGGCACGTGTTTCTCTACGATGTGTAAAATGCTGACTTACGTATTAGAATGGGCACGTGTTTCTCTATGATGTGTAAAATGCTGACTTACGTATTAGAATGGGCACGTGTTTCTCTACGATGTGTAAAATGCTGACTTACATATTAGAATGGGCACGTGTTTCTCTACGATGTGTAAAATGCTGACTTACGTATTAGAATGGGCACGTGTTTCTCTACGATGTGTAAAATGCTGCCTTACGTATTAGAATGGGCACATGTTTCTCTACGATGTGTAAAATGCTGACTTACGTATTAGAATGGCCACATGTTTCTCTACGATGTGTAAAATGCTGACTTACGTATTAGAATGGGCACGTGTTTCTCTACGATGTGTAAAATGCTGACTTACGTATTAGAATGGGCACGTGTTTCTCTACGATGTGTAAAATGCTGACTTACGTATTAGAATGGGCACATGTTTCTCTGCAACGTGCCTCACAAACAATTTTCGCAGCTCAACGTTGAGGTCCGTCTTCAGTTTAGTTTCTATGTAGAACCGATTCTGGAGCAATAATGTTCACATGATTACACATCGGCCTGAACAATAATGTTCACACGATTACACATCGGCCTGAACAATAATGTTTACACGATTACACATCAGCCTGAACAATAATGTTTACACGATTACATATCGGCTTAAACTATAATGTTCACATGATTACACATCGGCCTGAACAATAATGTTCACACGATTACACATCGGCCTGAACAATAATGTTCATGATTACATATCGGCCTGAACAATAATGTTCACTTGATTACACATCGGCTTAAACAATAATGTTCACATGATTACACATCGGCTTAAACAATAATGTTCACATGATTACACATCGGCCTGAACAATAATGTTCACACAATTACACATCGGCCTGAACAATAATGTTCACGATTACACATCGGCCTGAACAATAATGTTCATGATTACTTATTGGGCTGAACAATAATGTTCACATGATTACACATTGGCCTGAACAATAATGTTCACATGATTACACATTGGCCTGAACAATAATGTTCACATGATTACACATCGGCTTGAACAATAATGTTCACATGATTACACATCGGCCTGAACAATAATGTTTACACGATTACACATCGGCCTGAACAATAATGTTCACACGATTACACATCGGCCTGAACAATCAAAAGCTGTTGTATCACAACAAGTCATTTGTAACTGCAGCCTTCAATATTATTTACACAAAGTTTTCACATTCACTAGCCCTTTGCCACAATACTGTAAGATGTCTTGTTTGTGTTCACCAATACCATTGTGACAGCATGTCAATATTATTAACTACTGGTATATTGGCTTATGCAAACAGAATTTCAACTATCAACAAACAGTGATCTGTCATTCACCTGATGTTATGAACATTTGCTTACAACTTTGAATCCACATTTCTGGCCTGCACTGTCTTATTTACCCATGGATAAAAGAAACATGGGATATATATGGAAAAGTTTGACTAAATGCCAACGTATTTGTTATAGTGAGCATCCACCATACTGTGATTCGGAGGGGGGGGGGGGATGATGGTGTGTATTATATTACCCAACTGTCAGTACTGTGGTGGTACAGGTAAGCGTTAATATGGCTTAACTTTTATTATTATAATCAGGGACTGAATTTAACCATTTACTGCCAGGTCCTCAAAGATGATTTTCCTAAAACTGAGATGTTTCACGGGGTTGGTCAGCACAGCTTGACACTCTTCCTTCTTACAAGAAAGACGGTTTAGTCAAAGATTTAACAAGATTGCCACCCAGAGAATTAACTTTAGATGGCAGGTGAAAAAAGAAGTCTTTTGGCTTATCGAGAGTCCAACCCTTTTATCTACGTGTATCACGCCCTTCTGAGGTACATGTTGATTTTATTTTTAAACATTCACGCTACTAGCACCCACACAATCAGGAAATAATCTGTTACATTCATTTACAGTCCTTTGTGAAAATTAGAACTATGTCCTCTAGTCCTGTCTTTCTTAACTGAGAAAAAATATTTCTATCAATATTTTCATAACCATTCAATGCACTAATGGTTAACCTTAAGACCTTTTCTTTTACAGTAGTACTTAGTACAGTACCCCCATTGTATATTGTATATCTTTGTTCCCATGTCCTGTGTGGAGGCATTTACACTTTCCCAAATTGAACAACATTTGCAACTTTTCAGACCATTTAATCAACTTATCAAGATCATCTTGTAAATGCTGTCTATCTCCATCACTTTCAATCCTTCTAAACACTTTTGAATTTCAACACCTTGCCAGTTATATCATCATCCAAATAGTTTATATATATATATTAACTTATTTCCAGTTTGACGCCTCCCCATCAACTACTACCCGTTGTCTTCTGTCAATCAGCCATTTTCCATCCAGTTAATTATTTCCTATGCCATGGGCCTTTAGGTTAAGCAGTAATCTTTGATGTGGTACTTTTGTTGAAAGCTTTCTGAAAATCTAAGTAGATGACATCTACTGGTGATCCCTCGTCTACCCACTTATTTATATCTTCCAAACAAACAAAACATTTGTTAAGCGAGCGTGACCTTGCTTTTAGGAACCCATGTTGAGATGAGTTTATCAAGTTATGGTTAACAAGAAAATCCACACCATGTGATCTTTAATTAGTTTTTCTAATAATTTGTAAATCACCGATGTTAAATTCACTGGTCTGACTTGTTTCTCGAATGTTTTTTAAATAATAGTATAATGTTTGCTTCTTTCCATTCTAAAGAAACAACTCCCTCTTCTAATGACAAGTTGAAAACTGTTGCAAGTGGTATGCTAATTTGCTCTACAATTTCCAATAGTAGTATGGGTGGAACCCATCCACTCCAGGTGATTTATTATCCTTCATAGCTTTTATTTTCTTAGCTACCATTTCTGGGGTTACAATTAACTGTCACAAATAGTCTGATTCTGCCCCTTGGTACTGGCAGTGAACTAATATCTTCCCTGGTAATCACCAAACTAAAATACTCATTCAGGTCATTTTGTCATTAAGAATACAGTTGCCCATGAACACCCTCTCTTTTCTCATTGCCCCCTCAATCACTGTCTTAGAACAGCTCCTTCTCCGGTTTGCATCTGTCTGGTTGTTGTCTTCTCACCTGTCACATTCTCTTCCGTTCCATACTTTCCTGTTGCTTTTTCTCTTGTCATCTTTCCTCCTGTCATTGTCCCTGTCACATTTACTCTCACTTCCTTTCGTCCCGTCAACTTTTCTTCCATTGCATTTTCTTCTTTTCTCTCCGTCCCATTTTCCCTCCTACCTCCTTCTCTAGTCACTTTCTCCCCTGCCACCTTCACGCCTGTCACGTTTCCTGCCGCTGATTCTCCTTTCCTCAGTCTTCTTGTCAATACTCTCCTCCTTCAGTCTTCCAGTATTCCCAACTCTCCAAGTCATCTCTCTCCATTCCACCTGTTGCCTTGCTAATTCTCATCTCCATCCCCTTCCCAATATCTGTCAACCTAACTATCTCCTTTAGCAGACATTCCACCTTCCACACTGAAAGGTGAATCCCTCTTCCTCAGTATCTGCCCTTGACTTCCCACAGCCGGACAAGGCAAAATTCACCCAGCTGTGGCAGTCATCGCACACCAAATGTCGCTTTGCCTTGACTTGCCGCTTGCAAGGCTCCATATCAGAATTTATTTAATAACAATCTAATTAGCTATTCAAAATAGTTTATGCCTTTCTACATCGTGTTTAGAAAGACTGTTTCCTCCGTATAATGTGTACCAGAATGACTTCTACTGTATATTTATATGTGTGTATGTTGAACCAGTTCGCACTGGTTCATGACTCAAATTGAAAGTTATTACGATATTTGGCAGATACTTCTTTGTGTGTAGTCTATATATTCCAAATCACATATTTTCATATATTCAATAATGTAAGCAATACTCTCAATTAGGCTGACCTATCACCTAGTGCCCAACTATCCTACGTTAGACATACGCTATGTGCCCCCCTAGCGAATGGGCGTAACACTATGATTTATCAACAACCCTTCTAATATCGCTCACGGAAACTATAACCGTTTCTTAATATGTGTACAGGTAGTTTATGAATAATACTGACACCAAATTATACTTATCTGATCAATATTTCTACTGCTTTTCCGAATTTTTCTGCACCGCAAAATTTCAATGGTCCAGTACCAAGATTTTCCCGCCAACGGACATTCCCAAGTGACTCACCATGTAGTTAAATATAGACACTATGCCAGACAGGGCTTGCAAGTACTCACCATGTAGTTAAATATAGACACTATGCCAGACAGAGCTTACAAGTACTCACCATGCAGTTAAATATAGACACTATGCCATACAAGGCTTGCAAGTACTCACCATGTAGTTAAATATAGACACTATGCCATACAAGGCTTGCAAGTACTCACCATGTAGTTAAATATAGACACTATGCCAGACAGGGCTTGCAAGTACTCACCATGTAGTTAAATATAGACACTACACCAGACAGGGCTTGCAAGTACTCACCATGTAGTTAAATATAGGCACTATGCCTGACAGGGCTTGCAAGTACTCATCATGTAATTAAATATAGACACTATGCCAGACAGGGCTTGCAAGTACTCACCATGTAGTTAAATATAGACACTATGCCAGACAGAGCTTGCAAGTACTCACCATGTAATTAAATATAGACACTATGCGAGACAGGGCTTGCAAATACTCACCATGTAGTTAAATACAGACACTACACCAGACAGAGCTTGCAAGTACTCACCATGTAGTTAAATATAGGCACTATGCCAGACAGGGCTTGCAAGTACTCACCATGTAGTTAAATATAGACACTATGCCATACAAGGCTTGCAAGTACTCACCATGTAGTTAAATATAGACACTATGCCATACAAGGCTTGCAAGTACTCACCATGTAGTTAAATATAGACACTATGCGAGACAGGGCTTGCAAATACTCACCATGTAGTTAAATACAGACACTACACCAGACAGAGCTTGCAAGTACTCACCATGTAGTTAAATATAGGCACTATGCCAGACAGGGCTTGCAAGTACTCACCATGTAGTTAAATATAGACACTATGCCAGACAGAGCTTGCAAGTACTCACCATGTAATTAAATATAGACACTATGACAGACAGGGCTTGCAAGAACTCACCATGTAGTTAAATACAGACACTACACCAGACAGAGCTTGCAAGTACTCACCATGTAGTTAAATATAGACACTATGCCAGACAGAGCTTGCAAGTACTCACAATGTAGTTAAATATAGACACTACACCAGACAGGGCTTGCAAGTACTCACCATGTAGTTAAATATAGGCACTATGCCAGACAGGGCTTGCAAGTACTCACCATGTAGTTAAATATAGACACTATGCCAGACAGAGCTTGCAAGTACTCACCATGTAGTTAAATATAGACACTATGCCAGACAGAGCTTGCAAGTACTCACCGTGTAGTTAAATATAGACACTATGCCAGACAGAGCTTGCAAGTACTCACAATGTAGTTAAATATAGACACTACACCAGACAGAGCTTGCAAGTACTCACCATGTAGTTAAATATAGACCCTATGCCAGACAGAGCTTGCAAGTACTCACCATGTAGTTAACTATAGACACTACACCAGACAGAGCTTGCAAGTACTCACTATGTAGTTAAATATAGACACTACACCAGACAGGGCTTGCAAGTACTCACCATGTAGTTAAGTATAGGCACTATGCCTGACAGGGCTTGCAAGTACTCATCATGTAATTAAATATAGACACTATGCCAGACAGGGGTTGCAAGTACTCACCATTTAGTTAAATATAGACACTATGCCAGACAGAGCTTGCAAGTACTCACCATGTAATTAAATATAGACACTATGCGAGACAGGGCTTGCAAATACTCACCATGTAGTGAAATACAGACACTACACAAGACAGAGCTTGCAAGTACTCACCATGTAGTTAAATATAGGCACTATGCCAGACAGGGCTTGCAAGTACTCACCATGTAGTTAAATATAGACACTATGCCAGACAGAGCTTGCAAGTACTCACCATGTAATTAAATATAGACACTATGACAGACAGGGCTTGCAAGAACTCACCATGTAGTTAAATACAGACACTACACCAGACAGAGCTTCCAAGTACTCACAATGTAGTTAAATATAGACACTACACCAGACAGGGCTTGCAAGTACTCACCATGTAGTTAAATATAGACACTATGCCAGACAGAGCTTGCAAGTACTCACAATGTAGTTAAATATAGACACTACACCAGACAGGGCTTGCAAGTACTCACCATGTAGTTAAATATAGACACTATGCCAGACAGAGCTTGCAAGTACTCATCATGTAGTTAAATATAGACTCTATGCCAGACAGAGCTTGCAAGTACTCACAATGTAGTTAAATATAGACACTACACCAGACAGAGCTTGCAAGTACTCACCATGTAGTTAAATATAGACACTACACCAGACAGAGCTTGCAAGTACTCACCATGTAGTTAAATATAGACCCTATGCCAGACAGAGCTTGCAAGTACTCACCATGTAGTTAAATATAGACCCTATGCCAGACAGAACTTGCAAGTACTCACCATGTAGTTAAATATAGACACTACACCAGACAGAGCTTGCAAGTACTCACTATGTAGTTAAATATAGGCACTATGCCAGACAGGGCTTGCAAGTACTCATGATGTAGTTAAATATAGACACTACACTAGACAGAGCTTGCAAGTACTCACCATGTAGTTAAATATAGGCACTATGCCAGACAGAGCTTGCAAGTACTCACCATATAGTTAAATATAGGCACTATGCCAGACAGGGCTTGCAAGTACTCACCATGTAGTTAAATATAGACACTATGCCAGACAGAGCTTGCAAGTACTCACCATGTAGTTAAATATAGGCACTATGCCAGACAGAGCTTGCAAGTACTCACCATGTAGTTAAATATAGGCACTATGCCAGACAGGGCTTGCAAGTACTCACCATGTAGTTAAATATAGGCACTATGCCAGACAGAGCTTGCAAGTACTCACCATGTAGTTAAATATAGGCACTATGCCAGACAGGGCTTGCAAGTACTCACCATGTAGTTAAATATAGACACTACACCAGACAGAGCTTGCAAGTACTCACCGTGTAGTTAAATATAGACACTATGCCAGACAGAGCTTGCAAGTACTCACAATGTAGTTAAATATAGACACTACACCAAACAGAGCTTGCAAGTACTCACCATGTAGTTAAATATAGACCCTATGCCAGACAGAGCTTGCAAGTACTCACCATGTAGTTAAATATAGACACTACACCAGACAGAGCTTGCAAGTACTCACTATGTAGTTAAATATAGACACTATGCCAGACAGAGCTTGCAAGTACTCACCATGTAGTTAAATATAGACACTATGCCAGACAGAGCTTTCAAGTACTCACCATGTAGTTAAATATAGACACTATGCCAGACAGAGCTTGCAAGTACTCACAATGTAGTTAAATATAGACACTACACCAGACAGAGCTTGCAAGTACTCACCATGTAGTTAAATATAGACCCTATGCCAGACAGAGTTTGCAAGTACTCACCATGTAGTTAAAAATAGACACTACACCAGACAGAGCTTGCAAGTACTCACTATGTAGTTAAATATAGGCACTATGCCAGACAGGGCTTGCAAGTACTCATCATGTAGTTAAATATAGACACTACACTAGACAGAGCTTGCAAGTACTCACCATGTAGTTAAATATAGGCACTATGCCAGACAGAGCTTGCAAGTACTCACCATGTAGTTAAATATAGACACTACACCAGACAGAGCTTGCAAGTACTCACCATGTAGTTAAATATAGGCACTATGCCTGACAGAGCTTGCAAGTACTCATCATGTAGTTAAATATAGACACTACACTAGACAGAGCTTGCAAGTACTCACCATGTAGTTAAATATAGGCACTATGCCAGACAGAGCTTGCAAGTACTCACCATGTAGTTAAATATAGACACTATGCCAGACAGAGCTTTCAAGTACTCACCATGTAGTTAAATATAGACACTATGCCAGACAGAGCTTGCAAGTACTCACAATGTAGTTAAATATAGACACTACACCAGACAGAGCTTGCAAGTACTCACCATGTAGTTAAATATAGACCCTATGCCAGACAGAGCTTGCAAGTACTCACCATGTAGTTAAAAATAGACACTATGCGAGACAGAGCTTGCAAGTACTCACTATGTAGTTAAATATAGGCACTATGCCAGACAGGGCTTGCAAGTACTCATCATGTAGTTAAATATAGACACTACACTAGACAGAGCTTGCAAGTACTCACCATGTAGTTAAATATAGGCACTATGCCAGACAGAGCTTGCAAGTACTCACCATGTAGTTAAATATAGGCACTATGCCAGACAGAGCTTGCAAGTACTCACCATGTAGTTAAATATAGACACTACACCAGACAGAGCTTGCAAGTACTCACCATGTAGTTAAATATAGGCACTATGCCTGACAGAGCTTGCAAGTATTGACTCAGTGCGAAGTGGAAGTTCTCTATGTAAGTCTGAGAGTCGTGAGTCTGAAACATTCAACAAACTAGAGTGAACAGTTACAAACATCGGCTGGAAGGAAACTAAGATGAATATACAGGGTTAAGTTCAATTATATTTCACAGTTACGATTACAATTTACACAGCGTCATAAAAAGGAAACAACAAAACTTCTAAACAACAATAATAGTTAAATTACTTCTTTAGCACCAATATACTTGGAAAATCCTGGCTCAGTGGCGCAACAAAACGAAACGATTACACTGTAGACATTCTTGTGATCATGTACAATGCAACAGCAGTCAACAGATGGATGTGCTACGAATCTAAGGAGGATAGCAAATATTAAGATAGGTTTTTAGGTAATGGTATTTGAAATGAAACTATATTTCCTGCTGATTTAACACTGACACAGAGTGAATTCCACAGACTTGGTGCAGCAACTGAGAAGGCTAGGGTCCCAGCATTTGTCCTAATTCTTGAAAGAGAAAGAGTTAATTATAATCAGATGTCTGAAGCTGTCTGGGCTTTCTTGCAGGAGTAAGCATTTCATATAACTTTTCAAAAATCAATTACACTTATAGAACTGCAATACAATGGTTTATAGGTTGAATAGATTGTTTTCTAACACTCCCCTATGACCCGTTGACCTCACCTGTAGTTCCATAGACACCTGGTCGAGGTGGCCGGAAATCTTCTGCAGCAGGTCTGAGTACAGCCGCTCGGAGAACTGCTTGCAGACACACTTGTAAACACAGCTATAAGAAACAAACACACCTGTAAACACAGTTGTAAGAAATAAACACACATGTAAACACAGCTGTAAGAAATAAACACACCTGTAAACAGTTGTAAGAAATAAACACACATGTAAACACAGCTGTAAGAAATAAACACAGCTGTAAGAAATAAATACACCTGTAAACAAAGCTGTAAGAAATAAACACACCTGTAAACACAGCTGTAAACACAGCTGTAAGACATAAACACACCTGTAAACACACCTGTAAACACACCTGTAAACACAGCTGTAAGAAATAAACACACCTGTAAACAAAGCTGTAAGAAACACATGTAAATACAAATGTAAGAAGCACATACATTTGTAAACACATGTAAGAAATAAAAACACTTATAGACACAGCTGTAATAAACAGACACACCTATAAGCACAGTTGTAATAAACAAAGATACTTGACTGGCCCAAAACACTTTTTTAAATATTGTAATCATTACATTTTACTTTCAGTGTAACTGACTTCACCTGTACACCTGTCTCACTTATTGTGTACACCTGTGTCTCGCCTGTCTCACCTTTATGCCGGTGTTTCACCTGTACACATGTATCTCACCTGTACACCTGTGACTCAGCTGTACACCTGTGACTCAGCTGTACACCTGTTTCTCACCCATGCACCTGTGTCTTGCCTGTACACCTGTTTCTCACCTGTTTCTCAACTTGTACACCTGTACACCAGTGTCTCAACTGTAAACCTGTCTCATCTTTGTCTCAATTGTACACCTGTACACCAGTGTTTCAACTGTACACCTGTTTCTCACCTGTATATGTATCTCACCTGTACTTCACATGTACACCTGTGTCTTACCTGTACATCTGCTCGTAGGAGATGGGAATGTAGGCCCCGGGTCGCATTGTCAACAGCTGGTGGATGGCTCCCTCCAACTTGGGCCAGTAGTGGCCCATGTAGTCCTCCTCAGTGATTGTCATCATCACTAGAACCAGAGACACCAATAGTTGTCACAAGACTAACCTGTCATCATCATTAGAGTGAGAGAGACAAATAGTTGTCACAAGACTAACTTGTCATCATCATTAGAGCGGGAGACGGCACACAAATAGTTGTCACAACAAGACTAACTTGTCATCATCATTAGAGCAAGAGACACAAATAGTTGTCACAACAAGACTAACTTGTCATCATCACTAGAGCAAGAGACACAAACAGTTGTCACAACAAGACTAACTTGTCATCATCACTAGAGCAAGAGACACAAACGGCTGTCACAACAAGACCAACTTGTCATCATCACTAGAGCAAGAGACACAGACGGTTGTCACAAGACCAACTTGTCATCATCACTAGAGCAAGATACACAAACGGTTGTCACAACAAGACCAACTTGTCATCATCACTAGAGCAAGAGACACAAACGGTTGTCACAACAAGACCAACTTGTCATCATCACTAGACCAAGAGACACAAACGGTTGTCACAACAAGACCAACTTGTCATCATCACTAGAGCAAGAGACACAAACGGTTGTCACAACAAGACCAACTTGTCATCATCACTAGAGCAAGAGACACAAACGGTTGTCACAACAAGACCAACTAGTCATCATCACTAGAGCAAGAGACACAAACGGTTGTCACAACAAGACCAACTAATCATCATCACTAGAGCAAGAGACACAAACGGTTGTCACAACAAGACCAACTTGTCATCATCACTAGAGCAAGAGACACAAACGGTTGTCACAACAAGACCAACTTGTCATCATCACTAGAGCAAGATACACAAACAGTTGTCACAACAAGACCAACTTGTCATCATCACTAGAGCAAGAGACACAAATGGTTGTCACAACAAGACCAACTTGTCATCATCACTAGAGCAAGAGACACAAACGGTTGTCACAACAAGACCAACTTGCCATCATCACTGGAGCAAGAGACACAAACGGTTGTCACAACAAGACCAACTTGTCATCATCACTAGAGCAAGAGACAAAAATGGTTGTCACAACAAGACAAACTTGTCATCATCACTAGAGCAAGAGACACAAACGGTTGTCACAACAAGACCAACTTGTCATCATCACTAGAGCAAGATACACAAACAGTTGTCACAACAAGACAAACTTGTCATCATCACTAGAGCAGGAGACACAAACAGTTGTCACAACAAGACCAACTTGTCATCATCACTAGAGCAGGAGACACAAATGGTTGTCACAACAAGACTAACTTGTCATCATCACTAGAGGAAGAGACACAAACGGTTGTCACAACAAGACCAATTTGTCATCATCACTAGAGCAGGAGACACAAACAGTTGTCACAACAAGACCAACTTGTCATCATCACTAGAGCAGGAGACAAACGGTTGTCACAACAAGACCAACTTGTCATCATCACTAGAGCAGGAGACACAAGTGGTTGTCACAACAAGACCAACTTGTCATCATCACTAGAGCAAGATACACAACCAGTTGTCACAACAAGAAAAACTTGTCATCATCACTAGAGCAGGAGACACAAACGGTTGTCACAACAAGACCAACTTGCCATCATCACTAGAGCAAGAGACACAAACGGTTGTCACAACAAGACCAACTTGTCATCATCACTAGAGATAGATACACAAACAGTTGTCACAACAAGACCAACTTGTCATCATCACTAGTGCAGGAGACACAAACAGTTGTCACAACAAGACTAACTTGCCATCATCACTAGTGCAAGAGACACAAATAGTTATTATTTCTCAAGTATGTAAATCCTGTTTCTACCATATACGTGATTTCCGCCGAATTTGGTGTCATTTGTCTTTATCTACTAGTCTCTAATTAGCAGGCGCCTTGACTACTGCAACTCACTACTAAACGATATTGCTAAAAAGGACTTAGCTAAACTCCAACATGTACAGAATTGTTTAGCATGTGTAGTACTAAAAGCACCTCGTTTCGCACCATCTCTGCCCCTACTTAGACAGTTGCATTGGCTTCCAGTTACATATCGAATACAATTCAAATTAGCCACTATCACATATCGTATCCTTTCTACGCAACATCCATCCTATTTATTTAGTCTTAGTTTTTCCGATATCCCCAGGAATCTGAGATCATCTGTTTCACAACGACTTTTAGCTCCGAAAACCAAGCTTAATATCAGCAAGTGTAGTTTTTCTGTAGCTGCACCCAAAATCTGGAATCAACTCCCTATCGCTTTAAAATCATCTGAGACAATAAATACCTTCCGTAAAAGCTAGACTTATTTATTTGAAATTGCATTCCCACCCTAACCTTCGGCGGTCCCTTGCTCTAATGACGACTCTTGCTTGTCCATGTTAACGATTTTGTCCAATGATTGTTGTATGTTGCACCTCTGAGCTCAGATACATGGGGATTTAGGCGCTATAGAAGTTTGTCATTAGTTGTTACAAGACTAATTTGTCATCATCACTACAGCAAGAGACACAAATAGTTGTCACAAAAAGACTAACTTGTCATCATCACTAGAGCAGGAGACACAAATAGTTGTCACAAGACTAACTTGCCATCATCAGTAGAGCACAGATACAAAGAGTTTTCACAACAGTCAACAAGGCTAACTTCACATTGTCATCAGCTGAATATTTGTACATAGACCCCATAACTGAATATATGTTAAACAGTCACACAGTAACCGCTTTAGTTTATGTATAGATGTTTATCTTGGTGATGGAATTAATGTTCAAGAAGATCAACATGAAGGATGTTTTTAGGAAGATGATATATACAGACGATTTGGCCATTACAGGAGAGAGCAAACAAGAACTATACAAGAAGCATTGGTCCTTGGAGGAACGGAGGGGGTGTACAAGAAGTGTTGGTCCTTGGAGGAATGGAGGGTTGTACAAGAAGTGTTGGTCCTTGGAGGAATGGAGGGGTGTACAAGAAGTGTTGGTCCTTGGAGGAATGGAGGGGTGTACAAGAAGTGTTGGTCCTTGGAGGAATGGAGGGGGTGTACAAGAAGTGTTGGTCTTTGGAGGAATGGAGGGGTGTACAAGAAGTGTTGGTCCTTGGAGGAATGGAGTGGGTGTACAAGAAGTGTTGGTCCTTGGAGGAATGGAGGGGGTGTACAAGAAGTGTTGGTCCTTGGAGGAATGGAGGGGGTGTACAAGAAGTGTTGGTCCTTGGAGGAATGGAGGGGGTGTACAAGAAGTGTTGGTCCTTGGAGGAATGAAGTGGGTGTACAAGAAGTGTTGGTCCTTGGAGGAATGGAGGGGGTGTACAAGAAGTGTTGGTCCTTGGAGGAATGGAGGGGGTGTACAAGAAGTGTTGGTCCTTGGAGGAATGGAGGGGGTGTACAAGAAGCATGTCAGACATAACTTTAATCTTGAAAAACAAGTTATGTGAGCAGAGAGAGAGCAGTTAGATATCAGGTTGGAGGAGACGAGATCAAGCAAGTGGGATGCTTTGTGTACCTTGGCAGAATGGTTATTGAAGATGGGCATTTGGAAGCAGTACTCTACAAGTTTTCAAGAATAACAGGGTTCAGAGAATTAAAGATACAATGGGTGACTTCTGCTTCTTCCGAATAATGTGGTAGCCCCAACTTCTGACTGATAATACTAATATCGAAGTTTTCTGTGCTCATGTGATAGCGACCCGGTTTGCATTAACATACGCCGCTATATTGTTCATTTTACGAGCGCGATGCGGTAACACACAACCGCAGCGGTGCAGACTAGTGCAAACCGGGTCGCTATTTGGGCTTCAAACTTGCGCTAAGACACAATATTTTCGTAATATAAACATGCCTGGGATGATGTTGAATGATGGAACTAACGCTCTGAGGTTTCAAAGTTAGGCAGAACTCAAGTTATAACAGCAAAATCGAAGTGCAGAACTAAGTAAGTCTAAAACCGCTACACTTCAGACTCAGTATGGTACAAGGGAACCACGAGAAAGAACATTCGTTGCATATTCAACAAACATACATTAAAAACATATACAGTCAACAAATTTGTAATTATTTATTTTAGACATAGTCTTGAATCTTGACTGGTGTACTATTGACTCTATCATCTGTGAAACTATCTGTTCACACTGTTGACGGGCGGCAACGATGTCGTCCGTCGATGTCAACTACATACCCATACTGCCAGGTCTCAGAATTGATGACACTTTCGGCTTACTGGCTTCTTGTGACTGTTCTGCGGTTTGAACTCCGCCAGCACCTTCTTCCATGGGCTCAGCCATACCTGAAGTCCGAATAATTCCGGACAATTTTAATTTACTTGCAAGTTCTTCGTGCTTTATCCGCCATATTTGTTCGCTCTAATAATAGCTGCGAAATTTACTGAACTGCCGTTGGCTCCTTCTTCATCCACCTTGGGGCGCCACTGGTATAGCTACGGCAAAGCATTTAAATTACCAAGCAGAGTCACTCAGCGATCTGCCATTTCGAATTTGAACTGGTAGCGTAAGCAATATCATTACATTCACACATGAATAACAGTGGGCGATGCGCGAGTGACTATGCTTGGTTATTTAAATGCTTTGGCTACGGCCAATTAGCCCCCCCACAAAGTTGCCCCCGTTTTTCCTAGTCACAAACTATTAGTCCATTGTACTCATCATAATAAATTGTATATTTTTCAGGGTATTTTAATAGAGATATCTTGACCAATATTTTTCATACAGGGCAAAGTCTTGATAGGGCACTTTTTAATGTTAAAAACTTCCGTTAAAATGACAATTATTGTTCTCCTCTTGATTCCGTTCTCCACTCCACTCCCAATCCTTCCAAGTATATCTTTACACAGTCCTCCCATCGCAGTCTATAGGTCTTCCTCGCCGCCTCCCTTTCCCCTCCACTCTCTGGGCATCTGCTTTCTTTGCCAGCCATTCTTCTCCCTTTCTGTCTACATGCCCAGCCCACTTCAGTCGACTCCTCACCAGCTTCTTCTTAAGACTTTCTTTTACTCCAACCTCCTTCCTCAACTCCTCCATTCTTCGCTTATCAATTCTCACTCCCGCAATTCTTCTTACCCAGTTGTTTTCACAAACCTGCACCCTCTCTTGTTGTTTCTCTCAGTGCAATCGTCTCTAAGCCATACAGGTGTGCCGAGGAAACACATGAGCAGAGCACCTTTCTTTTGAGTTTACGCTATATGCGCCTGTCTTCCATCATACCTTCAACTTAATTTCCTCCAAGCGTTTACTTACTTACTTACTGATGCCCATCGTCCCTCCTGGGATATATAGCGTCGACAATAGCTCTCCAGAGTCTCTGTTCTGGGCTCTTGTTTCAAGCTGCCTCCAAGTGTGTCCTGTCTTCTTGGTGTCCACTTGGAGGTCCCTTCGCCACGTGTTCTTTGGACGGCCTCTTTTTATTCTGCTGTGTGGGTTCCATGTCAAAGCCTGATGCTGGTTTCCGGAGCATGTGACCATCCCCATCGTCTTTTTCTTATTTCATTTTCGGCAGACAGTTGGTGTGTCCTCCTCCACAAGCCAATGTTGCTGGTGGTGTCTGGCCAGCGGATCTGGAGGATTCTTCTTAGATAGTTGTTGATAAAGGTCTGTACTTTCTTGATGGTGTTGTTGGTTGTCCTCCATGTATCTGCTCCATACAATAGGACTGACTCCACGAAGGAGTTAAACAGTCGGATCTTCGATGTTCTTTGAGCTGTATAAATGCTCCTCTCGCCTTGCCAATCCTTGCTCTAACATCCGCATCTGTGCCACCCTGCTTGTTGATGACCCTGCCCAGATATGCGAAGGCCTCTACCTTATCAAGTGCACTCCCTTCCAGTGTGACTGGCTCCGTGCTGGTTGTATTAACCTTGAGAACCTTTGTCTTTCCATTATGGATGTTGAGGCCCACTTGTGAGGAGATGGCTTCCTGTTCAATGGTCTTCTCCTGCATTTGTTGGTGGCTGTGGGACAACAGTGTCAGATCGTCGGCAAAGTCTAAGTCACCCAGTTGCATCCACAGTGTCCACTGAATTCCATTTCTTCTCCGTGTTGTGCATGTCGTCAGTATCCAATTGTTGGCCAGGAGAAAGAGGAACGGGGACAGCAGGCATCCTTGTCTAACTCCGGTCTTCACTTCGAAACAGTTCGTTAGCTGTTCTCTGTGGATTATTCTGCAGCCTGTTCCTTCATAACTGTTCTTAATCAGGTTAACCAATTTGATTGGTATGCAATAATGTCGTGGTAGTTTCCAGTGTCTCCCTGTCTACGCTGTCAATTAAATGCCTTTTTGTAGTCAACGAATCTGATGTAGAGCGAGGAGTTCCACTCCAAGGATTGCTCTACTATGATGCGCAGTGTTGCGATCTCATCCACGCATGATCTGTTCGGGCGGAATCCAGTTTGCTGATCTTTCAGCAGTGGGTCGACTGCATCTTTCATTTTTTCCAAGGTGATCCTGTTGAACACTTTCCCTGGCACTGACAGAAGTGTGATTTCTTTGTAGTTGGAACAGTTGCTGTTCCAACTACTTGGGGAGTTTTATGAGGTATTCCTCTCTCTCCAGTCTGATGGCACTTTTTCGTTTTTCCAGATCTTTCCAAAGTGAAGGTACAGTAGTTCCATAGAGGTGTCTATATCTGCCTTGGGTGCTTCTGCCAGAATCTCGTCCAGTCCTGCTACTTTGTTATTCTTCGGCTGCTTTATGGCCCTCCTGATTTCTTTCTTGGTAGACTTGCACACTTGATGGGTATGTCCGCTTCTGCTGGCTGTGTGTCTGGGGGGTCCGGTGGGGCAGGTCTGTTCAGAAGTTCTTCAAAATGTTCAGCCCATCTTTTGAGCTGTTGCTCAGTTCCTGTGATGATCTTTCCTTCCTTGTCTTTAACTGGTCGTTCTGGCTTGCTGTATTTGCCGGATGATGGTGTCGTACATCTGTCTTGCTCTGTCTCTTCTGCCATGCAGGCTGTCAATGTAGTTGCACTTATCTGTTTTTAAACTCTTCTTTACTTCTCTGTTGTGCCTTTGCCTTTGCTGCTCTTGTTCGACTGTTGTTTACTGCTGATTTCTTCTCCTTCCGCACTTGGATCTTGCGCCAGGTTTCTGCTGTGATCCAATCTTTCTGTCGCTGTTTCTTCAGGTCAACCACTTCTTGGCAAGTTGATATCAGTGTCTTTTTGGTGTTCTTCCACTGGCTGTTCAGGTCGGATTCTTCATCATACTGCTCTTGTGGCACACACAAACCAAAAAACTCGCGGGGATCACGATCGTTTATAGTATCCGCAGCAAAGATCTGGAATGCGCTTCCAAACAATGTTAGAGCTACTACAACAAACAACACCTCTAAAACAGCCCCGAAGACCCACCTCTTTAAAGTATACTTAGAATAAGACGTGACGTGGACATGTGGACAATTCCTCGACATTGTATAGTACTGATCTTATACTATTTATGAATATAATTTTATTGTATTTATTATTTATTATATTACTTATAACATTTATTGTGTATACTAGATATATATTTTAGAAAGGTTGTATTAACGAGTCTACAGTATATTGATAACAATATTTTAATTGATTTTATGATGTATAATTAATTATACTCATTTGATAATATCTAGAACGTTGTTCTTATTATATATTAGATTTGTGCTTTTACAATTCTTAAAATTACTACTTTAAAGTCATCAATGGTCAACTACTGTGCAAGCGCCATGATAGCCCCCTACGGCGGATAATTGCTATATAAGATTTCATTATTATTTTTACTTGGAATTTGTTAGCAAGGGTCAGCTTGTATTCCTCCCTTGTCTGTGGAACTTTCAGGAGGCCAACATTGTAGTTTTGTCTCTTTGTTGCTGTCTCCATCCAATTTTTTTTCAGCTTGCGTTTCAGTCTAGCAACCAGCAGGTGATGGTCGGATGCCACGCCAGCTCCCCTCTTCACTCTTACATCTTGAAGTGACCTCCTGAATCTCTTGCCTATGCAGATGTGACCTATCTGGTTCTTGGTAGGATGATACCCATGTAGTCTTGTGTTTCCTTTTGTGTGTGAAAATGCTGCCCTCGATGACAATCTTGTTCAGTGCACATGTGTCCGCAAATCTCTCGCCATTCTCGTTCATTTCTCCAACACCATGGGTTCCTATCACTTCTTCATACCTGTTGTTGTCCATTCCAATCTTCGCATTTAAATCTCCCATAAGGATGGTTGCATCCTTCTCTCGACACTTGTCCAGGATGCTTTATGGTCTGCTGTAGAACTGGTTTGGGTTTCTTCATAACTGTCGTTCGTTGGTTTGTCATTAAGTGTATATGGATCCAAAATGTGGAATTCGTTGAATATAAATTTTAGTAATATAAGTTCGTTTCAATTTTTTTAATCACACTACAGCAAACAACAAACAATTATATATTGAGAGTTATTGTATGCGTATATAATCTGACTTTTTTCTTATTCTTTTTCCTTTCAGTTTTCGTAGCAAGCACCCAAAACATTTGTAATGATGGCCATGTTGTATATAACTAATTGATTTAACATCATGTAAAACAAAAGCTGCTAGAAATTGTCAACAAAGGAGAAGCATTCCTTTATAAGTAATGCTACATCTATGCTTCTCCTTTCAAACTTGTCACCCATAGGTTATGTATGTCTCATTCACTTTGTACACTTGAATTGTTTGATTTGTTTGAATAAACGCTTTTGACTTTGGCGCATAGCACTAGATGACTTTCATCTTGATTTTCTTTTCTTTTTTCTGAAGGATTATAAGATACAAAACATAAAATCCAGACAAAAATTCAAATTGTTATTATCCAATCAGTATCTAAACAACTGTCTTAGCCACGTTCATTGCCTAAATCCCACATGTGCGAAGTGCAATTAACTATTTGCTTACTTTTTATATTTATGTTTGGATCTGCACAAATTTCTTATCATTGTTTTCTAACAGTAATTTCCTATACTAATTCGTTTCCTTCTCCATCGCATCCCCGTCCGTTGTCACACAGAAGATATCATACACTCGTGATAATCATCGTATACGTATGTGTAAATATATTTCAAAATATATGTTTATGGGGTCACAGGAAGACGGCATATTACATGCCATGTGACCACCAAGCAACACAACTTTATTTTTAAACGGTTGTTTTGTGTATGTATACTGCTATGTTGTTGTTGTTGCAAAATACATTGATTTGATTTGATTTGCTGTGATGATTCTCGATCCATGCGCTTCCCATCCTATCAACGCCCTCTGTGCTGCTCTTGATAGCATGAGTGGTACACCTTCGGTGTGGGGGGCATAGCCTTCTTCATGTCCCGAGAAGAATAACATATCTCATGTAGGTATCCTTCTCTGTCCTGACTGCTTCCATCTTGTCTCGCAGATTCCCAGCAGTGCAAGGTTGTAGTTTTTCATTTCCGCTGCTACTTAAATTGCGTTGTCTTTCCTGTCTGGTACATGGTCCTCATGTTCCATGTTCCCATATAAATGTTCTTGGTCGAAAGAACGGTGCTCGGCCCTGTGGCTTCCGTGGTCTGTCGGCTTTCACCACATGGCGTCATATGAAGACCCTTCCTCGTCCAGGCGTGTGTTCTCTGTAAATTGTGTTGTTGACGTTTCTGTAGCAAGTACCCCGGTAGATTTTTTATGAGGTGGTCGTACTAGCCCCACACTCAACCCTCCTCCTTTCTGATCCGAGCTTGGGACCGGCCACGGCGGAGTTTACAAGCGTTTGCCTCTGCCTTTATCCACCTGCGAATTTTGGTGTCTGAATTACCGTTCCCGCATATCGCTCCATCCACCCTATTAAAAACTGTCTTTTTGTTTTAGTTTCTTACCCTCCAGGTGTATTTTCAGCTCTTTGTTGTTCTGCCCCACCCATAGTACCACCGTCTTCTCCAAACTAACTTACAGTCCATGTCTGCTGAACATATCCTTCCACTCTGTCAGTTGTTCTTGGAGATCTGCTTTCCCGTCCGCTACCACTGCCAGGTCGTCTGCATACAGTAGCTTCTGGAGGATATCTCTCCTACCGGTTTTTCTGCTTATCAGTTCCACCACTGCGATAAACAACAGTGGGCTCAGGGCGTCCCCCTGTCTCAGGCCAACGTTCACTTCACACCCTCCTGACACTCCCGGTCCACGTACATAAAACCCTGCTCTTTGTTTCACCACATGCCCTTTATACCATCCTGACCTCTGCCTCTGGGACCCCCATCCACATCAGCGTCACCATTGTCATCTCTCTTGGTACAGTATCATACGCGTTCTGTAGAGCTATGAATCCTACCGTCATATCTTCCTGTCCCTCCAATTTATTTCCCCACAGCTGCATCAGGGCAAACATCCCGTCAGTTGTTCCTGTTCTAAAACGCAGTTGTTCCTTCGCCGATTTCCCCTTCCGCTGCTGCTCGTATTCTGCCGTCTAGGATTCTTTCCAGCATCTTCAACATAGTATGGCTTAGCAAAGTAATGCCTCTGTATTTTCCAGCGTCATGTACGTCTCCCTTTCTTTACCATACTGGAACAATGAGCCCCATTCTCTACTCTCCTGGGATATTCCCCTCTCTCATGCAGGTGTTCAGCAATCATTTTTGTCCACCATATTCCAACTCGTTCAGTCACCACCAGCATCTCCACTCGCACTTCATCAATATCTGCCTCACTGCTATCTGTCTACCTCAGCATCCACAATCTCCTCCATGCACCTTTACGTCTCCCTCAACTGCACTTGGTAGATCTAGTTCTGTTTTCCCTTTCGTTTAACAAAGTCACGAAATACTCCTGCCAGACCTGTAGCACATCTTTCCTGTCTGTAACTAACTTTCCGTTCTTGTCTTTGATCACTGTTCCAGTTTTCACATCCTTGCTACCCACATTCCTCTCAAGGGCCATCTTATAGATCATCTTCTTTCCGCTATCCTCATCAAGCTTTCTATACAGCTCCTCTTCCATCTCTCTCTTTGCCTTATCCACATCTCTCCTAGCTGCCTTCTGTTTCTGTCCATACTGTTGCTGTATTACTATATCAGGTTGTCCGCCATTTCCTTTGATCACTTATATTTCCTTCCATACCTCTCTCTTTTTTCTCCAATTGTTTTGGCTGCTTCTTCAGTCCACCACGTCTGGTTTTTGCTCTTCGAGGAAGCTCCTCCCTTATCAGATGTTCTTCCGCACAGTTTCTCAGCCGCTCCAATGAAAGCATATTTAAAGTATTTCCATTCTTCTTCGACTATTCCTATTGTTGGCCGTAGTTTCTCATACTCTGATGCCACTCTAACTGTGTATGCACTGGCTGTGTCACCGTGACATTTCCGCCATTTAATTGTCTTCCGCACCACATATTTAACCTCCCTCCTCTTCTGCATACGCACAACGAAAACGAGGGGCTTGTGTTGTGTAGTCACATGTTCCCCAGCGATGACCTTACAGTCCTTCACCCGCCACATTTGCTGTATTGTGGAGGCCATGCCAATAGGACACTTTACGGCTTTCGCGCTTTTGGAAGAACGACCCAGCCACTGCCAGCTCATTTCGTATCACCAACTGTACTAGCTCCCGGGCCTCTCGGTTTCAGATGTACCCAATCTGAATCTCCGAACCGAATCCTTTTCTCCTATCTCTGCTGTACCCACATGTGCAATAAACTCACCAGCTATGCACATCAACACACGCGCTTCTACAACTTCCTTCATTATCTGTAGCTCAATCTTCTCTGAAAACCCTTTTCTCTTCCTCTCCCCTTCCTGTTTGAGGTCCATACACGGACATGATGCACACCAGCTGTTTTCTTACCATCATCCATGCAACGATGATCCTCCCTTGCGATATATATCTCTACTCCCACGACGTCTCAACTAATCTCCTTTGTTACTACACGATGCCTACACCGTTACTCCTACACGTTGCCTACACCGTTACTCCTACGCGATGCCTACACCGTTACTCCTACGCGATGCCTACACCGTTACTCCTACGCGATGCCTACACCGTTTCTCCTTCGCGATGCCTACACCGTTACTCCTACGCGATGCCTACACCGTTACTCCTACGCGATGCCTACACCGTTACTCCTACGCGATGCCTACACCGTTACTCCTACGCGATGCCTACACCGTTAATCCTACGCGATGCCTACACCGTTACTCCTACGCGATGCCTGCACCGTTACTCCTACGCGATGCCTGCACCGTTACTCCTACGCGATGCCTGCACCGTTACTCCTACGCGATGCCTGCACCGTTACACCTACGCGATGCCTGCACCGTTACTCCTACGCGATGCCTTCACCGTTACTCCTACGCGATGCCTGCACCGTTACTCCTACGCGATGCCTGCACCGTTACTCCTACGCGATGCCTGCACCGTTACACCTACGCGATGCCTGCACCGTTACTCCTACGCGATGCCTTCACCGTTACTCCTACGCGTTGCCTGCACCGTTACTCCTACGCGATGCCTGCACCGTTACTCCTACGCGATGCCTGCACCGTTACTCCTACGCGATGCCTGCACCGTTACTCCTACGCGATGCCTGCACCGTTACTCCTACGCGATGCCTACACCGTTACTCCTACGCGATGCCACCACCGTTACTCCTACGCGATGCCTACACCGTTACTCCTATATGATGCCTACACCGTTACTCCTCCCATCTCCTCCTGCAATTAATAAAAAGGAGCTAATTCTGATCAACGAATGTCCATTGTATTATACTACGAAAAGACAATATACTGGTGACCATGTCTCAAAAGGCACATTTTTATGTTGTACAGATGTACAACAAACTGACGATGATGAATGCGATGAAAACGTACTGTGGAAGTTTGTAAAAGTTACCATCGTGGTCACCTCAAATTCCATTGGATCATACAGACCACGAATTACCATAGCGGACTCTGAATACACGGAGTATAATTACAATAGGTTTTAAACTTTTTATGGATCCATGTTTCCAGGCAAAGACAAAATCATCATACAAGACAGAATCAGCCTGTGACAGCACCTACCAACTTGTGGCTACAGCGGTGCTGCCACCTGGCGATTAAGCACTAACATAGCATATAACACGTTAACAATAATTATACATGACGAGAAATTTAACAAGATATAACAAGAGTGCCACCCAGATAATTAACTCTAGATGGCGGACAAGGAAGCCTTTTGGCTTATAGACAGTCCAACCGTTGTTATCTATGTGTATCCCGCCCTTCTGAGGTATGTGTTGATTTTTTCATTTACAGTGAGAGTGACAGTCCTTGGTCTTAGTCAGACTTAGATTGTCACTTAGTCTTAGACTTAGTCTTAGAGTTAGACTTGGTGAAAATGAAAACTTTCTGATATGATATCATCTAATCTACAAGACTACACTGCTCCTTTACTAATCATGTAAGTTCATGTCCTCTAGTCCTACCGTCTTTCTTAACTGAGAAACAATATTTCTATCAATAGTTATTAATTATCCCTCAGTTTTGGTATCGTTTTAGTCGCCGTGTGGTTGACTTAGACTTAGCAATGCATTGCGACTTATCGTAGAACTCAACGAAGCTATTCATGGGTCCTAGCCCTAGCCTGGGTCTGGGAGCGCCAATTTACAAAGCGTGGAGTGGACATAGTTTCCGCGGGGAATAAAACTAAATATTTCACTTAAAATAACTTTTCTAACAATTTGTTTGAACTCTATTGAAAGAATGACGCATAGTGATTTAGAATAAAAATAGTTTGTGCAAACGTTGGTCCCGAATTTGGTACAAATCAAATTCAAAACATGACATATTGAAAAATTATGTTATTTTAGTGTTTACTAATAAAGTTTTGTATCAGTGTATATATGTACTCTGTCTACATACACTGAGTATAAGAAAGACCAAACCTTGACAGACCAATATATTATATTATGGCAATAACTGAGTAAGTACTATTTCTAGTGGGAGTACAAATTGTGCATCCTAATGCAGTCTTAACAAAAACCAGTTCACGTTTGAACGAGCTTAGTGACATGAGTTCGCAATCAACAGACTTCATATTTGGCATTTTAGCACATAGACATTACATTTATGTATGAAGTTTCAAAGAAAGTGACAAATTCATTTCACTTACCGGGTAGTTGTTACAGTTATTAGTATGTACATACCCGGGTAGTTAGGGTTAGGGTTAGTAGTAGAAAATAGTTATGGTTAGGTTTGGGGTTATGCTTCCAATAATTATGCAGTCGACTGCCCTCTTGTTGTATCCCTCAATTCCAACTGGGACGGGAAGTGAAACAATTCCCAGGCAGCCACCCCCTCCCCCGCTACTGACTGACCACAGCAGGAAGCTATCTGCTATGTAGTTATGCTGTGTTCCATTCACCTGGTGCTTATAGTACACGTGTATACCGCTTTGTTGCATAAATTTACCAGTGGTGAAGTCGGGCTGCTGCGGAACTTTTGAGTTCACCAAGTCATGTTTACGGTATGAACAAGCCCATTGGCAATGCTTTGGAACGCACCATAAGTACTGCTGCCTCAGCTCTTGTTGTCAGGTGCTGCTAATCAGGTAGCCCATTTCAGTCGTGATACCTCATGTGGTCACTTAGAAAAGTCTGGCTGGGTCTGTGCTCTCTCCTGGCTATGTGTGAGTATTCTACCCTACATTGGCTCTTAGACTCAGTTTCTCATGAGTGCAACTGTTGTATGCATATTGTGTCTCTTTGGGGTCTTACTCTTTGTTTTGCATGACTGATGACTGATATTGTTTATCATTTGTTGTCGGACTCAGTCTCTCGTGACTGAGTATTGTATGCTTTCTATTGGATCTCATTGGGTCTGTCTCTCATGGCAGTGAGTATTCTACACTCTATATTGCCTCATTGGGTCTTGGTCTCTTATGACTGTGAGTATTGTATGCTTTATATTGGATCTCATTGGGTCTGTCTCTCATGGCAGCGAGTATTCTACACTCTATATTGCCTCATTGGGTCTTGGTCTCTTATGACTGTGAGTATTGTATGCTTTATGTTGGATCTCATTGTGTCTGTTTCTCATGGCAGTGAGTATTCTACACTCTATATTGTCTCATTGGGTCTCAGTCTCTTATGACTGTGAGTATTGTATGCTTTCTGTTGGATCTCATTGGGTCTGTCTCTCATGGCAGCGAGTATTCTACCCTCTATATTGTCTCATTGGGTCTTGGTCTCTTATGACTGTGAGCATTCTACATTTTATATTGTCTCGTGCTTGGTCTCAGTGTCTCATGACTCTGTGTATTCTACACTTTATGTAATTGTCTCATATTCTACCCTGTATTATACCATGTCTCATTGGGTCTCAGTCTTTTACAACTGTGAGTATCCTCCACTTTATATTGTCTCATTGCATCTCAGTCTCTCATGACTAAGTATCCTACCCATTATAATGTCCCTTGTTGGGTCTAAGTCTCTTGTGACTGTGAATATTCTATCCTTTGTATTTGGTCTTGTTAAATATCCGCTTCTAATGAATGCAAACATGTTCTAAACTTTAACATTAACACATTGCATGATATGTAGTTTACAAAGACTAGGATTGTTTTAATGTACTGCGTGTTGGAGACAATAATGACATGTGGTGTTTGTAACAATAAGATATGATTTATTCGCACTGTCTACTTTCGACTTTGTAAATTTAACTGTTCCATTCAAATGTTGGTGGTTGGTGTTAAACTATGTCTGTTTCAAGCATACTGTTGTACAATTTAATTATTGTTCCCAATTATTCTGGGTAAATTTTAACAAGGGAGAACTTTGGATACAACAGTTGGGTCAGTGCGAGTAGTGTGTTTATCAATAATGCTATTAACACATTTGAGACCCTATTGCTCAAGAAGTGGACTAGCTAGATGCAGAATCACTCTACCCTGTACTACACAGTAAATTGGTGACTTTGTGTCCTCTTTTTACGGTGCCTTTTTAATGTTTATAACTAAATTAATGTTGTCTTAACTTTTTAATTTATTAAAAAATTGTTACATGTTTATATTTTATTTATTTATTTTATGCATTTGTATACCTATTTGAATGTACCAATCTATATATATAGGTTTATCCTTAAATACATGTATTTGTATTCATAATATATAACATATAAATAAGTAAGAATTTTTATATTTGTGGAAAAGGGTGGTCATGCAGATTGGCACTTTTACAGAGTTGCTAGCAAACCAAAAACCCAGGTCCTGGCAGTTACTATTATTCCGTGTGATGGCCACAGATAAGGTTGAAACTGATGCAGGTGATGTTGTTCCTCACCTCTTCACCAGGGGTAGTGTGGAGGTTAAAGGTCATAACGAAGTCTTGGCATGGTGGTCTACTCGCCCATTGCAGCAACTCTAGATACATTTCCTGTGGCCTCTGTTTAAACGTCCCAGCTGCTTTAACTGCTGTTACAACACCACTGCCTACAGCCTACTGCAGCTACAACAAAACTAACCAGCTGTACTATTATCCTGGGCGCAGCAGAAAGTTGACCTGATTTATTGGCTGAACCTTTCGAGGAGGCTGCTACTGATTTCTAAGTGAGTTGAGTTTAACAAGAATACCTCCGAGACGATTGTATAACTTGTATTAAGAATATTTCTTTGTGAGATGATTGCATCAACATTGCAATTTATCTGTTAAATATAAGATTGAATGTCTCTTTGTATGCTTGTTGCAATGAGAATGCCTCTTGTTCGTTAAACGGCCCATCCAGCTGGTTGCATCTGAAGTAGACTTCCTGAAGTTTCTACAAGGAAAGGGTAATGGGTGTTTGGCTGTAAATAGTTGTATGTTGGTGTAAACAGCTGTAATTGGCTGTAAATAGCTGGGCATGGCAGTTGTAGAAAGAGTAAATAGTTGTAATTAATCGTAGGCAAGAGTAAACAGCACAGATGGTGGGTAGGTATCCATGACTATGAAGACATCTCATATCTCAGTCCACCCTCATGCTCAGCGCCAGACAACAGTTGACAAGATACCAGATTACCAGCAGCCTTGATAAAGTTGTCTGGCAATCAGGATTGCCCCATTGTGTTTTGGCTGACACAGCCTGGTTGGGAGCAGACCTGGGTTGATTTCTTATTTGAATTGGATTGATCAACAAAATGCTTGAATTTGAATTGAATAAACCATAACAGATTGAATTGGAATTGAATCCCGCAAAGTGAAATGAATTGAATGAATTTATCGAAACGGAAAATATATTTACAACGTTTTTCTATATAAATTGAAACGTATAAACTACAAAATATATGTTAAATTGTAACATTTTCAGATGTCTTTTTGGTCAATGACCAAAAAACCAACAGCAGAACTACCAGTACGCCTGTATTTACATACACATAAGGATTTGTCACCTTTCTCTCAGTCAAGTGCCCCAGTTTTACTAGCAGCATAGAACAGAGCTGCTAAGAGCTAATTGGAATCACTACTAATTGGCCACTGGAGACCAAAATTACTGTTTTCAAAGGGGGTGATTAGTATTTGCCAATGTCCAGAGTTGGGCATCTCCTGTGTTGCTTAGCTAGGCTGCAAGGTGGTACCATACTAGATACTGGTGCAGGTTGCCTGACTTGAGTCAACAAAACCCTTCAGAACAGTCAGATTGCAGTACTTGGCACAAGGCCTGCTTAGCACTGTCTCTTCTGATAACAAAGCAGGCATTTTATTATGGACTTCCTGGCTTACACTGGAATATGGATGCCATAAAGGCCAATGACCTGAACTAACCATTTAACCTGTAAGTGCTTAATTAAACAAATCAAAGGGCTATTGTTTGCTTCAGTGTATTTTCACTGGGGCTTCATTGCACATCTATGTACAGAAACTGAATAAGTCACAACAAAACAGCTATTGTTGCCGATTTGAATTAGAATTGAATTGGAATTGAATAAAAATGAATTGAATTGGAATTGATCCATATTTGTGAGTATGTTAAACTGGAATTGATTCTTGGTAAATACACATGGATTGGAATAGATAAAAGTGAATTGAACCTAGGTCTGGCTGGGAGAGTGTGTTATTCACTTCAGAATAGTTTGTAGCATATCAGGTCCACTCTTGCTAAACACTGAGTTTATTTACTGATAAAAGTGTCAGTTTTATTGGTCCTAGGATGTGCTATTCCTCAGCCTTCAGGCATTCTCTTGCAGTGACATGGTTTATGGGGCCATGGGGCAGTAAAACACACATAACATGACAGGAATTGTGAGCTTTCTTGCCACTTGTATGAGTCTTGTCAGTGATACTCGCAACACAATCCGGTGACTGAATACTCACGAAACTATTGACTCTTGTTGGGGATACTCACAACTCGGTCCTATTGACTGATACTCACAATTCACAAATCTAGTCCATGTGTTACCCGGGGCATGGCATGTATGCACGTGCTTTCACATCAATAGGCTTTTTCACTGTTGCCTTCGAGAATGACACGTAGCTTAACTACCTAGATCTAGCTTTTTAGAAAACTGGAAAGCCAATGCCCAACAATAATAAACATACCTTTCTTGAAGCTAACTGGAGACATCCTATTAGTTCACTTGGCCATCAGTGTGGACACAAACTATTGAAATTATACGTGTATTTTAATAGATGTGAGATAATTTGCTTAAAGTCTTTACCAGAAAGTATCTGCAATGGATGAGGCATCTTCTCGCATCCCCAGTGAATGTCTTGGATTTGTTGACGCAGCCAGCACAACTGGTGAAGCATTGAATCCAGAACAAAACCCAGAGGACAAAACCCTGGCGGACATAACCCCAGCGGACAAAACCCCAGCCTCTTATATAAATTGTGGACAAAACCCCAGCGCTGCCTAGAATGTTTTAGTTTATCAAAAATTTTCTATGTATGCATTATATAAATAAAAATATATAGTAATACACTTTAGTTTATAAATCCAACATTGTTGATAGAGATTATAATATTTTCCAATTAGGGGTATCATAAACAATTAGCAGCATAAAAGTGCATATTATATCCCTTTGAGTGTAATTACTTGCTTGATCTTTTCTTTCAAATTAGCTTCAAGACATGGCATTTGCTGGTATTTGGAACTAACAGTCTTTTTGATGGAGTGAAATTAGATTAAAGGAAACTGATTAAAGTGTACACGTACACCTATTCATGAACCCTTTGAACAGTGCTATGGTAATGGTAATTACAGTCAGTGGAAATAGGAGTTGTCACTTTCTAGTGGATACTTTGCATTTATATTCCTATTGATCTTATTCCCACTGATGTTTTCTTCGAATGTGGATTGTGGCCTTTACAGTTAACAGTAATTGGATTTACGAGTAGTTCAATGTCGAGTAGTTCAGGATTAGGTGTATGCTATAAAATGATGTGAGATGCCGATAGTGTCACATTGTTTGCAAATTGTCCGAGCATGAAGGTTATCAAAAACAACAAAGGCGGCATAGAGGTATGTTTTGAAGGTCATCTCTGTACAAAAAAATTCAAGTCTGAGAACACCATCTGATGGGAATCTACCAAGCGTGCTGCTTTCTCGTGCAAAGGTGCAATAAGCACCAATCATGACATTACCACCTCGCTGGATAACACTGGGGTTTTGTCTACATTTCAAATAAGAGGCTGGGGTTTTGTCTGCTGGGGTTATGTCTGCTGGGGTTTTGTCCGCCGGGGTTTTGTCCTCGCACCGAAGCATTGGCCACAAAATATATAGTTCCACGGGAAGAATATGGAGTTTTGGTGGCAAAAGATATGCACTCAGTGATATGAAGGAGCTGCCAAAATGGCATCCATCTGATTCCATCATGGAGTGTCCGCTGCATTCGTTTTGTGAAACAAGATGGGTCAGTCGTACAAATGCACTGTACACATTGAAGTCTGCATTCTATGTTGTAGTTACTGTCCAGGAATATTTGGAAGATGCATTGTGACGATAAACCCAACAGTTACTTATCTGTCAGTAAATTTGACCTCATCTTAACATTAATGACCTTGTAGTGAGTATGTCCTCCTTCTGGTAAAGGACACTTTGGCCATGGGCAGTTAGGCAACAGATATTTTGGTAACAGGACATTTTGTTAATAGGACATTTCGGTAAAACTATTGAAAATAACCAAAATTATTTGGTCATTTTTAAAGATGTCCCTTTGGTAATAGGTTATTTTGGTAACCACACATTTTGTGATAGGACATTTCATTAAGACCAACAAAATTAATAATCTTTACAAGTGTGTATCTCTTTTTACAAAACTATTTAGAAAACTTAGTGGCTAATAATAATTGTTTAATGTGAATGAATGTGAACTGCCTTGAAAGTTCATCAAATAAGCACTAACTAACACTATCTCTGACTGCTAGTGCCTAGTGGCAAGGCCAAGTGCTCTGTCTGGAAAAGTGACCAGCCTAATTTCTAAATGGTTTAACTGACCATGGCAGACTGAACAGGTTTTAACTCATTGATAGATTTTATTACTTTACAGATTGACTTTATCATGTGTAATTAAGTTCAAGAAATCTTACAAAACATGCCATATATGCAATAATAATAATAAATAATAATACATTTTAAAATGTACTGTCTATTACAAAAATTATCTATACAAGACACCTTTAAAAATGACCAAATAATTATGATTATTTTAAGTTTAGTTTTACCGAAATGTCCTATTACTGAAATGTCTGTTGCCCAACTGTCCGTGGCCAAAATGTCCTTTACCAAAACATCATGAATTTGTTCTCCACATTCTGCTTCCTCAGTCTACAACAGGTCAAACAATGGTGCAGCCTCTGTAGCCTCATAGCTACAACAGGGTGGGGAATGTATTGTTTGACAGTAGAGCTAGCAGGACAATTTGAGTAAGAAATAAACATATGTTATCTAGGCAGCAGTAACTGTTGCTATGCGACACTAAAGGTTTATAATCCACTTTTTATCAGTGATGGGTGTTATGTAATAATAATGAGGTAACTTCTTCTCCGCCTAAATCTTTAGCAACCAAGCTCAATGGCCAATGTGGAAGTCATGTGTTTCTCTGTTATTCAAGTGCCTATTTATGGTTTTATTTCAGCTTCTCAATGCACTCCCAATTGCAACTGTATACACAGTTTTAGACTACCAGATCCCCAATACATAGGCATCAGGATGGGATGAATATGGGGGGGGGGGGGGGGTTGAGGCTCTCCAAAACCCTTTGGGTGCAACCCCATTATTAAGTTCACTAAAACCTTCAACTGCACCCTTTTGCCAAAATATTGGGGATAAAACTATCTCCAGCCCCGCAACAAAATTGTTGGGACTGCCCCAAGCTCAGGGCCTAGAGTGTTCGGGACCAGGGGCTACCCCCTGGTCCCGATATATATATATCTATATATACACTCAATATATATATAGAATTGTGCTTCCATTTGTATTTATGCCTAGCTACGCCCCTGTTATCCATGTGGGTTGGGGGTGTTACTACAGATATAAGGGTATTACACATGTATAGTGAGTTATTGAACATGTGTATGGGGTTGCTAAATACGTGTAAATAGAAGGGTTAAATTACCTGAGATGAGAACTTGAGATATGCCAAGTGATACTTGGCAAATGGAGCATCTGTCTTGGGTTGTTTCCAGGAACTGTTTAGGCTGCATCCCCAGTGCTGTCAGTAGGTTCCCTGTGTGCTGGCAACACATACCTCAGGTCTCAACACTCAGAGGGGGGCGATCACTCATCACCCTGATGGTTTCACCTGATTCCCATCTTCCTTCCTCCTGGCTAATCCACCCTCCCCTCCCTGTCTCCTGGGTACATTCCTCATCTCTATTATGTCCCTGCCAAACACATTATTCACTCTTAACCCCAGATCTATGAGGTTTATTCACATCTACCTGTAGTGAGAACCAAGTTGAGTGAAAGACCTTGTTGAATCGAGGACTTTTTTAATCATAGACCATGATGAATAGGATACCATATGTGGAGTGGAGGATCATGTTGGATACAGAGACCATATGGAGTGAAAGACCAGGTTGAATATATGACCATATAGAGTGAAGGACCAGGTCGAATAGAGGACCATACATACATGGAGTGGAGGACCAGGCTGAATAGAAGACCATGTGGAATGAAGGACCAGGTTGAATAGAGGACCATGTGGAGTCAAGGACCAGGTTGAATAGAGGATCATGTGGAGTGGAGGACCATGTTGAATACAGGGACCATATGGGGTGGAAAACCTTGTTAAATAAAGGACCATATATAATATCGAATAGAGGACCATATATGGAGTGAAGGACCGGGTTGAATAGAGGACCATATGTGGAGTGAAAGACCAGATTGAATAGAGGACAATGTAGAATGAAAGTCCAGGTTGAATGGAGAGAGGACCATGTGGAATGAAGGTCCAGGTAGAATAGAGATAGGACCATGATGAGTGAAAGTCCAGGTTGAATAGAGGACCATATGTGGAGTGGAGGATCATGTTGAATACAGGGACCAGTTGGAGTGGAGGACCAGGTTGAATAGAGGACGATATGTGGAGTGGGGGACCAGGTGGAATAAAGGACCATATGTTGAGTGAAAGACCAGATTGAATAGAGAGAGGACCATGTGCAGTGAAGGTCCAAGTTGAATAGAGAGGACCATATGAAGCAAAATACCAGATTGAATAGAAGACCATGTAGAGTGAAGGACCAGGTTGAATACAGGTCCATGAGGGGTGGAGGTCCAGGTTGAACAGTGGTGCAGAGGCTAGAGCTTCAGATACTTGACCGAGAGAATCCGGGTTCGAATCCTGTGCTGCTATGTCGAACCTTGGGCAAGTTTGTTTACTTTACATTGCTTCAGTTCACTCCGCTGTATAAATGAGTGCCTGGCTATAGACAGTGGTGGATATTTGTGTACGAATAGTGTTCGTGCATTAATTGCAGCATGGCTGAATGCTTCCCAGAGAAGCTGGGATGGTGTTTGGTTGAACAGGTCTGCCACGGAGTAAAGTGTAAAGCGCTTTTAGCAGTCCTGATGACTGGATACTGCGCTATATAAGAACTTACCTTTATTCTTTTACCATGTGGGGTGGAGGTCCAGATTGAATAGTGGACCATGTGAAATATGAAGGAGCAGGTTGTGTACAGAGGACCATGTATGTGAAGGTCCAGGTAGAATAGAAGACCATTTGGAGTGTCACAGAGCACCTGACAGTGACATTATCAGATGTTGATATCTATTTAACTCATCTTTCTTTGACATGACACTTTCCTGTCAACAAACAACTCACTACTCAGTTGGCTTGAAGAAGGAATTATTTCATAATTGACAGGTTAGACATCGACAGGAAACTTGATCTTTGGGTGCGTGACCTTATTTCCTGAGTTACTGTGAACGGATGATCATATGACAGCGGCTCTACTTTAACCTGTTGACACCAGAGTAACAATTCCAGGTACTTATATGATCACTGTTTGAGTAGAATATTAACCACATTGACCTTAAAGTGTCTATGACATAGTTTTTGTTGTTTTTGCCCATGTTTGCTCACCCTGATGGGTTCACCTGATTCCCATCTTCCTTCCTCCTGGCTAATCCACCCTCCCCTCCCTGTCTCCTGGGTATATTCCTCATCTCTATTATGTCCCTGCCATACACATTATTCACTCTTAACCCCAGATCTATGAGGTTTATTCACGTCTACCTGTAGTGAGAACCAAGTTGAGTGAAAGCCCTTGTTGAATCAAGGATCTTTTTGAATCATAGACCATGATGAATAGGATACCATACGTGGAGTGGAGGATCATGTTGAATACAAGTGTATTCAACATGGAGTGGAAGACCAGCTTGAATATAGGACCATATGTTGAGTGAAAGACCAGATTAGATAGAGGACCATGTGGGGTGAAGGTCCAGGTTGAATAGAGGACCATGTGGAGTGAAAGACCAGGTTGAATAGAGGACCATATGTGGGATGGGGGATCTTGTTGAATACAGGGATCATATGGAGTGGAGGACAGGTTAAATAGAGGGCCATATGTTGAGTGAAAGACCACATTGAATAGAAAACCATACGCAGTGATGGTCCAGGTTGAATAGAGGACCATGTGGAGTAAATGTTCAGGTAAAATTGAATAGAGGACCATGAGGGGTGGAGGTTCAAGTTGAATAGAGGACCATGTGGAGTGAAGGACCAGGTTGAATAGGGGACCATGTGGTGTGGAGGTCCAGGTTCAATATAGGACCATGTGGAGTGGAGATCCAGGTTCAATATAGGACCATGTGGAGTGGAGGTCCAGGTTCAATATAGGACCATGTGGTGTGGAGGTCCAGGTTCAATATAGGACCATGTGGAGTGGAGGTCCAGGTTCAATATAGGACCATGTGGAGTGGAGGTCCAGATTCAATATAGGACCATGTGGTGTGGAGGTCCAGGTTCAATATAGGACCATGTGGAGTGGAGGTCCAGGTTCAATATAGGACCATGTGGAGTGGAGGTCCAGATTCAATATAGGACCATGTGGTGTGGAGGTCCAGATTCAATATAGGACCATGTGGAGTGGAGGTCCAGGTTCAATATAGGACCATGTGGTGTGGAGGTCCAGGTTCAATATAGGACCATGTGGAGTGGAGGTCCAGGTTCAATATAGGACCATGTGGTGTGGAGGTCCAGATTGAACAGTGGTGCAGAGGGTAGAGCTTTGGACTCTTGACCGAGAGAACCCGGGTTCGAATCCTGTGCTGCTATGTCAAACCTTGGGCAAGTTTGTTCATTCTACATTGCTCCAGTTCACTCAGCTGTGTAAATGAGTACTTGGCTATAGACAGTGGTGAATATTTGTGTACGAATAGTCTTCACGCATTAATTGTAGTGTGGCTGAATGCTTCCCAGAGAAGTTGAGATGGTATTCGATTGAACAGGTCTGCCAGGGAGTAAAGTGTAAAGCGCTTTGAGCAGTCCTGAGGACTGGATACTGCGCTACATAAGAACTTACCTTTACTTTTTTACCATGTGGGATGGAGCTCCAGATTGAATAGAGGACCATGTGGAATATGAAGGAGCATGTTAAGTAGAAGACCATGTATGTGAAAGTCCAAGTAGAATAGAAGACCATTTGGGGTGTCACAGAGCACCTGACAGTGACAGTATCAGATGTTGATATCTATTCAACTCATCTTTCTTTGACATTACACTTTCGTATCAACAAACAACTCACTACTCAGTTGGCTTTAAGAAGGGGTGATTTCATAATTGACAGGTTAGACATCGGCAGGAAACTTGATCTTTGGGTGCGTGACCTTATTTCCTGAGTTACTGTGAACGGATGATCATATGACAGCGGCTCTACTTTAACCTGTTGACACCAGAGTAACAATTCCAGGTACTTATATGATCACTGTTTGAGTAGAATATTAACCACATTGACCTTAAAGTGTCTATGACATGGTTTTTGTTATCTTTGTTCATATTCCAAGGCGAAAAATATACGTTACATTTTAGAAAAGTTCAATTATCCACCAGGAAATTATAATTTGCTTTTGAGTGAGAGAGAAATCAGAGATGACGTCAGCAGGGGACAGTACATATTATATACAATGTGTGCAACACTGAATGTTTTCTACGATTATTCCAAGTTACATAATCTGCGTGAAGCGTCCGTTGAAGTTGTTTTGAATTACATAATTGTTTTGAAAAAATATGCCTTCTGGGAGATATTCCCCCACAGATGTCACAAAATAAAATGGTATAACTGGATTATAAGAACTCACTGCAAGAGCAGAGGGAATTGTTACATTTATTGATGAATACATCGTCTCTATCAGTCAAGGCATTCAATTGTAATACAGGGAATACATTTCTAAAAGTTGCTTTCTCATAAAGAATTCGGACTTGTAGTAACTGTGGCATAGGGACTTTAACATGTTGACCTAGTGGATCGGTGTTTCAGGAACTATACTTGTTTCATTCCCACCTGCAAGATCATGAAGACATGCTAACTTTATATTATGTTATTTATGTTCAGTTTATACAGCCAAAACATCCTGCACCTTAACAAGACCATACAGAAAGCTGCAGTGTTTTATTTACTCATAGCAAATATTGACGTTCGACATCCTCATATAAGCACTACTGGTAAGAAAGCTTAAAGACAACTTTAACAATCACTGGTTTGCCTTGAGTTGATAAAATGCAAGATATCCCTTAGCAAAATATTCTCTAGAATATTCTATAGATTTTTGTGGAAGGTTTTCTACAAAATGTTCTGTCCTATATAAATCAGTAGGATCCGTATATTTATGTAGTTTCCTATGAGATCTATACATTATTCTATAGGACTATTGCAGATAATTTTTCTGTTAAATATTTTATACTATAAAATTATGTATACATGTATTTATGAGGTTGTTTGCTAAAGATAATCATTTACTATAATAATAACAAATCATGTCTAGATTATTGACTACGATATAATAAATCTTCACTGCATCATGCATGGCTTTGTGATAATCCTACAAGACTGTTTATACTTGGGTGGTTTATTTAAAATGAAGGATGATGATCACTTACATCAGGTACTTTGCTTATGGATGTGTTCAACTCTAGTACAGAATCCCTCATTATCAACATTCTGTGTATGGAAGCCTCATGAATATGCTAATTATTCTATAAATATTGATGAGCACTTAGGGTTGTATCTCTATATCAGTAGAAGCTACAAATGTACATGTGCTTAACATTTTACATATTTTAACACACAATTATAACAGTTTTTCATAAGCTGCAGGTGCATTTAGTATTTTTTTTTAAAGAAATTTAGGAACCCACATTTATAGATTGGCATTTGATATGATAATGGAGATTGACATATGACTTGGGCTGGTTTTTTATGAAATGCTACTGATATGGCCTGTACCCATATACGTTGGACCATGCTGGTATCATGAAGCAGGAGATACCCCTCTCATACTGCAAGCATGCTGGTGTCATGAAGCAGGAGATAGCCCTCTCATACTGCAAGCATGCTGGTGTCATGAAGCAGGAGATAGCCCTCTCATACTGCAAGCATGCTGGTGTCATGAAGCAGGAGATAGCCCTCTCATGCTGGTATCACAAAGTCAAGTCTCACATTAACATGTCAGACTGGGAAAATGATACATATAAAAGGTATGTTCTTATATAGCACAGTATCCAGTCCACAGGACTGCTCAAAGCACTTTACTCCCTGACAGACAACACCATCTTGATTTCTCTGGGAAGCATCCATACATCCACGTATGTGTGGTGTCTATTTTTCATAGGATTTGGGGGTAGATATCTGCAAGTGTGAATGTGTAGATCTCTATTAATGTGGAGTAAATTACTAAATCGCTAAAAGTGTGAGTGTAGATCAATGTGTGAGGGGGTATAAATCTCTATACATTTGGGGGTAGATCAATGTGTAAGGGGGTATAGATCTCTATACATTTGGGGGTAGATCAATGTGTAAGGGGGTATAGATCTCTATAAATGTGGTGGTAGATCAATGTGTAAGGGGGTATAGATCTCTATAAATGTTGGGGTAGATTAGTGTGTAAAGGGGGTATAGATCTCTATAAATGTGGTGGTAGATCAATGTGTGAGGGGGTAGATCTCTATGAGTGTGGGGGTAGATCAGTGTGTAAAGGGGGTATAGATCTCTATAAATGTGGGGGTAGATCAATGTGTAAAGGGGGTATAGATCTCTATAAATGTTGGGGTAGATTAGTGTGTAAAGGGGGTATAGATCTCTATAAATGTTGGGGTAGATCAGTGTGTAAAGGGGGTATAGATCTCTATAAATGTTGGGGTAGATTAGTGTGTAAAGGGGGTATAGATCTCTATAAATGTGGTGGTAGATCAATGTGTGAGGGGGTAGATCTCTATGAGTGTGGGGGTAGATCAATGTGTAAAGGGGGTATAGATCTCTATAAATGTTGGGGTAGATTAGTGTGTAAAGGGGGTATAGATCTCTATACATTTGGGGGTAGATCAATGTGTAAGGGGGTATAGATCTCTATAAATGTTGGGGTAGATTAGTGTGTAAAGGGGGTATAGATCTCTATAAATGTTGGGGTAGATCAGTGTGTGAGGGGGTATAAATCTCTATACATTTGGGGGTAGATCAATGTGTAAGGGGGTATAGATCTCTATAAATGTTGGGGTAGATTAGTGTGTAAAGGGGGTATAGATCTCTATAAATGTTGGGGTAGATCAGTGTGTAAAGGGGGTATAGATCTCTATAAATGTTGGGGTAGATTAGTGTGTAAAGGGGGTATAGATCTCTATAAATGTGGTGGTAGATCAATGTGTGAGGGGGTAGATCTCTATGAGTGTGGGGGTAGATCAATGTGTAAAGGGGGTATAGATCTCTATAAATGTTGGGGTAGATTAGTGTGTAAAGGGGGTATAGATCTCTATAAATGTGGTGGTAGATCAATGTGTGAGGGGGTAGATCTCTATGAGTGTGGGGGTAGATCAATGTGTAAAGGGGGTATAGATCTCTATAAATGTTGGGGTAGATCAGTGTGTAAAGGGGGTATAGATCTCTATAAATGTGGTGGTAGATCAATGTGTGAGGGGGTAGATCTCTATGAGTGTGGGGGTAGATCAGTGTGTAAAGGGGGTATAGATCTCTATAAATGTGGGGGTAGATCAATGTGTAAAGGGGGTATAGATCTCTATAAATGTTGGGGTAGATCAGTGTGTAAAGGGGGTATAGATCTCTATAAATGTTGGGGTAGATCAGTGTGTAAAGGGGGTATAGATCTCTATAAATGTGGTGGTAGATCAATGTGTGAGGGGGTAGATCTCTATGAGTGTGGGGGTAGATCAATGTGTAAAGGGGTATATCTATAAGTGTGGGGGTAGATCTACAGGGGCTGTATGTGTGAGTGGGTAGGTCTTTATAAGTGTGGAGTTAGATGACTGGAAGTGAAAGGGTAGCTTGCTATAGGGTGTATGGGTGGATTGCTAAAACTGTGAGGGGCTAGATTGCTATAAAAGTAAGACAGTAGTTCGCTAAACTGTTTTTTCCACTATCTGCATACATTGGTTGTTCACAGCAGGTCTAATACGCTCTAATAACCCTAACCCTCAGCACAAAATTGAGTTACAGACAAGCCATACTTAATTCTCCCCATGCAATGAATGATCAAACACCTGCAATTACACTCAGTTTGACAGCAAGGGGTAGAAATGGTGTTACTGCCTGTGGCCAGGGGCATTGAGAAGTGACTAGTGAAAGGAACAAGTCAGCTGGAACGTGTCATTCACACACCTAAACAGCAGCCACAGACACTGTCAGGACACAGTCTACTGGCTGGCCTAGTTGGTGCAAGTGCTGTTTGATCACAAGGTCTGTGCAGGGACATGTAGACTTGGCTCCTGATCCCAGGTAAATGTTGTATTCATGTAAGCCTCTTGTCACCATCATGTGTGTCTTGTTGAAGTAATGACTATGATGTGTTGTAATTAACCCTGTAATCAGCAGTAAAGCTGATGTAGCCAACACATTGTAACGTGTTGTAATGTTACACTATATGGTGCATGGATAAGACAGCTGTAATTGTTATATATATTCTGATCCAGTGAATGCTGTTTGATGGTTTGAAGTCCAACATGCTTTCACTGGTGTCACTAATCAGTCTGTAAGCAGTCCTGATGTAAGCCAGATCTTTAGACAACTGTTTCTACTTGAGCCCCAACAGATGGTCTCTCGGTCACACCCTTCAGTAGTTGAGCCCCAACAAATGGTCTCTCGGTCACACCCTTCAGTAGTTTGTAGAGAAGGCTGCTTCAGAGTTGAGCAGGACTCTTAATTGAAGTATGGTGTATTTTTGGATTTGCCATGCTGTATTGCTAGGATATAAAAAATCAGATACATGTGTTTTCGTTGGTTATCTGTGAGATCTTCAACATACAAAACCATTGGCTCATTTGAAGACTCCTGGTACCTGGGTGTGGGGTGGAGGGGGGGGGGGGTGAAAGGAAATCCTCTTGCTTTCATGTAGTGACATCTTTGTTGTTCAATCATTCCACCTGCGGCGGTTCATCTGTTGATGTGGAGATGGAATATTGTGATATTACTCTGAACATCTGTCATTGCAACAGGATGGGTACACGCCCCAGGCAGGCAGGGTGTATAACACTCGTAACATACTCGGTTTCTTTCTTTTTCCTCTGATTTTGTGTATAATTAAATCTACATGTATATATATATATCCAAATTGTCACCCACATAATATTCGCAATATCTCAAATAATCCATCTGATAGACAAATGATCCTCATGATATCCCTTCACCAACCAAGCAGCACACTTGAATATCCAAGTAGCCCCCCTTGATATTCAAGAAATTCCTCACAATATCCAAGTAACCATTGCCACGTCCAACTAGTCCTCGTCACATCCAAGTAATCCTCACAATATCCAAGTAACCATTGCCACGTCCAACTAGTCCTCGTCACATCCAAGTAATCCTCACATTATCCAAGTAACCATTGCCACGTCCAACTAGTCCTCGTCACATCCAAGTAATCCTCACAATATCCAAGTAACCATTGTCACGTCCAACTAGTCCTCGTCACATCCAAGTAATCCTCACAATATCCAAGTAACCATTGTCACGTCCAACTAGTCCTCGTCACATCCAAGTAATCCTCACAATATCCAAGTAACCATTGCCACGTCCAACTAGTCCTCGTCACATCCAAGTAATCCTCACATTATCCAAGTAACCATTGCCACGTCCAACTAGTCCTCGTCACATCCAAGTAATCCTCACAATATCCAAGTAACCATTGCCACGTCCAACTAGTCCTCGTCACATCCAAGTAATCCTCACAATATCCAAGTAACCATTGTCACGTCCAACTAGTCCTCGTCACATCCAAGTAATCCTCACATTATCCAAGTAACCATTGCCACGTCCAACTAGTCCTCGTCACATCCAAGTAATCCTCACAATATCCAAGTAACCATTGCCACGTCCAACTAGTCCTCGTCACATCCAAGTAATCCTCACATTATCCAAGTAACCATTGCCACGTCCAACTAGTCCTCGTCACATCCAAGTAATCCTCACAATATCCAAGTAACCATTGCCACGTCCATCTAGTCCTCGTCACATCCAAGTAATCCTCACAATATCCAAGTAACCATTGTCACGTCCAACTAGTCCTCGTCACATCCAAGTAATCCTCACAATATCCAAATAACCATTGCCACGTCCAACTAGTCCTCGTCACATCCAAGTAATCCTCACAATATCCAAGTAACCATTGCCACGTCCAACTAGTCCTCGTCACATCCAAGTAATCCTCACAATATCCAAGTAACCATTGTCACGTCCAACTAGTCCTCGTCACATCCAAGTAATCCTCACAATATCCAAGTAACCATTGCCACGTCCAACTAGTCCTCGTCACATCCAAGTAATCCTCACAATATCCAAGTAACCATTGTCACGTCCAACTAGTCCTCGTCACATCCAAGTAATCCTCACAATATCCAAGTAACCATTGCCACGTCCAACTAGTCCTCGTCACATCCAAGTAATCCTCACATTATCCAAGTAACCATTGCCACGTCCAACTAGTCCTCGTCACATCCAAGTAATCCTCACATTATCCAAGTAACCATTGCCACGTCCAACTAGTCCTCGTCACATCCAAGTAATCCTCACAATATCCAAGTAACCATTGCCACGTCCAACTAGTCCTCGTCACATCCAAGTAATCCTCACATTATCCAAGTAACCATTGCCACGTCCAACTAGTCCTCGTCACATCCAAGTAATCCTCACATTATCCAAGTAACCATTGTCACGTCCAACTAGTCCTCGTCACATCCAAGTAATCCTCACATAATCCAGACAATGCATTGTCATATCCCAATAAGCATTATTATGATATTATAGTAATCCTTATGATATCCAAGTAGTCTTTATAATGAATTTATAATATAGCCAAGTAATCTTGGTGACATGCTGCCAAATTGTCACATTTTGATTTTCCCTGTTTGGCACATTTATTGTCAAATTTCTTTAATTGGGGGAGGGGCAATTGCTGATCAAATGGACTCCTACTAGGAACTCCTCAATGACAAGGGGTTATTCACAGGGACTAACTGGTGAGGCTGCCAATTTAATTGAGGAAGTGAACCAGTTATCTACCGGTACTACTCATAATTCACCCCTTGTTTGTTTTACTGGTCATATGGGTGATTAGTTGACATGGGTGATTAGCTGTATTGGGTGATTAGTCAGAAATGACAGACACTGTTGTATCAGCTGTATGTGGAGTTTGTGTGGAGGGTTAGTTAGGGGTGTATGTGGAGATGGGTTTGTGTGGAGGGTTAGTTAGGGGTGTATGTGGAGATGGGTTTGTGTGGAGGGTTAGTTAGGGGTGTATGTGGAGATGGGTTTGTGTGGAGGGTTAGTTAGGGGTGTATGTGGAGATGGGTTTGTGGGGAGGGTTAGTTAGGGGTGTATGTGGAGATGGGTTTGTGTGGAGGGTTAGTTAGGGGTGTATGTGGAGATGGGTTTGTGGGGAAGGTTAGTTAGGGGTGTATGTGGAGATGGGTTTGTGGGGAAGGTTAGTTAGGGGTGTATGTGGAGATGGGTTTGTGGGGAGGGTTAGTTAGGGGTGTATGTGGAGATGGGTTTGTGGGGAAGGTTAGTTAGGGGTGTATGTGGAGATGGGTTTGTGGGGAGGGTTAGTTAGGGGTGTATGTGGAGATGGGTTTGTGTGGAGGTTTAGTTAGGGGTGTATGTGGAGATGGGTTTGTATGGTGAGTTAGTTAGGGGTGTATGTGGAGATGGGTTTGTGTGGTGGGTTAGTTAAGGGTGTATGAGGAGATGGGTTTGTGTGGAGGTTTAGTTAGGGGAGTATGCGGAGATGAGTTTGTGTGGAGGGATAGTTAGGGGTGTATGTGGAGATGGGTTTGTGTGGAGGGTTAGTTAGGGGTGTATGTGGAGATGGGTTGATGAGGAGGGTTAGTTAGGGGTGTATGAGGAGATGGGTTTGTGGGGATGGTTAGTTAGGGGTGTATGTGGAGATGGGTTTGTGGGGATGGTTAGTTAGGGGTGTATGTGGAGATGGTTTGTGGGGAGGGTTAGTTAAGGGTGTATGGGGGTTAGTAACAGGATTGGTTAGGAGTTTATGATGAGTTTCATTAGGCATTTGCATGTTTTATATTGTTTTATTTTATCGGTGTGCTGTCATCTGTGCATCAACGATCCAGTCTGTGTACCTCAGTTCCCATAGGGAACTTGGATAGCCATTTATCATAATTTGTCAGGCCTGTAGCATGGTTGATTTAGGATTGGGGGTGCATTTTTTTATCCTACAAATGCAGGCTCAAAAAAACTTCCAACTGTACCCTCTTTGAGAGTCAGAAATGACAGACACCTCCATTGAGGCTCCCAATACCCTCTAATGGCACCCTACATGGGACCTCTAATTGCACCCCCTTGAAAGCACCAACTGCACCTACCACGTTTGAGACTCCCCGAAACATCAGATTTACGATTTATTCAAACAAAACTCTTCTCAGTGTGTGTGTGTACGTGCGTGCGTGCGTGCGTGCGTGCGTGCGTGCGTGCGTGGGGGACTATACACCCATTGCACCCTGTCTCTGGGTGTGGGCCTGTTATGGGTTTATTTGCTGTCCTATGGATTTCTGTGGCCAGTCTGACAGGACGGTTAAGTCTAGAACACACCAGCCTTGGTAGAGATCTAGACAAGGGCAGATATGTTTATTCAGCCACTCAACTAGACCAGTCATCCTGTTGGTTGTAGACCTTTCATGTTGATAGTAAACTGAGGTTGACAGTGTCCACTGATTTCTTATCAGTGTTACCACACACACTGCAATATGAGCCCACAAGGCTCATGAAGTTCTGGTGACTTAATTTCTCTTGGGGCTGGTGACTTTCTCCTGGAGCTGATGACTTTCTCCTGGAGTTGATGACTCTCAGGTCTGATGACTTTCTCTGGCATTGGAAGATAAGGTGAAGTTAGAGGGAGTGAGGAGAGAGGTTTAAAGAGGCAGATCTTATCATTTGATAATCATTGCTGATGTTGAAGATAATTACATGTGTGTGTGGGTAATTGATCTACTTTCAAATACAGACTTTGGATTAAAAGAAATAAAAACAAGGCATTAGCTAAAATCCGTAACATTCGAGAACATTAAAAAGTACAGAAAAATACATTTGTAGCATAAATTAGATTTTAAACCCGTCTGTGTAACGATTCCTGCAGAAAATAAAAATTTAATGAGCTAGGCGATCACGTGGTATCGTAACGTCACATATGACCCACACTCGCAGCAGGCCGACCCTTTCCGTGCATTCAGAGCATGTTTACAAGGATAGCTTTTGGGTCGAAACGAGCGTCAGAATGAGGTATTGTTCAATATTCCGATGTAATACAAACACTTATCAACAAGCAGTTATCTTACCGTTCCACGTGAATAAAATTTGACCGGCGTCGCCCGATTGCAAAATAAATGACAAGAAACCAATGCGTTTACCAACTGAGCTAGCCACACATACAGAAATTGACTGACCGATTTAAGTTGTTATGATAAATTGTACAACTCCTCCTTCATACATCGATATTCTAGTGATATTATGAGATTATACACATTACCCCGTACTTTCTGTAGCTGGATACAATGTATGTTTGCTATGTATGCTTATGGGTGTAGATTATCTCCCGTTGGTTGCATTCGATATAATTATTCTGAAAACGAGCCCAAGCTCGGCGAAACCTGGTCGACTTATAGGCTCATTCGTATTCACTGTTTTGAATCAAATTTAATTCATGTGGAACTGTAAGATAACTGCTTGTTCCTCTATGATGACTAGTGTTTGTATTACATCGGAATATCGCACAATAACTCATTCTGACGTACATGCTCTGAATGCATGGAAAGGGTCATTTGCATATTCAAAAATGTCCGGCTGCACAGCATAAAATGTGGAATTTCTAATTCATAGAATTTTTGATTTTTTTGGCATGGTTCACATGGAAATAGATAGCAGGATGTAATATAATATGAATTCAAGCAATATATGTTTTTATTCCTTTAAGGGCAAGTTTTATTAGCATTATATTGTACGTTTATTATTAATTAAAGTAACTCTAAATGTTATCAAGTAACCAAATAACAGGCAAGAACTAAGGGCTTGTCAAGTTCTCTATTTAATTAGGCATTACTGTCCATTAAACCAGTTTTTTTTCCCAGATCAGTCATCAGTCATTCAGTTGCTCATCCTGCAGCTTTGAAGTGACACTGGGCCTGTGATGCTGGGCTGTTTGTGTTTTTAATAAGACAGGCTGTGTGAACGCCCAGAGTTTCCTGACAGAAGGACCATTAATAACAACAGGAACAGGTCCTATCTTATGTCAGCTGTGTGAGACACGCTGGACCAGGCATGTGTGGAATAACTTGTAAAAACAGGTCATTTATAACTGCCCATTAACGGAGACAAGTGTACAGGTTTTATTAAATATGGTTATGAAGATATTTATAGAAATGTTTTCTTCAAACAGAAAGTGCGATTGAACTATGGGGCATAAGTAACTTTGATAAAAGTTTAGTGTATGTTGGATATGTGAGAAGATACTCGATCATTGTCACAATGGACAGTAATTTAGTTAAAATAATAATATATTTTATTTGGTATAGCGCCACATCCAGTATTGTTCGTGGCACTTCACAACATATAAACATTGTAGAATTGCAATAAATATGTATCTGTATATTAATTTAAAATAAATATTAGTGGTAAAGAATAAAATAAATAAATACATACATATTGAATAATGAAGAATTTCTAATTAAAGAAGTAAATAAATAGCAGTTATTCATAAAAATTAAATAATATTAATAATAATCAATCTAGCACAATAATTATATAAAATAATACTAATAAATAAATATATATCTGTATGATTAATAATAATAAATAATTTAGTAAAACATTTGATATAAAATAGTTTACATGAGGAATAATGAATAATCATTATACGAATACGATAACTAATTAAAATTGGTTTTAGTAGAGGGCAGTGTTCATGTAGAGTGGCACTAATATGAAACACAAAAGAAATTTGAAGTGTTTATTCAAACAAATCAAACAAACTAAGCTTACAAAGTGTATTGGAGAAAAGTTTGAAAGGAGAAAAATTGAAGTAAAAAAAATACTTATAAAATGTTGTCCTTTGTTGATAATTTCTACCAGTTTTTCCATGATGTTAATGTCACAAGTAATACAGATGTGGCTGTCACTATTTTGTTTTGGGAGGTTACTATAAAACTGTACAATGTGACATTAAATCTGCTTACAATAACTTTCAGATAACCGTCATTGGAACAATTGTCTAATGATCGTGTTTATGCTGGCAGTGGGAACATGTTTAAATGTAACACTGACCATATCCCATAAAGGCATTCTACATATAAGAAAAATAAACAATAGTCTTGATAACCCAATGACTTCCTTGATCACATCTGGAGCGGGTCTCGTTGGGTGGTAATCTCATTCAATCTGGTTAAAATAAATCTGTTTCCCCTCATTTCCCCCTCCCTTCTCATGTTTTGGAAAACATCCACCCTTCTGGGGCAGATATCGTGTGACCTGAGTGCAGTGGAACCTCACTATTTAGGTCGCCCCCAGGACTGGAAAAAAATGACCTGAATGGCCAGGTGGCTGCATTAGTGACATCAGTTTACCTCCTCTTTACTGTTACACGAATAATTTGGGACTCTCGTAGGGTGACCTTAATTGCAAAGTGGCTGTATTACCGAGGTGACTATAAAGCAAGGTTCAACTGTACTTGTGGCTGCAGAAACATGTGTGGCCTAGAGAGTAATATTATCCAAGAATGACCTAGAGTCATGTTGATGTTTACATGATGAATTTAAGTATACCTGGATTACCTATGCACTTCAAACAGCCCCTTCAGGGGTAACGTAGGAGCTTTATGTCAACTGGAAACTCAACACATGTACTTCTAGTGCAGAAAACTCAGGGACAGGTTCAGCCCTGGAAGACTGCATTGATCTGTTTGGAGATTGGTTCATTTCGGCTCAATGCAAGGCATCCTGGGTAACATTGCATTCATCTGCATAGCGCAAAATTCAATTTCACGAAACAGTGACAAATACGGTTGTGATGTTTGCCATCAAAGTGAGTTTGATATAGCACAGGCAACACATAAATACCTAAAATAAATCGGCAGTCAAATCACAATGCAAACAAAACATTTTAGCTACAGTGTACATTCTTCTGTTTACATGTACTTTTTGAATGCAAGCTTCCCTACAATTCCACGTGCCCTTGGCACATGCATAGTACAGTGGAACCCTGGGACTGGACCAAAGTGACCTTGTCATGAATGGAAACAGTTCGAACTCTCTTAATTTTAGATTAAATGTTGTGCTGTGCACCAGAGATATTTTGGGTAAACCTATTTTATTTTATCATTAAAAATCAAGACAGATTCTCTGCTACTCAAAACAGATTTCTTCAATCGTAAAACAAACACACAGATGCCTAACAGACGTTGCCATAATTATTGTCAGCATCGAAGAGGAAGCCCATTCGCATTGATGCCGCCCTGGTGCACTTGTTTGTACATCTGTTCAGCCACTAAGAATTTGACTTACCAGTGCAACCTAAAGGCAACAGATAGCTGGGATCTTGCATCTTTTATATTGTTTTCAATATACCAGTCACTGAGTAAACATCCAGTAGCTTAGTTCATGGCTTCGGATTGGTGGCTGATTGGCTGAGTCACTTGCCGATCTTGGCTTCCCAGCTGTGACTGACTGTAAGTGCAGGGGTAATTTGCTGGCAATCTCATTATTTTGCTTTGAGTTACTGACCATATTCCTGACTGGATTAGCGGGACTAATGTCCTAACTTTTAGTGTGTAAATAATTTGGGACTGTCTCAAGGTGACCATAATGGCAAGGTGACCAGATTACTGAGGTTACCGTAAACCGAGGTTCGACTATAGTGAAAAGTAGTGAACTACAAACAAGTCATTGGAGTTGACAAATGGTGACAGTAGTTTTTAAAATAAAGTCAAAACATTTACATTTACTTGTTTAAGTTATGAAGTGTTTAGTATTGCCTGATGCTTTGAAGAAAACTGTTGATGTAATCCTGTTCCATATTGAACAGTTGTGATATTAACTAAGCAAACCTCTCTTTGAGTGTCGTTGGGCAGATGCAGGGGTGTTTAAAACGAGGGGACATTTAGATGGTTTACCCATTTAGGAAAGGTCAGCTGCACTTTATGGCTGTGCCTATCTATATTGCTCAGTAAGCAGGCTGTTTCATGTGGTTGACTTGGGGTAAAATGTTTATATCAGTCAGTTTGGTGGCCTGGAAACTGACCTTATTGGGAGCAAATAAGGTCAAGACTTTATTAACAAAATGTGGAGGTGAGAAAATGGAGGTTTTTTTTGCAGTACTAGGCCCAGACAGACACCATGGGCTGTGGTGGTGATGGCAGTACTAGGCCCAGACAGACACCATGGGCTGTGGTGGTGATGGCAGTACTAGGCCCAGACAGACACCATGGGCTGTGGTGGTGATGGCAGTAGTAGGCCCTGACAGACAGCATGGGCTGTGGTGGTGATGGCATTGAAAGACAAGTTATTGTAGTTGTGGGGAGATCTATAAGACATGGAGAAGTCTATAAGATATGGAGAGGTCTATAAGATGTGGAAATATCTATAAGATGTAGATATGTCTATAAGATGTGGAGAGGTCTATAAGATGTGGAAATATCTATACTATGTGGAGAGGTCTGTAAAACACGGAGAAGTCTGTAAGATGTGGAAATATTTATAAGATGTAAAGTAATCTATATAAGACCTGGAGAGGTCTATATGATCTGATATGGAGAGGGATATAAGATGTGGAGAGGTATATAAGATATGGAGAAGTCTATGAGGTGTGGAGAGGTCTGTGATGTGGAAAGATCTATTAGACATGGGAGACCTATATGACATGGAGAAGTCTACAAGATGTATGAGAAGTTGTAAGCACTTCAGATATAAGGAAGCCATGATGCCATCATAGTTTGTCACATAATTTACAGCCAATTTATTACCTAAATACAAGTAAGAAAGTGAAATATTCTAGGAGCTCTTCTTCTTTACTTTCATTTAGCTTTCCCACGCTCCGGGTGAGGATGGCACCCCTCTAAGGGTGATTCCAGCTGCCAGGAAATATTCATCAATCTAACTTGAAAGAACCCTAGTCACCACAAATTGCCCCTGTCATTACCTATGCCCCATGTTGATGTAACAATCAGTGGGGTAATATTGACAGCACATGTGTCCTTGTCAGACAGTGTTGAAGCTGGATCCAGTTACTCAGAACCCCCATCACCCCCTGCCAAGTTTTTTTTGGGGGGGAGCAGTTGTCAGTTTGTTGCCCCAATGGAGTGGGGTAAAGTAAATGCACTTACTGTAAATCAATTTTTCCTAGCATCTGTCTCTCCACCCATCGTTTGCACATTGCAAAGTAATGTAAACTGAGTCAACAAGAAAGAATGCCAGTCTACAGTGTATCAAAACAGTGCATTGGTGCAGTGCATCGGAACAGGGCATAAAAGTAGTGCATCTGAGCAGTGCATCTGAACAACACATCAAAGCAGTGCATTGAAGTAGTGCATCAAAAACAATTCATATAACAAGTCTATTCAAACTAAGAATGCATCCCAAATAACAGGGTGTGGAATAATGCACCCAAACAGTAGTTTATACCAAGACTCTATCTACATAAAGTCCATTCAATGAAAAAAAATTGTGCATCCAGGGCATCCAAATGTTAAGTGCAGTGAGTGCACCTAAACAGACCGAACTTAAAACTGAAGACATAATCAGTGATTAAGATAAGTACACAAATAAAAAAATTAAACAATATTTAACCAAATTTATCAAGATTGCCATTCAGAGTTTGCAGAAATCCCAGATGTCAAATAGGCAAGGATGATTTTAGCTGCGTTCACACCTACAGAATAAAAACGGTTTAGTTAAAACATTTTAGTTAAACCAGTTTATGTTTGTAAATTGAGAGCGTTCACACACGCATTTAGCTCAACCGTTTTAAGGAGGAAGTTGGTATGTGCACATGTGCAAGCTAGCATAGCAAAATGGCTACATTGTGGCCAATTCCTTCCAATTTGGCCTGCACCCGATCGTCCCCCCACAATTCAATTAACAATAATTATTTAACTCCTCCATCATCCCAATTGTCGCGTCGCAGTTGGGTTTCTTTAGCTTTTGCATTGCTTTGATCCATAGAAGACACAATGCTGCCAACATTTTTTTTTGTAAACAGGAAGTGACGAAGCGCAACATCAAACTCACATGACTGTGACGTACTTAAAACGTACTTAAGATGTACTTAAAACGTTTTAGCTAATAGCTCACACTTGCACACTGAACCGTTTGAGCTAAAATGGTTTAACTAAACCACCTACTGAAGCGGATTAGTTAACCTGTTTTAGCTTAAATGTTTTAGCGCTAAATTGCATTCACACATATGTTTTCTGACTGGATTAGTTAAAACGGTTTAACTAAACCATTTTATAGTATAAAAATGAATGCAGCTGTAGACTTATTGAAAAGTCAACATTTCTGCATCATATGTTATATTTACCCCGTGCCACTGCACATACTGCCTGGGCTCTCACACAGGTCTCAGTTTGGGAGACTGGCTGAAGGTTAAGTGTGAGATGAAATCTACACAGACCAGTGAGTAAACTGAGACGTATCAGTTCTGTGTGTCTCCATTATGACACTTTACATCCTGTCACAGCTAACTGTGGATGACATGTAGGGATCCCTTCCCCACAGCTCTGGGAGCTACCTTACTTCCCTTCCCAACAGCCCTGGTAGCTGCCTTGTCTCCCTCTCCCAACAGCCCAGATAGCTGCCTTGTCTACCTCTCCCAACAGCCCTGGTAGCTGGCTTGTCTCCCTCTCCCAACAGCCCTGGTAGCTGCCTTGCTTCCCTCTCCCAACAGCCCTGGTAGCTGGCTTGCTTCCCTTACCAACAGCCCTGGTAGCTGCCTTGTCTCCCTCTCCCAACAGCCCTGGTAGCTGCCTTGTTTCCCTCTCCCAACAGCCCTGGTAGCTGCCTTGTTTCCCTCTCCCAACAGCCCTGGTAGCTGCCTTGCTTCCCTCTCCCAACAGCCCTGGTAGCTGGCTTGCTTCCCAACATCCCTGGTAGCTGCCTTGTTTCCCTCTCCCAACAGCCCTGGTAGCTGCCTTGTTTCCCTCTCACAACAGCCCTGGTAGCTGCCTTGTTTCCCTCTCCCAACAGCCCTGGTAGCTGGCTTGCTTCCCTTCCCAACAGCCCTGGTAGCTGCCTTGTCTCCCTCTCCCAACAGCCCTGGTAGCTGCATTGTCTCCCTCTCCCAACAGCCCTGGTAGCTGCCTTGTCTCCCTCTCCCAACAGCCCTGGTAGCTGCCTTGTCTCCCTCTCCCAACAGCCCTGGTAGCTGCCTTGACTCACTCTCCCAACAGCCCTGGTAGCTGCCTTGCCTCACTCTCCCAACAGCCCTGGTAGCTGCCTTGCCTCACTCTCCCAACAGCCCTGGTAGCTGCCTTGTCTCCCTCTCCCAACAGCCCTGGTAGCTGCCTTGCCTCACTCTCCCAACAGCCCTGGTAGCTGCCTTGCCTCACTCTCCCAACAGCCCTGGTAGCTGCCTTGTCTCCCTCTCCCAACAGCCCTGGTAGCTGCCTTGCCTCACTCTCCCAACAGCCCTGGTAGCTGCCTTGCCTCACTCTCCCAACAGCCCTGGTAGCTGCCTTGTCTCCCTCTCCCAACAGCCCTGGTAGCTGCCTTGCCTCACTCTCCCAGCCCCTGTCAGTATGCGACCGGACCCTGGCTGTAAGACCAGTTTTGTGGGTCATTTGATTAACATTCAGATGACCTCATCAGCCTGATTTTGCTCTTTAAAATTTATTTAATTCCTTAACAATTATGATCTTGTGTACTGACAAGTTTCAACATAAGGAGGTGCCACCAGGATATTGTTGCTGTTGTCATGGAAACAGCGTACTCAGTGATACAGTGGCGCCTTTTCCAGTTTCAAAACGTTCCTTAAATTTTTAACAATAAATTTTGTTCATTGATGGATTTTCATTATGAGCTCATTGTCTTAGTGAAACGGTCCCCAGGGCCTGACTATGGGACCAGGCCCTGACTGTGAGGCCAGGCCCTGATTTTGGGAGCAGGCCCCAACTGTGAAACCAGGTCCTGACTATGGTACCAGGCCCTGACTATGGGTCCAGGCCCTGACTATAGGACCAGGCCCCGACTGTGAGACCTGGCCCTAACTGTGGGACCAGGCCGCAACTGTGAGACTAGGCCCTGACTATGGGACCAGGCCCTGACTATGGGACCAGGCCCTGACTGTGAGACCAGGCCCTGATTTTGGGAGCAGGCCCCAACTGTGAGACCACGTCCTGACTATGGGACCAGGCCCCGACTGTGAGACCTGGCCCTGACTATGGGACCAGGCCCCAACTGTGAGACTAGGCCCTGACTATGGGACCTGGTCTTGACTATTTGACCAGGCCCTGACTGTGAGACAGGCCCTCGCTGTGGGGCCAGGCCCTGGCTGTGGGGTCAGGCTTTGGCTGTGGGTTCAGGCCCTGACTTGGGCCAGGCCCTGGCTGTGGAACCAAGACCTGGCTATGGGGCCAGGCCCCGACTGTGAGACCAGGCCCTGACTGGGGCCAGGCCCTGATTGAGGGACTGACCACAACAATGCAGAGTGTGCTCTGGCTGATGTACTTACAATAAATCAGTGTCTGGCTCTGAGAGTTCTAAAACCACAAACTCCCCGTGGCATGTGTATACATAAATCACCCCTACCCCCTCGAAGGTTCAACCACAAACAGTAGCTGTCTGAAACATTAACCAAACCTGAATCCAGGGCTGGTTACTTCAGCAAAATATTTGTAATACTAAACATACCCCCTTGGGTTATATTTACCCCATGAGCTATGTGGTAGGAGCATTAAAGTTAGGTAATGGTAGAATCATGCACCATAATGTACCCTATTTGGGGTAGCGGGTTAATTGAAAATGTGTAACAGTGATGACATTGCAGTTGAATTTATTATATTTGAATTTATTTTTATTTATATATTGTTGGTTATATAATATCCATATAAAATGTTTTACTGTTATATTTTGTTCTCTTTTTATCAGAATCTTGCATCTCTTAATAGTTTTTTAAATAGTAGATATGTTGGCTTTTTCAAAATATTATATACGTATTGGAAGAGTTTCTGATGTAGTTAGGAATACTAGAATATGACATTTTCAAAAAAATCAGAAGAAATTGTTGTACATGAATCAGTATACTTAATTATTAACTGTTATTTAAATAAATAATTTAAATAACTGTCATTTAATTAGTTGAGTGCAAAGAAATTGTCAGAATGGTGTGTGCATGTGAAATAATTTTGAATTAAAAGATACATTTCACAAAAAAGGTTTTGCTTAATTTGGATACTGTGTGTTGAGAATCTTTGTTCTACGGCAAGATGCAACACTGGAAGTGTAAATGTATAAACATGACATGGCCATCACCTGACTGACTCCATTCAGTTAGGCTGTGAATACATACGTGCGTGCGTGCGTCTGTGCATCTGTGCAGGTGCACGTGTGTGTGTGTGCCTGCGTGTGCGGGCGTGTGTGCATGATACTGCATACACGTGTGTGCACGTGTGTGCTGCATGCATGCATGTATTGGGAATTACTAGCTGAATTGTCTGAATTTGTGAGAACATTGCAGTTGTTGCACACAGAAGACAACAGTAAGACATCCTCCATAAACACCCCCCCCCCTCTCCCCCTCCAAGCACTCTGCCACCCTCCTCCACTTGAGCTGTTTACAGGCTCCTAATCTCAGCCCTTGTCTGTGTTCCCACCTCCTGCTGTCTCCCCCAAGTATCCCTGTCTTAGCCCTCCAGCACTAGACACTCAAGTCACATGATGTCTGGGGTGAGGCTAGGATGGGTATGAATTCCAGAGTTGGGTGAATATTAGCATAAAGGGTGAATATCAGAGTAAATCCCAGGGTAAGGTGAATGCCAGGATAGGGTGAATATCATGGTAGCGTGAATGTCAGGGGAGGGACTAAGTGAATGTCAGGGTAGGGCGAAACCCAAGGTATGGTGGATACCAGAGTAGAATGGATCCCAGAATATAGTGAATTTCTGGGTGTGGTGAATCCATGGGTAGGATGAATCGCAGGGTATGATGGTAGGGTGAATCCTGTGGTAGGGTGAATCCCATGGTAGGGTGAATCCTGTGGAAGGGATAATGTATGTGTAGGGTGAATCTCTGTATGGTGACTGCCAGAAGTGACACAGACATTGGCAGCTGCACTTGAAGTAACAGTTGCTGGCTCAAAGGCAAAGTCTGTCTACAGATGTAACAGCACTGAGTCACTCTTGCCTTTCACAAAATCACTGGAGCGTGTCCTGTGTGCCAATGGAGCGTGTCATTGTCTAAGTTGAGTAGCCCCGCCCCTCAACAGCCTCTGTTGTGACCATCTGCTCAATCTGTGATTTGGTCAATTGTCTGGTCAGTGGGGCAGCTTGACACAGGCAGGGACTGGGATAGGAAGGGATGGTCACTCCTAAATCCTTTTCCTTTACTGTTTTACCTAATATAGTATTCCCCATTATGTATTCTTCGTCCACATCTCCATGCCCTATGTGGATGCATTTACATTTCCCAAAATTGAAGAACATTTGCCATTTTTCAGACCATTTGACTTATTTGGCTGCGAATTTCACTACTTTGCTTGATATATCATCATCTAAATCATTTAAATATATGTCAAGAATAACATAGGTCCCAACACCGACCTCTGTGGCACTCCACTCCAAACTGGTTTCCAGTTTGAAATCTCCCCCTCTGCTATTACTCTCTGCCTTCTGTCTGTCTGTCAACCATGTTTCTATCCAGCTGGTCACACCATTCCTATACCATGTAGCTTAAGTTTAAACAGCAATCTTTGATGTGGCAATTTATCAAAATTGCTTTCTGAAAATCTAAGTAGACAACATCCACTGGTGACCCATCTACCCACTTTGTATGTAATTTCTTCCCAAAACCATAAGAGATTAGTTAGACAAGACCTAGCCTTTAAGAACCCATGTTGAGATTAATTTATTATTTTGTGTTTTACAAGGAATTCCACCAGGTGGTCTCTTAAGTGTTTCTAATAATTTGCATACAACTGATGTTACACTAACTGGTCTGTAATTCTCTGTCTTGCTCCTCGGTCCCTTTTTAAATAATGGTGTAATGTTTGCTTCTTTCCATTCTAATGAAACAATTCCCTCTTTAGTGACTAGTTAAAGAATATAGCAAGTGGTCTACTGATTTGGTCTACAATTTCCTTAAGCATTTTCGGTGGTATCCCGTCAACTCCAGGTGATTTGTTTTCTAACATCTTCTTAATTTTCCTTGATATAATTTCAGGAGTAAGAAACAATGCCCTAAATGATCTGAATCATCCCCCTCAAATTTAGTAGCTGGTACTGGCAGTGAACTGATATATTCTGTGGTAAACACTGAGCTGAAATACTCATTCAGGGCCTCTGCCATCTGAAACCCAACAGATATTATGTTTCCTGCACTGTTTTCAAGTGGTTCCACTTTATCTCGAACCTTCTGTTTACTCCTTACATAAGCATAGAAACTCTTGCTGTAATTTTTATATCATTCGCCAGTTTTTGCTCAAAAGTTTTAGATTTTGTAATTTTTGGCTGTAGCTATGTTAAGGGCCTCTGTGTAGTTGTTGTAGTCTTCTAGATTTCCAGTGTCTCTATAAACTCTCCACGTAATTTGTTTGTAAGCACCCTTACGTATAGCTTCCTTTGAAAGGTGTTTCTTCCTGGATTGTTTCCTTGCTTTTTCAGGGGAACAAATCTTTCAATAATGCCCTTAAGCTCATCTCTCAAAACGGTCCAACATTCTGTTGCTGTCTTGTTCTTCATTAAGGTAGTCCAATCTATATATGTTAAATATTTTCTCATTTGTTTATATTTACCTTTGTTGAAGTTTCTCCTCCGTTGCTTTTTACCATTATTCCCTGATTGTACTTTTATATTAAAATGGATCTGGTTGTGATCTCTAGATCCCAGAGGTTCATTTACTTTCACATTATCAACTAATTCCTTCTGAGAAGAGAACACTAAATCCAACATATTCTCACCCATTATAACAAATTCCCCTTTAGTCATCTCTATAGCATTGTGCAGTTCTACATCATCCTCTTGTCTTATGTTAGGACTATGATAAACTAGTCCTATTGTTAGTGTTGACTTTTTGGTAACTATGTTGCACCAAATAGCTTCCTCGTAATCTGCTTCACCTTTAAGTCATACTTCCTATGCCTGTATAGATTATGTAATATACAGAATGACTCCGGGTCCCCTTCTTTCTTGTCTGTCCTTTCTAAACATGACATAACCTGATAGAGCTAATTCAGCATCTACCATGTCTTCGTGTGCCCATGATTCTGTGATGCCTATTTCATCGGGGTCAATATCTGCTACCATCATTTCTAAATCGCTTCTCTTATTTACTTTGCTTCTGGCATTTAGATTTGCTTGTACGGTGTACCATCTCTTTGAGGTGGCTCTACGTATCCCCCCTGCGCATCTAGTTTAAATACTCAACTGTGCCTGTACCTTCGTCTATGCACCATTCCCTAGGACTGCTGCTCCTTTTCGTGTCAGATGAAGCCCATCACTCATAAACAGATCTTCCTTCCTTACAAAGCTTGCCCACATGTCTACGAAGCCGACTCCTTCCACCATACACATCTTCTGTAGCAGTATGTTAATGGCCATTCTTCTATAATTCTTGTAGTACTGTCCCATGCCACCCTTTTTTGGCAATATACCCGATAACACGATTTGTCCAATGCATGCCTCTTTCAGTGGGCGGACCAGTCTCCTTTACTTGCCAACGATGGCCGTCGTACCTTCCTTCTCAGCATAATTGGTGCCCAGGTGCACAAGAATAGATCCTGCATAGCTGTTATCCATGACCTGATCTACTCGTTTTGTGACATCCTCTATCTTCGCCCCTGGTAGACACACTGTCATGTCCTTCCCCTTGTTTATTGTCTTGTCCAACTTCCTGATAATAGAATCCCCCATGACCACTCGCAGTTTCTTCTCTTTCCCATTAACTACTGCCTCTGCATAACTCTTGCCTTCCTTCTGTTGCAGCTCCTCAACACTGACCTGTTTACCTTTCTTTTGCTGAACACTCAGTCTTCTTACATCTGCTTTCTTCTCTGTCTTCTGTTTCACAGTCTTTCCAACTGCCTCTGTAGTATCTACCTCTTGATCACCTGTAGCTCTTTCGCTTCCCTCCTCATTCTCTACAGTCTGACTACATGGTGATCTGTCCCTATTGGCCCGGTTATCTCTCCTCTGCCGAGCACTTTTCCTCCATACTTCTGCCTTCTTCTTCTTCTCTTCCTTCTGTTTCACAGTCTCACCAACTATCTCCCTAGCACCCCTCTCCATACAGCCTGTCTCCTTCATTCCCTCTGTCATATCTCCTGACTTCCCTTCCTCGTTTGTATTTCCCATCAACACCCTAACTATATCCTTTAAATCGTCTACTTCCTTCTTTAAACTTCTAACACGAGCACAACCCTGACATTCAAAATCTACCAACTTTGCCTCAGCCCACATCTTATCGGAGCCAAACATTGCAAAGTCAATCAAACCGCTACACACGATACACCAAATGTTGCGTTGCCTTTACTTTCCGTTTTACATGGTGCCATGCTAGCTAGAATTTACTTATATTTTTTCTGATATAGTCAACTATGTTTAAACTATTCACTGTAGTCTTTAAGAAGACTGTGCACAAACATTACACTTTACGCTAGATTGCCTTGTTTATTTCAGTTATACTGTGCCCTAGTGAATATGTGGGACATCAACAAACTCGGTCAATGATGGATACTTGAGTGTGAATAGTCTTTGTGCATTAATTATAGCGTAGCTGAATGATTCCCAGAGAAGTTGAGATGGTGTTTGATTAAATGGTTCTGCCAGGGAGTAAAGTGTAAAGTGCTTTGAGCAGTCCTAAGGACTGGAAGCTGCTCTATATAAGAACTAAATCTTTACCTTTATTTGGAGAGGTATGTCTATGTGCTACAACACTTGGACCTGACAAAGGGTGAGCCAGGTAATAAGCCCAGGTCACCAGGTGGGTAATTCTGGCCCTCTCAAGGGTGGTATCTACTTGACAGGATGTCTTAACTGGGCTGGTCTGTTAATGATCCAAGTAATGGCCTCCTGGGAGAGTCTGTGTAAGACTGCACTTGTACAGGCAGGAAGACCTTTATCGACTTTATGGGCCATCATTAGATGTCTCCTCATTTCCTCTGTCACTGCTGGGCTTTAGGACACTGCCTGTCCAAGAGGCTCTACCCCAGACATTAGGACATTGACTAACTACTAGTCTCTGTAGGTGACATTCGGACATTCTCTGTCCCAGAGACATTAAAACACTGACCATGAGTTTCTATCCAGGACATTGTCTGACCACAAGTTTCTCAAGGACACTAGGACATTTTCTGACAAGGAGGCTATATCCAGGACTCTAGTACACTGTCAGTGTCATGAACTGTGTCTCCAGAGTGTGGTGTCAAACAGTGTCACTAGTTTGGGTTATTGTCAGTGATGGTGTCACACTGTGTCACTACCATGATAGTGACATGACTAGGATGAATGTGATTAGTTATCTCTTGTGAATAAACACTACTGATCTATAGACAGCTAAATATTGTTTGCATACCTCAGTGATTATACAGCAATGTGTCAGAGGTGTAGACCAATGTGCTTTCCGTCTGTGTGTACATGTGGGCAGGCATGCGTGGGTGATTGTGTCAATGACATTGTGTAAAGTCAACTGGTCTTTCCTCTAACATCAGTCCTTTGTGTTGGTTCTGATAATATTATGACAGATACTGTTATATCTCATTTGTTCTAGGGGGGTAGGCAGTGCAATGACAGCACTGGGCAATTCAGCAGGCACTATAAGTAGTGCAGTGGGCACTATATAGCGCAGTGATGCATTAGCTAGAGTTTCCGATTCTTGACTGAGAGAACCTGGGTTTGAATCCTGTGCTGCGGTGTCGAACCTTGCGCAAGTTTGTTCACTCAACATTGCTCCATTTTACTGAGCTATATGAATGAGTACCTGGCTATAGAGTGCGGTGGATACTTATGTACGAATAGCTTTCGTGCATTAATTGCAGCGTGGCTGGATGCTTCCTAGAGAAGTCGAGATGGTGTTCAATTGAACAGGTCTGCCAGGGAGTAAAAAGTAAAAGCGCTTTGAACAGTCCTAAGGACTGGCTACTGCTCTATAAGAACTTGCCTTTATCCATGTGTAGTGCGTATGGCACTGTGGTTTATGTAGTTAGCACTAGACAGTGTAATAGGCACTATCATTTATTATGAAGTGCATTTGACATTGTGGGTAGTGCAGTTGGCACTAGACACTGTGACATGCACTATATGTAGTGCAGTTGGCACTAGACACTGACATGCACTATATGTAGTGCAGTTGGCACTAGACACTGACATGGACTATATGTAGTGCAGTTGGCACTAGACACTGTGATATGCACTATATGTAGTGCAGTTGGTACTAGACACTGTGACATGCAGTATATGTAGAGCAGTTGGCACTAGACACTGACATGCACTGTATGTAGTGCAGTTGGCTCTAGACACTGTGACATGGACTATATGTTGTGCAGTTGGTACTAGACACTGTGACATGCAGTATATGTAGTGCAGTTGGCACTAGACACTGTGATATGCACTATATGTAGTGCAGTTGGCACTAGACACTGACATGCACTATATGTAGTGCAGTTGGCACTAGATACTGTGACATGGACTATATGTAGTGCAGTTGGCACTAGACACTGTGATATGCACTATATGTAGTGCAGCTGGCACTAGACACTGACATGCACTATATCGTGTAGTGCAGTTGGCACTAGACACTGTGATATGCACTATATGCAGTGCAGTTGGAGTCATACCAGTCAACACAGCAGGGCCACAGAGTACTGAGATATAGTCGACATATACAGCGAAGGAGTTCGGCCCTATAAATAACAACCACCTAAATAAGAACCACACATGCTGGTGGATTATACGTAATTATCCGCTCGCATTAGTAGACAATTTACAGCATTTGGGTGTAACAAGATCTATCATCAGATGCAATTACTGCCAAGCAGTCAAAGCACCAATATCTGAGTTGAACTGTTTGAGATAATTTGACAGTTTCTGGTGTAATTGGGTTCATTTCATGCACTGGGAATGCCAGCATTGTCTGTGGAGGTCTGAGCCAAGTGTCAATTGACATGTTGTTAATGTTCAGATAATGTGTGGCAGTGGGCATTGTGTATGGCTAACTGTGGACTGGACTGGGACAAGAGACACACTATGTACAACAGTGTGTATACTGCAGGGGTCAAGGGCTAGGGTCAAGTGTTGCAGCCATAAACACAAAGACACACTATGCTGGGGGAAGTAGTCTGACTGGTCAGTGAGTAGTGGGGCAGGCAGTGGTAGAACTGGACATGTGCAGTTAGCAGGACAAGGGGATGTGGACATCACTCAAGGTGTGTTTGTTGACACTGTGTATTAGAACATGTGTGACTCATGTTTCCTCTTCTATTTAACAACCTTTAGTTTGTAGAAGTTTGTACTGTTTCATCTTCAATGATTTGTGTTGGGAGTTGCTGGTTTCTGCATCTATGAATACTGACTTATATGATGTATAAGAAGGCATGACTTATGTTTCTTCCTCTATTTTAACAACCTTTAGTTTGTAGAAGGCTGTTTTCTTCATCCATAAATACTATGTTTTGAAGGTGTTTTTGTGTTTCTTTGTTAACAAACTTTCATTTTTTTAAGAGTTGGTTTTCCTGGGAACTTCCGCAGTGCATGGTTTTTGTGGCCTTCGTTGTTTTCATTTGGTGCTGGAGAATTCTGTTTGAGGATATATATATATATATATATATATATAGTCTTGGAAATGTTTTGGTTGTATACATATTTTGTTCATTCTTTGGGGCAAACAAATGTTTCAGTGGGTGTAGCTGGGACAGATCCCACAACCAATCTATGTATTATGAATTTTGTCTGATGTCTCGGCGCTGGCTTTGAATGGTTGATGTGAGTAAATGACAGTCTGTAGTATGTTTGTTTTAAACGGATTATATTTATAACTATCTTCATTGTGTCAATTGATGAGCTCTATATATCAAGTGTTTAGAAGCCTCTCTGCTGGTGGTAAGTGAGTAAACAACTTGTGTATTGTCATGCTGCAAATCATAAGCATTGATGACTTTAGCATTAGTTGGGAAATTAAAAACTACACTGTCCCAAGCCTTGTCCATTACACCCCTACCCCTCCACAGTCGAAATACCCCCTTACCCAGACACCAAGACCCCCTTACCACTCCACACTCCCTCCCCCTCACCCTCCTCCCACCACAACCAGGCCACCTTCCCTCCACATTCCCTCCCCCCCACCACCACTAGCCTGTCCCCAGTGCCTAAGCATGATGAATTGGGCAGGTGCAGTGACAGCTGCAATCACTGCTTCCTGCTCTCCCTGTGGCTCAATGGGCTGGGCCTATCACATCCCTGCAGGCTGTGTCCTACTCTCCCAAGACTCCCAGTCCCAGTCAGTGGCAGCCTCTAGCTGGGAGAACAACGTTCTCGCTCCCTGTTCACCTACCTCGGAAAGGACTATTTGGGCTTGTCTCCAGTCAGTGTGGATGGATGTAGGGTATACACAGGAGGATCGACTTGGTCTTGTAACATAACGTAAGTAACTGAAGTGTATGTACTTAAGTAAGTGGGTTGTCGTAGTGCTGGTCTGTCAAGTTACGGGATCAGGGTTCAATTGGACCAACTGTCTTTTGAAATCTGGACAAATACGTTTGACCCACATTGTCAGTAGGTGTCTCGGAAGAGACACTAACAACAGTTTGTCCCATCTGCCTGGAAATGGAAATATACATTATTATGATTATGTATCTTGATCTGTACGTACAAGTAGAGAGAGGGATAGCATCCTCACTGCAACCATCTACAGAAGATGTTCTGACAGTTAAAATACTCAAACTGTAAGTAGTGTTTACTTCAACTGGTAGCAGTTTCTCTCCAATTATAACACTTAACAGCATTAGACGATTGACTGAAAGTGTTGTCTAGTTGACTGAAAATTATGTCTACCGACATAACTGAAAGTGATGTCTCCCGGCCTAGTTGACTGAAAGTGATGTCTACTGGCCCAGTTTACTGAGTGAAAGTGATGTCTACTGGCCTAGTTGACTGAAAATGATGTCTACTGGCCTAGTTGATTGAGTGAAAGTGATGTTTACCAGCCTAGTTGACTGAAAGTGATGTCTGCTGGCCTAGTTGACTGAAAGTGATGTCTACTGGCCTAGTTGACTAAGTGAAAGTGGTGTCTACTGACCTATTTGACTGAAAGTGATGTCCACTGGCCTAGTTGACTGAAAGTGATGTCTACCAGTCTAGTTGACTGAAAATGATGTCTAATGGCCTAGTTGACTGAAATTGATGTCTACCGGCCTAGTTGACTGAAAGTGATGTTCACTGGCCTAGTTGACTGAAAGTGATGTCCACTGGCCTAGTTGACTGAAAGTGGTATCTACCGGCCTAGTTGGCTGAAATTGATGTCCACTGGCATAGTTGACTGAAATGATGTCTACCGGCCTAGTTGACAGAAAGTGGTGTCTACTGGCCTAGTTGACTGAAAATGATGTCTACAGGCCTAGTTGACTGAAAGTGGTGTCTACTGGCCTAGTTGACTGAAAGTGGTGTCCACTGGCCTAGTTGACTGAAAGTGATGTCCACTGGCCTAGTTGACTGAAAGTGATGTCCACTGGCCTAGTTGACTGAAAGTGATGTCCACTGGCCTAGTTGACTGAAAGTGATGTCCACTGGCCTAGTTGACTGAAAGTGATGTCCACTGGCCTGGTTGACTGAAAGTGATGTCCACTGGCCTGGTTGACTGAAAGTGATGTCCACTGGCCTGGTTGACTGAACGTGATGTCCACTGGCCTGGTTGACTGAAAGTGATGTCCACTGGCCTGGTTGACTGAAAGTGATGTCCACTGGCCTGGTTGACTGAAAGTGATGTCCACTGGCCTGGTTGACTGAAAGTGATGTCCACTGGCCTGGTTGACTGAAAGTGATGTCCACTGGCCTGGTTGACTGAAAGTGATGTCCACTGGCCTGGTTGACTGAAAGTGATGTCCACTGGCCTGGTTGACTGAAAGTGATGTCCACTGGCCTGGTTGACTGAAAGTGATGTCCACTGGCCTGGTTGACTGAAAGTGATGTCCACTGACCTGGTTGACAGAAGTTTGTGGAATGCAGTGGTACAGTGGGTAGAGCTTCGGACTCTCGACCAGGAGAGCCCGAGTTCGAATCCTGTGCGGCGGTGTCGAATCTTGGGCAAGTTCATTCATTCTACGTTGCTCCAGTTCAGTGTAAGGCTAGTGTAAAGTGTAAAGTGCTTTGAGCAGTCCTGAAGACTGGATACTGCGCTATATAAGAACTTACCTTTACCTTTACTAGTTAACTGAATGCACCCACACACCTGGTTGTGATCAGACACCACAGCCTGGAACAGTTTACCCTCCTCTGCCACCCTAGGGCATTGGGCAGCCAGCCATAGAAGATTGTTGCCCTCCACCAGTGCAGCTCGAAAATTTCTCTTAGGATAAATTCTTGTGGTTTGCTTCTTACTAAAATGAGCTGTTTTTTAAATAGTTTTATGTGTGATAGTTGTTGTTCTTTCTATCTGTAGTCTGTAGGATCTTTTACTTCCCCTGGCACAGACACCAGATAGAAGGGACCAACAGCGTATAGCTACTCTTCCAAAAGACACAGGCAATGTAGGGTGAACGAAATTGCCCAAGTTTTGACATAGCGGCTGAACAAGTACCGAACCACCTCCGGGGTTCGAACTGTAACCACTCGACCACTGCACCCCCCCCCCCTAGTCCCTCCAACACCTGCCATCATCTCAGTCATGATCTTCCATTTCTCCTCCCTTCCTCCTGTTGTTAAGTAGTTCATTCTGAGCCAGTTTGTATAGCCAGGTAGACCTCCATTCCCACAACATAAAAGCGAGTATCTCAATTGCAGTCGAGCAAACTGGACAAGAATACATCATGATATTAGCACATGGAGGAATTATCTTTGAACTAAGGTGATTAGACAGTGAGCGATAGTGTAGCATTAGCACATCCGTCTGACATGTTCATTTCAAAACCCGGACCAGACAGGCATAATATTTGGTGTAAAATCCTGGCTCTCAGTATTGGGGACTGTGTATCCCTCATGACTCACGTTAATGTTAATGTCCTGTCTCAATTTGGTTAGTAAATGAACCACAGAGGACGACAAGCACCCTAGCAGTGACCACCCTCAGTGCCAACATATAAAGGTCGGTTTGGTGATAATTTCTGGAAAAGGCTGACTACCGGTAGTTGAATGAGACTTCACAAGACCATAACCACAATATATATATATGTAATATATATATATATATTATATATATATATTATATATATATATATATATGTATATATATATATAGTGTGTGTGTAGACTAAACAGTTAATAGAATGTTGTCGAGTGTTGGAAACCACTAAAAACAAGAGAAAGGGTGTTGTGTTGTTTTCATCAAACCCCAGAGTGTCAACACTGCCAGTGGGTTGTTTGTGACAGTTTCCTGTGACCTGTGACTGACTGTCTAGTGGTCTCACAGGGCACTGAGTGAGATGTCAGTACCCACAGCCATTGTCCAGGTAATTGCTTGTTACATCACTCCACTGGTAACAGGCTCATGTTTCTAATTTGCATAAGGCAACATTTTAATTGAAGACAGCTATTTAGCCATGATGTTTAGTGATGCCAATGTCATTACAAGGGGTGGAGATAAATGCCCCCACCCCTCCCCCATTGATTGTAAATGTAGTCAATGACAGGCTTAGCTGTGGCCTTGTTAGAAATGAATCCGAAATCAATCACATTCACAATACTTTATTGTCCTTTGGGAGGGAAATTCATTTGGAGTGTAGAGCACCTATCTTGTATAGTAAAAAATTAATGCTTCAGTTTATTTAATTCTTCTTCTTTCTTCTTCCCATTAACCAACCAACTTCAACATTTTGAAGATCATTGTTGGTATATTTGCAGGGGATGCAAGCATCGGAATAGGTAAACAAGATATAGCTAGGAGAAGATAGTTTGCAGTTGAAGAAATGGATGTTGGGGTGGGGGGGTTGGACAGATGAAGGGAAATAATGAAATATGGATGGGGAGTGGGGCAGGGGGAGTGCTGGTTTTGTTTACTGGGGACTGAAGTGGGCAGCAACCCTAACCTTGAAGCAGCCAAGGCTGGGAGCTGACACTACTGCCTCTGGAAGTTCATTCCAATCTGGAATGGTCCTGGGAAAGAATGAAAATTTCCTGTGGTCTGTTCTGGAAGATGGTACCTGGAATGTCTTGCTGTGGTCATGTCTAGATCTTCTGGTTAGTGCTGTCAGGTTTAGGGTGGTGATGTTGACGAGGCCATTTGTGATCTTGAAAAACATTGTGAGGAAAGCAATTAATTATATAAAGACAAGCAATCAATTAATAAGTTTCAAAAACTGATTAATTTCTTATAGAATGGCTAAAATAACATAAAGAAATATTCTGGCTTGTGAAATATGCATTTGTGAAAGCATACATGTACCTCTACGGCTTACTGCCCATGGACCCCCGTGGCTTCTGAAACAGCCCACGGACCCCCCCTGGCTTTTTAAGTGCTCTTCATTCAGATATAGTAATTATGGTGTAGTGATTAGACCATATTTGAATGTAGAGCTTCAGTCGATGGTAATTTTACTGTATCTCATTGATGTTTATTGATTGGATATATAGGTTAATGTATTTATAATCTTGTTTCCAATTCCAAACCACCTTTTGCCCCCCTGCCAGCTTCAGCAATGAAAGAGCACAGACCACTTGATAAGATTATCATAAATACAGTGGTTTCATAACATAAATAATTTATGTTCTTGGTCATTCAATACTGCACTGACAGCTCGCGTGTTTACACTCTGGTCATGTTTTGTGTGCACGTATTAAACAATGTTGATTATCTTCCAAAGTTATCTACACTATCTGTTAGTTAGAGTAGGAGGTTTTAAAGGATGGCAGACAGTGCAATTCAACATAAATACATTTGTTATTATAGTCAAAATAACATACAAAACTTTTGAACTTGCTACGAGATCAAAAAGCTTTCACATGGCAACTGTCACTTGACAGTGTTATTGTAGCAATGAGATTATAACAACTGATGACATTGCTTTGTCATGACTAATGACAGCATTGTCATTATGACAATGACGTCAATTGATTGAAGGCAGTGCTCACTGATGTCATTTAAGATAATGACTTTATCAGTGGTTGCTCCTCACTGTGCTAGCACAGATGGCTAGACAGGGAGACAATGGGTTCTCTCCCTCCTGTCCCATCAAACCTGTCTCCTGGGGGAAGTCACAGATGGGAAGGAGAAGTAGGGAGGGGGAACTGGGAGGGACAGTCTTCTTTGTTCCCAGCACATGGGATGTAGTGTATGCGGTTGCCAGGGGCAACACAACCTTTTCCCATAGACAATGGGCTCGCAGTGACAATCCATCATTAGTCAGAATCTGTTGTTAAATTTAAGGTTTTTAAAAATGACAAAAACGGCTGCCATATGACAGGGGTCACCATTTCTGTGAGAGAAAGTGTCCTGGTGTTATGTTCTTATATACATGATATTTATCTGCAGGTTTTATGAAGGAAAGCTGTCCAGATTCACCATGATACCAGTCACCCGCTCAGTTCTTCTTTTGAAACTCTGCCGTCTGGGCGACGGCTCAGAATGCCCATTGCACACAAAAATTGTTACAAGAAATCTTTTGTTCCTTCAGCCATAAAAATATTAATTCTAAGCCTGAACCTGCGGTTGTATACCATGTCAATGTCTAATGTGCAGTTGGGTGTATATGCATGAGGAGATTGAAACTTAATGAACTGTACTTCTAAACATATCTAATGTGTATATAATGTTTATATGCGTATACGTCCTAACACAGAGTCCAAAGCAGGGCTTTATGCAGGATCAAAATTTTACCAGTCCAAAACAATTTCCAGTGGCTCACCAAAAAAAAACTGCACCCCCCTTGAGGCTCATATATATATATATATATATATATATATATATATATATATATATATATATATATATATAAAATATGTGCATGTACAGGGTGATTATGTATATAATAAATACTTATGAATATATATATATACATACAACAATATGTTATGTGTAACATGCATGGTAAAACATCACAACATAAATAATAGTTACATTTATATCAGCAACCATATTTATTTTCACATAGTTATACATTTCTTACAATTACAGCCCCGGCAAATCCATTTTCCTTTGGACTCCAAAGGAAAATGTCCATACTATGTAAACCATTCTATGGACAATACAGTTTTTTCAATTCAATCCAGCCCTCAGGACTGCTTAAAACACTTTACACTTCACTGCCTGGCAGACCTGTTCAATCGAACACCATCTCGACTTCTCTGGGAAGCATTCAGCCATGCTGCAATTAATGTGCGCAGACTATTCGTACAGAAATATCCACCACTGTCTATAGCCAGGTACTCCTTCATGCAGCTGAGTGAACTGAAGCAATGTAGAATAAACGAACTTGCCCAAAGTTCGGCACCACCGCACAGGATTCGAACCCGCATTCTCTCAGTCGTGCTGTTGACAGTTTTTATTTTACAAGATGACTGTTAAGGATCGAAATTGGTTTTAAAGAACGACATCGGGCGAAACAGTGCCCTTGAGTAACAAAGTATACATGAGTGAGCAGGTGGTTTAAGAGAGCACAAAGGGTTCAATGGTTGTGTTCGGTTGTTTGCCTGAAGCAGGATGACCAATGAAACTGACTTGATCTTGTGTTAACTCGTCAAACAAGTATTTGTTTAGTTTATACAAAGCATTGAAATTATTCTGAATATATATCGACACAAGTCACACACACACACACACACACACACACACACACACACACACACACACACACACACACACACACACACACACACACACACACACACACACACACACACACACACACACACCACGCCACACCCACCACACCACACACACACACACACACACACACACACACCACACCACACACACACATACACACACACATCCAACACCCCCACACACACACACACAAAATAAACTGAATTGCAAATGATAACATTTAGGCAGCAGGTTCATATATCCCATAATAGTCAGTATTTCCGAACACTTATTTTGAGTGCCTTTTATTTTCTGTAAAATTAGTAGATGCATAATTGCATTATCTAAGACACTTACTATTTCATTAAATATATTTTAATTTTACATGTAAATTTATGTACAGGCTTTATTGCCAAAATGAAGTGATGCCGTCTGACAGTAATGATCAGAGGGTATCTGTCACCACTCTGTCTTGTGAAGTCACTGAGAGTTGGCCCTGGTAAGCAAGGCTAGAGTGTGTCAAAGGTCAAAGTGAAGAGGGCATGACCTCACACAGTGTCAAGTCAGATAGTATAACTTTTCCTGTTTATTGCTGCATTGTTGACAAGTACAAGACGTATTCTCTATTGTGGAACATTTCCTTTGTTTGCAGTGACCAGGAGCGCTAGATGTCAGCAGATGTCAGCACACGTCAGCAGAACCGTTCACATGTGATTACAAGAGTAAACTCCTGCTCACCACTGAACATCAACAGTCAGCGTCGGAAAGCAGTGTCAAGCTGTGTCAACTAATGTCAGGTTGTGTCAACTAGTGTCAAGTTGCTTCAACTAGTGTTAAGTTGTGTCAAGTAACTAGTGTCAAGTAGTGTCAAGCTGTGTCGAGTCGTGTCAAGCTGTGTCACCAGTATGCGAGACATGTCAGTGCAGGAGGATCGACGACGGGAGGAGTGTATGAGCAGCTCTGACGTCCTCTTTCCCGAGGAGCCACCATGGGGGGTGTTTGATGGTGACAATCCCTACCCCCCAGCCCCTTCGTTTGACGGTGACAACCCCTACACCTCAGCCCCCTACAGCTCCCTCTACACAGGTGACATGGGTTACATTGTGGACCCACAGTATGACTACTTGAGAGAGAATGGTCACATCATGGATCAGGACATGGGAGAGAAAGGTGACATGAAGGACACCCTGTACCCGGGTGACGTCACAGAGTCCCTGTATGCGGTTCCTCTCACCGCCAATTGTCCGGCAAGACTTCGCCGTGCTTGCATCGACACCTTCCTTGATCCTCACTGGAGGAAACATTTCGCTGAACGCCGCAAGACCTGGTCACCCCCGACCTTTGAAAAGGTCATGGCCAGTGCGGGTGACTTCCTTACTGTGCGTAGTTGCTATAGCAACGACCAGCTGGCCTCTGATGCCCCCAGCAGTGATGACCCTGAAGCGAAGGCGCCCCCCAAACTGGCCCCAGTCAGTGGAATACTCAGTAGCGTGAGTATGGATATTATTACTTGAGTCACATGCCTTCATATTCTCTCACAATCTCAATGTAATGGGACTGTGTGTGGGGGGGGGTATATTAATGTTTTCCCCCTAGACAGCATCCACCATAGGGACAACATTTTTTGGGATTATTCTATGGCCCATTGGAAGAAAAGTAACACCTTTATTTGTTTGAAGTTCCCATCGATTAAGGGTTTTTAGTGGTTTTAGGGTTTGTACCGGATGTTAGATGGCCATGTAAAGATTGTTCATAACGCTGTGTGTTTGTTACGAGGCGTGCCAACCAGTTGAGGATGTTTCATTTAACTTGCATCATCGCAAAGTACTGTTTCAAATTTGAGTCACAACAAACGTATGGGTAATTTGTGAATACTTGGAGAAATCATTTTCTGTATCTGAGTATGTAGCGCCACCTGGTGGATGGGACTGTCTGCTAACTACAGGTAGTTATAATTATTACGAGTCACGATATGGATGCATTATACGGTTGTCACAATCTAAATTATTCTGTCATCTTGTCAAGATGGATGACATCATAAATACTAAGTTGGTAATGACAATCTGGTTAAAGGACATCATCATATACATTAATTTTATGCGAAACTTTCAGTTTATAAGACTGAGTTCTAAATTGTGTGAGTTTGTTGTGATTTGTGTGTTTCCAGCATTGTCATATTAGTGTGCAGTGTTTCTTAAAGTCTCTTTCTTGAGAAGTATAACGTTAAATTTATGCATTCCATGAGAGGAAATAAAAGTTTCTTTAGAAGTCATCCGCCATTGTGTGACACTGGCCAAGTAAAGGTGATGACATCAGCTGTTCCTACGAGTCAGCAATTGTTGACTGATCATGTGTTGAGTCATTGTCAACACCTGGCCCAGGTACTGACTTCCTCTCAGGGTGAAGTGGCAGTAAAAGGTGATAAGTGTCTACACATGTCATTCGCCACATCCTGTGGACGTTGAAGCAGTTTCTAAGGGTTTTCTTGAGGGTGCCGTGTCTCTGAAAGGAATTGTTAAAGCCGACTGAGTGGAAGATGCATTGATATCATGTCAGCAGTTTACACACTGTTGAGGTGCCTTTAATGTGCTCAAGGTCTTGAGATAACAGTGGGCTACTGAGAGTCCAAGGGGCATTGGGACTCCAAGGGGCATTGGGACTCCAAGGGGGCATTGGGACTCCAAGGGGCATTGGGACTCCAAGGGGCATTGGGACTCCAAGGGGATATTGGGTCTCCAAGGGGACATTGGGACTGTAGCTGTGTTACCAAGGTGACTGTAAAGCTAGGTTTGATTGTGCAGGAAATCTGTCTGGAATGCATTGGGAGTCCACTGGTGGTGTCCATTTACTGCCATGTCAGATATCTGTCAATTTATTTTTAAACGGTTACAATATAGCTGATCTGCAGTATTCTTTTAGTAATTAATAACACCAGTGTGTCATGTCCTTTTATCAACTTTCTATGCAATTATATCTAGAAAGTATTTTGTATTTAATATCTTCTTCTCCTTGGCTTTAGGGTTGTCAATGTACTTTTTGCTGTTTGTCTTAGTTCTTACTCTCTGTCTTCCAAGGTTCTTTTGACGGTTTTTCTATAATCTTTTCCCCATATCTTTGACAGTCTGACCCAATCTTCCCATTACAGTACCCTCCTTTTTATATTTTCGCATATTCACAGACTTCCTGTGTCCCCGGTATAGCAGCAGGGACAGATTCCCAGACTTTGGGGACAGATTAATGTCTCGTGTTTTAGATAATGGCTCATCATTCTGTTCTATCAATGACCCCTGGTGACCTCACAGGTCATGGGTCAGAGCAAACATTAAAGGTGACCTCATAGGTAGAAAATTGATAAGACGTTTATTACTTTCACTTATCAGTGGATCTCATTGTGAGTTGGCTGTATTGAGACAGGGTAGTGGGTCTAGGCTGGTAGATAGTACTACTACATAGCTAGGGCTGGTCCTGGCAGAAGTGGCCTGAGAGTGCATGACAAATGGACTAGTTAACTTACAGGTTACATTGCTTTCATAAAATGGTGATGTGACCAATCACATGACTGGGCTCTAGTGAAGTACACTGGGTGAGCAGAGAGTGGACGGACTGACTGTTAGTGTTCACTTACTGTTGACTACCTAGGGAAGATGGCACAGAAAGGTGAGGTGACACTATCTGATAGACTGGGTGATTGATGTCCATCCTCAATGTCCCCCCTCAATGACCCCCCTCAGTATCCTCCTTCAATATCCTCTCTCAATGTCTTCTCTCAATGTCCTATCTCAATATCCTCCTTCAATGTCCTCCCTCAGTGTCCTTTCTCAGTGTCCTCTCTCAGTGTCCTCCCTCCAGGTCGTCCCTCGATGTTCTCTCTCAGTGTCCTCCCTCCAGGTCGTCCCTCCAAGTCGTCCCTGGGTGATTGATGTCCATCCTCAATGTCCCCCCTCAATGACCCCCCTCAGTATCCTCCTTCAATGTCCTCTCTCAATGTCTTCTCTCAATGTCCTATCTCAATATCCTCCTTCAATGTCCTCCCTCAGTGTCCTCTCTCAGTGTCCTCCCTCCAGGTCGTCCCTCAATGTCCTCTCTCAATGTCCTCCCTCCAGGTCGTCTCTCGATGTCCTCTCTCAGTGTCCTCCCTCCAGGTCGTCCCTCCAAGTCGTCCCTCAATGTCCTCTCTCAATGTTCTGCCCCAGTGTCCTCTCTCAATGTCCTCTCTCAATGTTCTCCCCCAGTGTCATCTCTCAATGTCCTCTCTCAATATCCTCTCCCAATGTCCTCTCTCAGTGTCCTCCTCCAGTGTCCTCTCTCAATGTCCTCCCTCAGTGTCCTCCCTTCAGGTCATCATTCAATGTCCTCTCTCAATGTCCTCCCTCAGTGTCCTCCTCCAGTGTCCTCCTCCAGTGTCCTCTCTCAATGTCCTCTCTCAATGTTCTCCCCCAGTGTCCTCTCTGAATGTCCTCTCTCAATATCCTCTCCCAATGTCCTCTCTCAATGTCCTCCTCCAGTGTCCTCTCTCAATGTCCTCCCCCAGTGTCCTCCCTTCAGGTCGTCCCTCAATGTCCTCTCTCAATGTCCACCCTCAGTGTGCTCCTCCAGTGTCCTCTTTCAACGTCCTCTCTCAATATCCTCCCTCCAGGTCGTCCCTCATTGTCCTCTCTCAATATCCTCCCCCCAGTGTCCTCTTTCAGTGTTCTCTCTCAATGTCCTCCCTCAGTGTCTTCTCTCAGTGTCCTCCCCAATGTCCTCTCTCAATGTCCTCCCCAATGTCCTCCCTCGGTGTCCTCCCTCGGTGTCCTCCCTTGGTGTCCTCTCAATGTTCTCCCTCCAGGTCATCCCTCAGTGTCCTCTCTCAATGTCCTCCCTCAGTGTCCTCTCAATGTCCTCCCTTAGTGTCCTCCCCCAATGGCTTCCCCCAATGTACTCCCCCAATGTCCTCCCTCAGTGTCCTTTCTCAATGTCCTCCCCAATGTGCTCCCTCAGTGTCCTCTCTCAATGTCCTCCCGAATGTCCTCTCTCAATGTCCTCCCCAATGTGCTTCCTCAGTGTCCTCTCTCAATGTTCTCCCCAATGTGCTCCCTCAGTGTCCTCTCTCAATGTCCTCCCCAATGTCCTCCCTCAGTGTCCTCTCTCAATGTCCTCCCCAATGTCCTCCCTCAGTATCCTCTCTCAATGTCCTCCCCAATGTGCTCCCTCAGTGTCCTCTCTCAATGTCCTCCCCAATGTCCTCCCTCAGTGTCCTCTCTCAATGTCCTCCCCAATGTCCTCCCTCAGTATCCTCTCTCAATGTTCTCCCCAATGTCCTCCTTCAGTGTCCTCTCAATGTCCTCCCCAATGTCCTCCCTCAGTGTCCTCTCTCAATGTCCTCCCCAATGTTCTCCCGCAATGTCTAGTTAGCCCAACTAGAGACTTTATGTAAGTTATTATGATATACGGAATGGATTTTGTCCAAATCTCATGCACAGGTGGAGCGGTACTTCAAATGTAATAACAATGTGAAAATGACTCACAATTTCTGCACATTTCCATTCAGTTTTTATTTCAAATTGCATCAACTGTTTTGAAAATTTACCAGTTGGATGTTAATGCACAGCCAGTTTTATTTTATAATTTCTTTTACAACTTCTAATATTTGTATCCAATTTGTACAAGACATTTAACAAAATTATCTGTTTAGCACCACATTGGTTAACTCTGAAAACACCTTTGTGTGTAAGATGAAGACAGGGTGGAGGGGGTCAACTAGATGAACCCTGGACCAAGGCCAACACATACATGGCATCAACAGGTTATACTGGCCTCCATAGCTACAGCTGGCTCTCACAAACACATATTCACAAACACACACATTCACAAACACACACACATTCACAAACACACACATTCACAAACACACACACATTCACAAACACACACACATTCACAAACACACACACACACACACATTCACAAACACGCATGGATGTTCATGTACGCACTCACACACTGACATGCTCACAAACATGCACACTCACAAAACACACGCACACATACACACATGCTCTCACTCACTCACTCACTCACTCACTCACTCACTCACTCACTCACTCACTCACTCACTCACTCACTCACTCACTCACTCACTCACTCACTCACTCACTCACTCACTCACTCACTCACTCACTCACTCACTCACTCACTCACTCACTCACTTGAATACCATAAGTATAATGAACATCATCAGTATAATGATAACCACCAGTATACTGATCTCACATGGTAACAAGTCTAGGTCAGTGACCAGCCGGTAGCTGTTTGTTGTTGCCAAGGCAACAGTGATGATGTTGGTAGAGAAAGGTGCAAAGTCTGCCTGCGCCAACCGCACCGCACCAGCCTCCCAGCCACAGTCTGTGCAGCTGTACCTTTACCACAGCCGTCCATACCTTTAATCATAATAATAATGGGCCCGGCTTGAAACACAAGCCACTGATGTCTTTATTAAGGCAAGAGTGCATGAAAGTCTTGCAAGTTCGTCACAATATCTTGAAGGACATCCAGGTGACCAATGTATACTTCATTATAACTATAGCATTATTGTTGGTTGCTCCTCAGTCCTGACCAAGTATTGTGTGGTAGTTTGTAGCTCATTCCCCAGGTGGCAGCACCATTTTCATCCACAGTCTGAGACTGAAAGAATGGCCATGTCATCAGTGACTACCGGGTAGTCACTGTTTAATGCTCAGATAAAACTGTCATTGGCTCACTCATTGACAGCGACATAGTTTGTTGGTCAGATATGGTAGACAGGTGGTCAGATGGTAACAGGTGGTTAGATGGTAGACGTAGCATAGTTGTGGTTACAAGTGTTACACATATTTGACAGTTTAGTTTAGAGGCTCCATCTGTGATTTGTGTTTATTATTATAAATTGTACTTCAGTTCCAGTTCAGTTAGTGTTGCTGTGTCACTCGATAGAGTTTCTTGCATTATTCCTGTGTAGTAATTTTTATATAACAATTTCATAACTGAACATTAGACTTTATTTACCATCTTATGAATTAGTACTAGTGATATAAAACACTGTTGGAATGATTTGTATAATATGTACTAGAACCTTGTAGGCTCTATAATCATACGCTGTGGCATCTGATAGTATTTCATGGGTACACCATTTTCAGATGCGAGCAACATGTCCCGTTTATGTGATTCGTTTGTCCAAAAAACTTATTAACCCAGACAAATCGACTGGAGACCAGAGCATGCAGAATAAGGAAGCTGTGCAAAATTCTATAAAGATAGTGCTCGTGTAACCTGAGGCCCGCTCTGGGATTCCAATCACGGCTGTGGTCTACTTGATATGTAAAACAGTTTCTTAAGACCGGGTTCTTCGGTGTAATGTACCACCTAATAACCCCACCCTTCTTAGGGTGAGAGAGACAGACAGTAATTTATAGGTGGCGGTGTGGTCTCCTAGTGGGGAATTATGTGAACAGATGCCCTGAATGTCTGATTCAAACTGTACATTCACTGCCTTGTACCGCTGAAATTAATGTTTAAAAAGTCTGCAGAAATTAATGTTTAAAAAGTGGCACCAAATGCACGTGGTGTGATGTCTTGTCAGGGTGAAGTTAAAATGAGGCTGTTATGTTAAACAGTTGAGGGGGCAGGGTGTGTAAGTGATGGGTGGGGGTGTAAGATACAGGCAGGTACTGATGCGAGGTGTTATAGCGAGGTGTTATTTTGATCGAGTGAAAAGTTAACAATATTTCATCTAGATGTTTACCTGTCTAAATATTTTTTCTCTCTAGATACTTCTCCTGTCTAGATATTTCTCCTGTCTAGATATTTCTCCTGTCTAGATACTTCTCCTGTCTAGATATTTCTCCTGTTAAGATGTTCACCTGTTTAGATGTTCACCTGTTTACGTATTCACCTGTCTAGACGTTCACCTGTCTTAGTGTACACCAGTTTAAATGTTCACCTGTCTCTGTGTTCACCTGTCTATATATTCACCTGTCTAAATGTTCATCTCAGGTTACATGAAAGTATGTCCGAGTAGAATAATCAACTGTGTCCTTTCCGCGTGCGTCAGTAGTTGGCGCTCACTATTCTGTTGGAATGCTAAGTGACCAATTGATGCCAACTGTGGGTGGCATTGCGGGAAATGGCCCTTGCCTATTTGCATGTTCCAGCAACTGTGAATGAGTCAGTGGTTGTACACAGGGCCTTGGGCAGGGCATTACATGGCGGAGGGCTGACCGGTTGACTCTGGCCTTGCAGGTGGAGTAATTGCCTCTCAGTAGTTACCTGGCTAGGTAGATGCTGGGCCACACATTGTGCAGGTGTTACTTATATGCCTTGTTAGATCAAGCAGTTTAGTGTGTAACATGACATCTCAAGTTGATCATTATGACTATAAGTTACCTCATATGTCACAGTATTAGTTACATAATACAATACGTTCACACAGGCTAGAGTTGAGCTGACATTATAATGGTGATAAGAGGCGTGGTTATCCAAATGTCTAGATGGCCCTTTCTTAATTCAACCAAGACCTTGGCAGATGGTCCTGTTAATTCAACCATTGGTCCATACTTCAGTAGATCTGGTCCTTTCCTAATTCAAGGACCCAGGTCTTTGTAGATTATCCTCTTAATTCAGCCAAGGACCCAGACCTTAGTGGATTATCCTCTCTTAATTCAGTCAAGGACCCATACTTTAGTGGCTTATCCTCTCTTAATTCAGCCAAGGACCCAGACCTTAGTGGCTTATCCTCTTAATTCAGCCAAGGACCCAGACCATAGTAGATTGTCCTTTTTATTCTGCCAAGGACCCAGACCTTAGTGGATTGTCCTCTTAATTCAGCCAAGGACCCAGACCTTAGTGGATTGTCCTCTTAATTCAGCCAAGGACCCAGACCATAGTAGATTGTCCTTTTTATTCTGCCAAGGACCCAGACCTTAGTGGATTGTCCTCTTAATTCAGCCAAGGACCCAGACCTTAGTGGATTGTCCTCTTTATTCTGCCAAGGACCCAGACCATAGTAGATTGTCCTTTTTATTCTGCCAAGGACCCAGACCTTAGTGGATTGTCCTCTTAATTCAGCCAAGGACCCAGACCATAGTAGATTGTCCTTTTTATTCTGCCAAGGACCCAGACCTTAGTGGATTGTCCTCTTAATTCAGCCAAGGACCCAGACCTTAGTGGATTGTCCTCTTAATTCAGCCAAGGACCCAGACCATAGTAGATTGTCCTCTTTATTCTGCCAAGGACCCAGACCTTAGTGGATTGTCCTCTTAATTCAGCCAAGGACCCAGACCTTAGTGGATTGTCCTCTTAATTCAGCCAAGGACCCAGACCTTAGTGGATTGTCCTCTCTTAATTCAGCCAAGGACCCAGACCTTAGTGGATTGTCCTCTCTTAATTCAGCCAAGGACCCAGACCTTAGTGGATTGTCCTCTCTTAATTCAGCCAAGGACCCAGACCTTAGTGGATTGTCCTCTCTTAATTCAGCCAAGGACCCATACCTTAGTGGCTTATCCTCTTAATTCAGCCAAGGACCCAGACCTTAGTGGATTGTCCTCTCTTAATTCAGCCAAGAACCCAGACCTTAGTAGATTGTCCTCTTAATTCAGCCAAGAACCCAGACCTTAGTAGATTGTCCTCTTAATTCAGCCAAGGACCCAGACCTTAGTAGATTATCCTCTCTTAATTCAACCAAGGACCTAGACATCAGAAGGTCCTGTCGTCATCCATGGTCCAGAAGGTCCCGTACTGAAGGGGTCAGGACGGTACATCAACCCAGACATGGTTTATTGATCCCATGACGTGATTAGCTATTCAGCTAATTAAAACCGCATATCTTTCTGCCACTGCCTGCACCAGCCATGTCACTCTGCTCCACCCGTATGATAATTAGGTCATGAATATTTATGAGCCAGAGTCTACTGTAGCTGCAGGTTCCGCTGTCAGGGAAACACAATAAATAGTAGGAAAGGAATTCACAACTGGTGTACATGGCCAGGTATGGGGAAGTGACAGGTGACAGCTGTGTCACTACTTGTGTCACCTGGCTGATGACACGTCGGTCATGATGTCGCAGTGGCTGTGTCGTGTTCACACCTGCTGTGTTTGTCATGAGACAATTGATGATGGTATAGTCGGGTAGACTAGTGTCACTCCTTTCACTGTCACCGACAGAGTCAGTCTTCGGCCTAGGGCGGGTGTGTGTGTGCCGGGGAAGTATACCGTGTACTACAACTACCTGGATACTACACCTATACTATACCTACCTGGATACTACAGTTACCTGGATACTACATCTACCTGGATACTATATCTACCTGCATAGTGGATAATACGTCTTCTTGGATATTACATCTCCCGGGATACAGCTACCTAGAAACAGGGAATTGTAATATGAAGAGGACATGTGTACATGTGTAGTGTGTTAGTAGGACTGTGTATACACGCTGCGCCAGTGTGTTAGCGGCACTGTGTACACGTGTACACCCAGCATCATGCCCTGCTTCAAGGTTCGTACATTGTCGTGTCACTTGTTTGCAAACAGTTGTTGTCAGACCTGTGTTGATGATGCTAACAAGTGGCCAGGTTCACCTGGTGGCACCTTTGCTGCGCTGAATGGACTTTCCATCTGGCCCAGCAACAGTGGTAGAGTCAGGTGGTTAAGAATAAGAACAAACTTGTGTTAAGTAAGTAAGTAGTTAAGTGATTACTGAATATTCGTCAGGATAGTTCCTTCCATCAATTTTTTATCAAAAATTAATTATTCAGTTACCTTTGCAGAGGTCTGCATATAAGGTGTGCTTAATCAGAAAGTAATTGATTACATTTGGGTATGTAAAAGTAGTGGGTGAAATGTAACGTTGAGCGTTAGGTTATCTAAATAGTTAAGTGATTGGGACATTGTGTTAGTTATGTATACAGTTAAGTAGCTGAGAGCATTAACAAATATGAAGGTAGGAATATAAAACATTAACATGTAAAACAAAGCAGTTTTTAAGTATGGCTGTAGTAATTGATCAATAACTAAGTTATATATATTTGTAACTGATTGAGCATTAATTTGTATTTTTAGGTGAAACAGTTGCACTTGGAGCACCAGAAGCCTTTCTTATCTAGGTCAGATTGTCCTGATATCACAATTATCAAACCATTTGATGTGTGCAACACAATCGTGTCTCCAGCTATACATGTGTAGCTAATCTGTCTTCAATCAGTCTTGCAACAGTCGCAGGTTGATCTGATTCTGACAGCCACTGCACTGCCACGTTTGAAAGTTAACAAAAGACAATCTGCCGTTGTTCTTATGCAGACTAACTACATCTGTGTGCTTACATAGTGTAAGTGTACTGTGTATGTAAGGCATACTGAGGACATAAGGCAGGTACTGTAGATGTATCAAATATAAGAATAAGTACTATAGACATAAGGCATAGACGTAAGGCAAGCACTGTAGATGTACCAAGTATAAGTGTACTGTATGTAGACACAAGGCGGGCACTGTAGATGTATCAAGTATAAGAGTAAGTACTATAGACAGAAGGCATGTGCTGTAGATGTACCGTATGTAGACATAAGGTGGGCACTGTAGATATATCAAGTATAAGAATAAGTACTATAGACAGAAGGCATAGACATAAGGCAAGTACTATAGATGTACCAAGTATAAGTGTACCATATGTAGACATAAGGCAGGCACTGTAGATGTACCAAGTATAAGTATACCATATGTAGACATAAGGCGGGCACTGTAGATGTACCAAGTATAAGTGTACCATATGTAGACATAAGGCGGGCACTGTAGATGTACTAAGTATAAGTGTACTGTATGTAGACATAAGGCGGGCACTGTAGATGTACCAAGTATAAGTGTACCATATGTAGACATAAGGCGGGCACTGTAGATGTAACAAGTATAAGTGTACCGTATGTAGACATAAGGCGGGCACTGTAGATGTACCAAGTATAAGTGTTCCATATGTAGACATAAGGCAGGCACTGTAGATGTACCAAGTATAAGTGTACCATATGTAGACATAAGGTGGGCACTGTAGATGTACCAAGTATAAGTGTACTGTATGTAGACATAAGGCAGGCACTGTAGATGTACCAAGTATAAGTGTACTGTATGTAGACATAAGGCGGGCGTTACACGTTTCACACTGAAACTTGTAGAACCTGCACATTTTCACTGCTGTTTGAAAGTTGTTGCTAAATGGATCAGATCAGAGGTGGTTAGTGTCATTAGTTGATGAACTGGATCTGTTGATGACAAAAGACAGTGGCAGTTAGTGTCATTCAGTGTGTAATAATCCCTGTATTAGACATATATATTTGCACTGTTTGTTTGAAGTAATATTTATTTGTTTGTCCACAGAACACACACGTCATCAAGCCAATTGCGTTCCGTCCAACGTTGACACATCAAAGTCAGCACATGACACAACGACACGTCAATGGACACATGACACAACGACCTGTCAGTGAACACATGACACAACGACACGTCAACGGACACATGGCACAACGACACAATATGACACAATGCCAAAGTACACCACAATACTCTCCGTTACCGTTCTGTCAGCGATCGCCATGTCTGTCGCAGGCGTCACCCGATTTGTTAAGTACTTCACGCCGTATGTCACACACGTCATCACAGCCATCGCCACGTCTGTCACAGCCATCACCACGTCTGGCACAACCATCACCACACTTAATGACACATCCGACACAGCCATCGCCACATCTGTCACACGTGTCACCAAACATAGTGACACATCGCACTATGTACTACTCCGCATCACCACGTCAGCAGACAGTGACGCGGTCAGCAAACCACAGTCAGGATGACGGCTACATGTCACAGGAATACCACAATGAGAGCCACAACCGCAGCCACTCAAACAATGACTCAAACCACAGTGACTCAAACGTGTCCCCCGGCTATCGGAGTCATCGTCGTGGCAACTGCCGTTCTGACTCATTGACATCGTCAAACTTGAGTGGTGTGTCATCGTCACCAAGTGACAGTGGTGTCGGTGAACTTGAGGCACTTCTTCGTGTCAAAGACGGTGTCATCGAACAGCTGCGGGAGACAATGGCACGTAATGAGACGGCCATCATTGAGACGTACACACAGAAACAACAGAACTGGACTATGCACCTACAGCAGGTACATGGCGAGTGGCAGCGCAGGCTCCGCACGGAGCAATGTCGCTCCTACGACACGGAGCAGGCGCTGCTCCAACAGCTGTGTCAGCTGCGTCAGGACAACAACTCGTCACTACACCGCCGTGCATCACCGGATAGGAGTGACGCGTCAACGGACAGAGTGGCACGTCAATTGCAGGTCGTCACGGAAATGCACGAGAAGACGAAGCGTGAATTGGAGACGACACGCAGACAGCTGAACCGGGCGAAGCAGGACGCTGTGACGCAGTCACAACGCGGCAGTGGGGGGGAGGGGGTTAAACATGGTTTACCTGACAGTGGCAGTGGTGGGGAGATGGTTAAACGTGGGCTGCTAGCGGCGGCCGAGGCAGAGATCACACGACTCAAGAAGGTTCTCGCAACAGAGCGGGAAGAGTGGCTGGATGAGAAAGACAAGGTGGTGCGCTACCAGAAACACCTGCAGCTCAACTATGTGCAGATGTTCCGCAAGAACCAGACCCTGGAGGCAGAGGTGGAGCAGTTGACGCTGGAGCTTGAGAACAGGCACATTGTCGACGCCACCGCCATCGCCGCCGCCGTCGACAACGACAAACTCATGGTCACCAACCTCGCTGCGCCAATGGATGAGTCTTCTTGTTGACGTCACCAACTTGCTTGTTGACGTCACCAACTTGCTTGCTGACGTCACCAGCTTGACTGTACCAATGGAGCAGTGTTCTTGTTGACGTCACAAACTAGTCTTGTTATTGACGTTACCAAATTGACTGCACCAATGGATAAGTCTTGTTGACGTGTCTCTCCGTTGAGTTCTATAGTGAAAGAAGATTGGAGACATTCATGCTTGTATAAACCATCACATTGTGTGATTATGACATTTCTGTGCAACCCTGGCAAATCCACCCAAAGTTGGTAAAGGACTCGTAGACAAACTGAAGCGATATGGACGTTATTCTTGAGTTGTAACAAACATGTTTATGTTTCACTCCTGACTGGAGTTGTGTCGAAAGCTGCTACTGTTTGAGTTTGGAAGAGTCTTTGTTCTGTTTCGTTCCTGTGGATATACATTCTTGAACAGGTTGCTGCATGTTTCAGGAGTTATCAAAGCGACGTGTACATCATATATTTCAAAGGCGTCAACATTTATGTGTGTTCCTAGTTCCTCGTGGTGCCATTAGGAGTCATAAATGCTATATCTGACTCTGAAGTGTTCTCGTTCCAGCCGGGCAGAAGACAACAATGCAGTACACAGGTTAATGTTGCCATATTTCTTTACTCAGTAGCGTTTATATTATTTAATCTTATTATACCTTTGTATCATAGAAACAGCATTTAATTTATCATGAGCCTGTGTAAATTGTGTAGATGTTAGCAGTGGTGAGATGCTTCACATTCTTGTATGCCTGACGTCATCCTTGGCTGATACTGCTGATAACCAGTGCCATGTAATCAGTCACCCTCAGGGCAGTCATGTAAATGTGTGTGTCAATTACATGGTTTAGCTTTCTCGCAGGCTGCCCTGTTACCACTCTAACTGATTCGGTTCCTCAACCAAATTGGTTTTGTGATTTGAGACCCGTAAGGGGTGGTCGCTGAAGTTCACAAAGTAAAAAAAACATGTAGCCTAATGTGAGGGTGGCTGGGTGGTGGGTGGTTTTGTCGTCACCTCATATCACAGGGGAAATAAATTTATACGCTGTCGTGCCAGAGTGGAACACATGTTAATGCACAATGATGCTGTTGTGGAAATCAGAACTGGCCAGCGTGGAGGGTGATGTTTTGGCAGCCATGTCGTATCAGTTGAATCGGGAGGTATTGGCTTTGGCACTGGGAGTAACTCCGGATCTATCAAAATTGCAAGGCTCACACCATGAATAATTATTGGTGGTGGCCTGAAACAGTGCGAAACACCACACTTTTTTCAGAGACTTTCTGAATTTTTGAGACCACCCCAAAAGCTGCAACCACGGAATCTAGGCACACGTAGGAACATCTCAGATTTAATGTTTCTGACCAACAACAAGTGCCTTAGTAGAAGACTGTCTGCGGCTTACAATCACAGTCTGTTGTGTTTTGTAGTCAACCACTAAACTTCACACTCGTTATGAAATGCTATACGTATGTATTGGCTTACCCCGGACACACTGGGGTATTTGAGGGGAAGTAGAGATTTCATGTGCCACAGGAAACCGCACATAATGCCCCGGTGTTGGATTATGCGTTCCCTTTACAAAATATTTAGTGTCGGGTCAATAGGAAATGAAGTCATTGTGAACACAATCAACTTGTGACTGCTGGAGTCAGTGGATCCAGGGTGCTGCCCTGGAGGGGGAGATAAGTGGTGGCCCTAAATGGGGTGTTAACCATGTCATAAACAGGTGTGATTGACAGGCATTCCAAATTTCACACCCTCACTTCACCCTAAGTGTTTGTTTTTCCTGTTTTGGGAAACTATTCAAGTGTTCTTCCTAGCAGTGTCGGTCATCCTTAGCAACCTTTTTTTTATTTGACAGTGTTATCGTGGATGAGGACACTGGTTTAGAACTGGTAGAAATAGTCGTCCACAAGCACTGTTGTCTACAAGTGTCTTGGAGATTACAGAGAATGTATAGTTTAGGACGCTGGTGCATTGCAGTTACCAACAAATGTGTCCTTGGTTGGTGCCATTACTTTATAACACGTGTATGAACTTGAGATTATTTATGCTGTATAAAATGTTGTAGAAATACTGCGAGTTTTCACGCATTTGTAGAATGCTCTGAATTGGATGGATGTGAATGCGCAGCGTTTGTAATAAACATGTTTAATACAACAAAAGAACTGTTTTAATTTGGGCTGGCACCAATGAACATTAATGGACATGAAGATTGTGTAATTGCTAGCAACGTGAATATGTTTAAAAACAAAATGTTCATATGTTAGCACGGCAAGTTACGCATAGAAAACTTGATAAGCTAAACAGTTTCTTGTCCTGCTATCTTGTGTTTGAGTCTGGATGACAGTCCACTAGTTTGAAGTTACATCCTGAGTTAATCTGGCATTTTAACTGTTTTTGAGAAATTTGGTACAACATGAACACTATTTAATTACTATTGAACATTCTTGCTATGTGGCATTTGATATATTATTCTACAACTAAAATCATGCTTTTGCAAAATTACCAGTCACCAGGTATGGCCAGCAGAAAAATAAATGTAAGGCACGTGGATATATTTTTTGCACATGTTTATGTTAACGTTGCTTATATAATATGTGAAAATAAGTTGATATGGTATTGAACAATGATATAATTACAGACTGTGGCATGTTTATTCACTGGAAATTTGTATTTATAAGATGAACGATATCAGAATGCAATTTTATCTAATCTGTTCCGACATCAACGGACACTTACTTTAATCACTCAGGTTGGACGAATACGTTTATTTCAGCTAGGTACTGCAATACCCATAAACAATCGGTACATATAAATAGGTATAAAAATACATAGCTTTTAAAAGTAAATAAGTTAGAAATATAAATAGAGACATCAATAAAATACGGTAATAAGTCGAAAAAGTTAAAAAATAAGTTATAAAATTATAATAAATATTGTGATTTCTATGACTATGTCCTGGTGGTTAGGAGAACGTCCCTTGTTGAAAAAACGTTTTACTATATAGATCATGTGGAGAATTCAGTGCTTGGTAGAACAGAACAAAGATGACAATGCGGTGAGAATAATACTGCAAAGATACAGCCTTGTACCAGTCAACTACCTTTCTCCCAGCGTGTTCTGTGTATCATGCAAGCCACAAACGTCAACTTCGCGTGGCTCCACACAGTGAGTGAACAGTGAAGTTGCTTAACAGTAAATTTGTGAAGTCTACTAGAGGCGTCACTGTTTATGTATGTAAAACAGAAATGTGGGTACAATCTTGTAAACAGAGCTTAAAATTAGGCAATTGTTGCTATTAAAAATGAAAACGGTTGTTGCCATTTTTGTGTGATGTTTTAGCATGATTTTGTGGCAGTTGTGCCAGTTGTGGTATATTAAAGGAAATATGAAATGATTCATTGAACTAACAATTACATATTTTTAATTGTGGGTATCATGCATAAGTTTATCTAATTAGTGTTGTGGACATGAAGCAAATCATTGATTTTTTTATATTTTAGTACTATTTTGAACAATTTTGAACTGCATCTGTGGGTAACCGGAAAAAAATGGTGTGTTCCTTTAGACTATTTCAGCATTCCGCAAAGTTTTTACGGTGCGGACCAAATTTTTTTCGGTTATCCCTCCGTGGGGCCAGTGTGGGCCAAAGCATTTAATCAGATAAGCCATAAATGTTTGTGGGTGCTCGTAAAGAACACATGTTTTGTGTTAATCTGAACCCCATCTAAATAACAAACAAATCACACTTAAAACTTCATGTATAATAACGTCTGTACAACTTGATGACACTGTCTTCATCTACAAACTAGGCCTAGTGCTGCCTGTATAGATCAGAGATATTGAAGGTCGCGAGACAATCTTCAAATGGTATCGAAGGTGTTCTTTGTGTGATTCATCGTTGGTAATTCCGATATCGCTCAATCAAATGCTGCCGAAAAGTACCAACCATTTCAGCACTGTCTCAAGCTATGCTGAAAATTATCACTTTTATCGCTCATAAAAGCAAGACGTTGTTTTTCATAGTGAAGCATTCTTCTTTCAAACCCTTGTAACTTTGCAATATTACAGAGATTCTCCTGCAAAGCAGCTTTGTTATCAGAATCTCCAAATGATTGCGACAACTTCTTTTTTGATGCTTCCCAAAAATCCCAAATGCACCCACTTTCCCTTCAGACTGTACCCAACCATTTTAAGCAACAACGTTTTGCACCCCCTTATGGTCTGGTCAAGCGGAACCTCGGCGGGAGGAGTGCAAAAGCCCCCTTTTCACCCCACCCTTCCCAACCATAACCATGCTATATTATATGCTACGATTACTAAAACATTATATCACCTTGGTGTTAATAAAAAAAAAATTTCATTACTTAATTAATGTATTGCCGAATGTCTCAGGTTTTATTTGATGTTACACACAATAATCACTGTAAAATCATTCATTCTGTTTTTTAATTAATATATTTTGTTTAATTAATAAATTAATTAACTTATTAAATTTGAATTAAGATATCATTATATTAATTTGGTGTCCTGTAGACCTACAGACAATGGTATGCATGTTTCATTGCTGAGCGGCTCATCTTCCACTTGCTGCATTAAACATGATAGTTGCTACAAAATAATTATAAAATATTATTTAATTACTATACTCCCCTGAAAATCAAGCAAATTAGGCCGGTAAAGATGAGTTAATTGTAACTTTTTTGACATATTTGAAAAGATGGACTACAAAGCTATGATCAACATGCCACATTTAATTGACAACCATTGAACATGTATAACTGTTTTTATTAGTTTTATTAAAACTATGCCACAGTTTCAGTGCCATTCACCAGTTCACTGGTGTTGTATATATATTAAGAGATAGGCTTAGAATCTGAAAAATTATATATTTATTATAAATAATATATATTTTCCCTCTTCAAACAAATCATAACACAAAAAGCACTTCACCAATTTTGATTTTGTTTTCACATTTACCTTTCTCGTGGTTTTAGCCATTATAATTACAAGACGGTAGCAATAAATCGGAGACACTGGATTTAAGGGATTAGGATGCTGCATTGTGTATCTGTGTGTGTGTGTGCATTTGTGTGTGTGTGTCAGACTCGAAGAGGGGGTACGTGCTGCTGTTGGATTTTTTTCCATCAGAAATTCAGCGGCTCAACATGTCTTCCGCGGGGTCGCGCCGTCTCTACGATGTTGTTCGTCCTTTGCGAAGAGACTATGTCCACATTTAATCATTGTCTACTGTCATTGACATTTTGGCAAGACTTTCCATCACTTCGCCTTCTCGAAGATGGGGCGGGTGCTGTCGGAGATTTTCAATCGGGGAGATTTGCCGGTAATCCGGGAGAGCGGGAGATAAGCAGGACCTTCAAATTTGTAAAGTTTGTGGTCAGCAGGACATTCATCTTTGTAAAGTGAGTTATCAACAGGACCTTCAACTTTGTTTGCAAAGCTGGTTGCCAGCAAGACCTTCAACACTGTAATACTGATGGTCCCACAAAGTTGGCAGTTTTTTAGTCACTTGTATTACGTAGGTCATGTGACACATTTGCAGGTCATGTGACACTCCTCAATGAAGCTTCAACAACGATGTTACGGTACTTGTTTATTTAGTGATAGCTTAGCAAGCACAAGACAATAGCAGACACCAAGTTGGACAACATAATTAATTGTAACAAATGGATACACTAAACAATAATAATTATTCTAAGAGACCTCTTTCTTGCGATACTTGTCTGTGAGAGACCGGGCTGTGTAGTTCCAGTACTCCTTGCGAATGGTGTCAAGGTCCTTGGCCAGTGAGTCGCACAACTGTAAGAAAGAGTCAATAATAACTGTGAGAGAAGGTGGAGGAAGGGGATGGTGAGGGAGGGAGGGAGGGAGGGAGGGAGGGAGGGAGGGAGGGAGGGAAGGAGGGACAGACAGACACCACCAGACCTAGGTCAAATTCTTAATTGAATATTGGAATTGATCAACAAAATGCATGAAATTGAATTGGAATTGATCGATACAGAAAATAAATTTATGATGTTTTTCTATATAAATTGAAACGTATAAACTACAAAATATATGTTAAATTGTAACGTTTTCGTCAAAGACCAAAATAAAACAACCAACAGCAGAACTACCTGTATTTACAGGCACAGAAGGATTTGTCACCAGACAAAACATGGGCTGCAATTCTTTGTCTAGCTGTTCTCTGCTCTCTCTCAGTCCCTATATACCCCAGTTTTACTAGTAGCATAGAACAGAGCTGCTAAGTGCTAATTGGAATTACTGCTAAGTAACCACCAGAGACCAAAATTACTGTTTGCAGAGGTGGTGAATTAACATTTGCTAATGTCCAGAATTCAGCATCCCCTTTGTTCTTTAGCCAGGCTGCAACTTTGTACCATACTAGATACTGGTGCAGGTTGTCTGACTTGAGTCAACATAACCTAAGGCCTGCTTAGCATTGTATTATTCCTGGCTAATGCTGGGACAGCCTGGCATATGGGTGCCAACAAAGGCCAATGGCCTAAATTAACCCATTAACCTGTAAGTGTTTAATTAAACAAATCAAAGGGCTATTGTTTGCTTCAGTGTATTTTCACTGGGGCTTCATTGCACATCTATGTACAGAAACTGAATAAGTCACAACAAAACAGTTATTGTTGCTGATTTGAATTAGAATGTACGTAGGTCTAGGGCAGAGTCTAAGACATGTACGTACATCTAGCACTGAGTTTAAGACATGTACATACAAGTCTAGTGCTGAGTTTAAGACATGTACATATGTCTAGTGCCGAGTTTAAGACATGTATGTACGTCTAGAACAGAGGTTAAGACTTGTACACACATCTAGAGCCTCATGTACGACGTTGTACGTACTTCGAAAACCGAGTTTAAGACATGTACATAATATTGTGTCTCGAGCAGAGAGCCAGATTTTAAAACATATACCTACGTCATACAGACAGAGTATTTATTTTGACCATCATAAGCACATAAACTACAATATAATATTCATTGTAAGATCAGGGAAGCTCTCATTAAGACAATTATATGCCGCTATCATGGGAGCTACCCTACTGATGTAACATAAGTATATGATTACCATGTGATCAACTATAGATGCATACATATATGTGTATACATAGTATATACATAAATTAGTTTAAACAAATGCAAAGTCATGTCTACTTTAAGAATGACAGATGTAACAGTTAGAAATATGACAACAAGATTCATAATTCTTGATAAAGTAATTTTGTTTGTATAAGTCCAAAAACCATATAAGCTGTGTAGAAATGTGATGAAGGATGACATTTGGAGAATTGTTAACAGTGTATAATGTTGTGTCTCGTGTACTTTGCATATTGATGATTAACTCTGCGAATAAATAAGTTGTTTTTACCACGTGTGTTGTATTGGTGAATTGCAAAGTTGTATGTGTATGGAATATGACTGAAGTATTCTGGTATAAGCTTGTTGATCAATTTGTAATAAAATTTGATCTGTTGGAGTCTATAATTGTCATCCAACTAAAGAAATTTACATTCTTTAAAGATGGGATCTGTGTATTGTATTTACTTGAAGTAACTATTCGCACTGCTTTCTTTTGAAGTTAAAAAATGCGATGGGCTTGATGACCCCACACCAATATGCCATAATTAATCTTGGAAAGAATGAGCGCATTATACATCATAGATAATATATTCTTAGGTAATACATGTTTAAGTTTATTTAAAATTCCAGAGCTGAGTTTAAAACATGTATGTATGTCTAGCACTATTTCAGTATTATATGTCTTAAAACCAGCGTTTAGTTTTTAATATATTAATGTACATTTATTTGATTGCTTGTACAGCGCATCGGTCCACTCTGCGAGAATTAGCGCAAAAGAAATACTGTATTATTATTTATTACGGGTAGCACTGATTTTAAGACATACATATATCTAGGGCAGAGTTTAAGACATGTATGTCTAGGACTGCATTTAAGACAAGTACGTATGTCTAGTTTAAGACATGTTCGTACGTCTAGGGATGAGTTTAAGGCATGTATGTATGTCTAGGACTGCATTTAAGACAAGTACATATGTCTAGTTTAAGACATGTTCATACGTCTAGGATTGCATTTAAGACAAGTACGTATGGCTAGTTTAAGACATGTTCATACGTCTAGGATTGCATTTAAGACAAGTACGTATGTCTAGTTTAAGACATGTTTGTACATCTAGGGCTGAGTTTAAGGCATGTATGTATGTCTAGGACTGCATTTAAGACAAGTACGTATGTCTAGTTTAAGACATGTTTGTACATCTAGGGCTGAGTTTAAGGCATGTATGTATGTCTAGGACTGCATTTAAAACAAGTACGTATGTCTAGTTTAAGACATGTTCATACGTCTAGGGCTGAGTTTAAGACAAGTACATATGTCTAATTTAAGACTGTTCATACGTCTAGGGGTGAGTTTAAGACATGTATGTATGTCTAGGACTGCATTTAAGACAAGTACGTATGTCTAGTTTAAGACATGTTCGTACGTCTAGGGCTGAGTTTAAGACATGTATGTATGTCTAGGACTGCATTTAAGACAAGTACGTATGTCTAGTTTAAGACATGTTCGTACGTCTAGGGCTGAGTTTAAGACATGTATGTATGTCTAGGACTGCATTTAAGACAAGTACGTATGTCTAGTTTAAGACATGTTCGTACGTCTAGGGCCGAGTTTAAGACATGTATGTATGTCTAGGACTGCATTTAAGACAAGTACGTATGTCTAGTTTAAGACATGTTTGTACATCTAGGGCTGAGTTTAAGGCATGTATGTATGTCTAGGACTGCATTTAAAACAAGTACGTATGTCTAGTTTAAGACATGTTCATACGTCTAGGGCTGAGTTTAAGACAAGTACATATGTCTAATTTAAGACTGTTCATACGTCTAGGGGTGAGTTTAAGACATGTATGTATGTCTAGGACTGCATTTAAGACAAGTACGTATGTCTAGTTTAAGACATGTTCGTACGTCTAGGGCTGAGTTTAAGACATGTATGTATGTCTAGGACTGCATTTAAGACAAGTACGTATGTCTAGTTTAAGACATGTTCGTACGTCTAGGGCTGAGTTTAAGACATGTATGTATGTCTAGGACTGCATTTAAGACAAGTACATATGTCTAGTTTAAGACATGTTCGTATGTCTAGGGCTGAGTTTAAGGCATGTATGTATGTCTAGGACTGCATTTAAACCAAGTACGTATGTCTAGTTTAAGACATGTTCGTACGTCTAGGACTGCATTTAAGACAAGTACGTATGTCTAGTTTAAGACATGTTCGTACGTCTAGGGCTGAGTTTAATGCATGTATGTATGTCTAGGACTCCATTTAAGACAAGTACGTATGTCTAGTTTAAGACATGTTCGTACGTCTAGGGCTGAGTTTAAGGCATGCATGTATGTCTAGGACTGCATTTAAGACAAGTACGTATGTCTAGTTTAAGACATGTTCGTACGTCTAGGGCTGAGTTTAAGGCATGTATGTATGTCTAGGTCTGCATTTAAGACAAGTACGTATGTCTAGTTTAAGACATGTTCGTACATCTAGGGCTGAGTTTAAGGCATGTATGTATGTCTAGGACTGCATTTAAGACAAGTACGTATGTCTAGTTTAAGACATGTTCGTACGTCTAGGGCTGAGTTTAAGACATGTATGTATGTCTAGGACTGCATTTAAGACAAGTACATATGTCTAGTTTAAGACATGTTCGTATGTCTAGGGCTGAGTTTAAGGCATGTATGTATGTCTAGGACTGCATTTAAACCAAGTACGTATGTCTAGTTTAAGACATGTTCGTACGTCTAGGACTGCATTTAAGACAAGTACGTAGGTCTAGTATAAGACATGTTCGTACGACTAGGACTGCATTTAAGACAAGTACGTATGTCTAGCATGTCACAAAGTGGTTTGAGTAGAATTAGTCTGGCTCTAAATCAAAGGGTTAATCAATAGATTTGGCAGGAACTCCATTGTATGGTGCTGCCATCCTTCGGGTGCTTGAATGTAAAGTGTTACACTAGGGCCATCTTGCAACCAAAGTGCAAGTCATATTGTCGGCTGGCTAACAAATTCTATTTGATTAGTTATACTAATTTTACAACTAGGAACGTCAAATTTAGTATGAGTAGAACGGGTTTACCCTAACTGATAACGTGGTGTTATTGTAAGTCACTTTTAGTGACATCAGAAGAAGTTAGTAGCGTGGATCAGGAAGGTTGTTTATCGCGCTGGGCAGGTACGAGTAAATATTTCACACCTCATGTCTGAATGGAATATTTATTTAACTAAAATAATGTATTTGAGATATGTTATTATAATCGTTACTACCGTCATGATTCAGGGATTCTGATGATATTAAATTAAAGGATTTTCAAGAGCTAACAATCGTGTCTGTTATGCGATAATGTCTAATTTAAACTGAACGAGTTGAATAGCCTGACAAAGTTCTAGAGATTAGAAAGCGCTGTTTCTGGGATGGTTTGGTTTGTGTTAAGTTTTGCTATTGGCTAGTTAGACTTCCGACACTTGGTCACTATTAGAGTATTTAAGAGAATTACACTCATTTTACTGGCAGATGACCTTTGCTGTATTGCTGTGAGCGTGTATTATCTGCAAGACACAGGACTTACATCGACATGTTTTGTCGTCCGTGTCCTGAAATTGTAACTTCATCAATATTTTAAATGCAGACAACGTTGTATTATGGTTGTGTTTGGTTACTTGGAAGAATTGCCAGTGCCAACCGCCGTGACACCACAAGATTGAATCGAGAGCACCAGTTCTTCAATTATCATTCATCGACAAGATTGGCTGTTGCTGATACAGCAGATTCAGGTCGTCTCGCGTACACCATGAAGACTAGGGGTGAGTTGACAGCCGAGTTTAAGACATGTATGTATGTCTAGCACCGAGTTTAAGACATGTACGTATGTCTAGCACCGAGCTTAAAAAGTGTGTACGTCTAGCACTGAGTTTAAGACATGTCTCTGCCTAGCACCATGTTTACGACATGTGTACGTACATCTAGAGCAGAGTTTAAGACAAGTACGTACTTCTACGGCAGAGTTTAAGACAAGTATGTACATCTAGAGCAGAGTTTAAGACAAGTACGTACATCTACGGCAGAGTTTAAGACAAGTACGTACATCTAGGGCAGAGTTTAAGACAAGTACGTACATCTAGGGCAGAGTTTAAGACAAGTACGTACATCTAGGGCAGAGTTTAAGACATGTACGTACATCTACGGCAGAGTTTAAGACAAGTACGTACATCTACGGCAGAGTTTAAGACAAGTACGTACATCTACGGCAGAGTTTAAGACAAGTACGTACATCTACGGCAGAGTTTAAGACAAGTACGTACATCTACGGCAGAGTTTAAGACAAGTATGTACATCTACGGCAGAGTTTAAGACAAGTACGTACATCTAGGGCAGAGTTTAAGACAAGTACGTACATCTATGGCAGAGTTTAAGACAAGTACGTACATCTACGGCAGAGTTTAAGACAAGTACGTACATCTAGGGCAGAGTTTAAGACAAGTACGTACATCTAGGGCAGAGTTTAAGACAAGTACGTACATCTAGGGCAGAGTTTAAGACGTGTTCGTCATCCTCACAGCTTCGTTCCAACATCTCCTCGTGGTAGTCGATCATGAACCCGAGCAGGAAGGGCGATCGGATGTTACCCTCATACAGCTTGGTGCAGAAGGCAACAATACCGGGGTAGGTGCTCAGGTCCTGCTCTTGTAGAATCCTATACAATGTTGCAATATTACAACACATATTTATGCAAATGAGTTCTTGTAGACATATCCAATACGTGAATGTTTACTTCGTAGAGGCTTTCGTCGATGTAACACCCCAACTTCTTCAGGACATGTGACGTAGACATCATCGTACATGTGAGATAGTTTGTAATTCCCCTCATCTTGGTTATTTTTAGTCCTGGCCATTCTCATCCATATGGAAGAAGAAGCCATCTTTTATTTGGCATCTTCTTCTGCTGGCTGCCTTGTCCACTATTTTCGCTTCCTTCCAGTGTCAATCTCACATGTACAATGACGTCATACATGTATTGAAGATGTCAGAAAGCCCTTACAAGGTAAACATTCAATTATTGGATATGTCTAAAAGAACTCATTTGCATAGAAATGAACTATCCTGAAGACTGTTCAGCAGTACAACATATATTTATTTATATTAACCATCGTACCACGTAAAGTTGCATCCTGAGATCGTCCAGTTTCTAAATATAAACGTTCAGTGAATCATCATATATATATATATATGAATCACTTTCCTCAACACCATTTAAACTCTTCACATTAAAGTAATTTTTAAATAACATGGCACAAAAAACGATATCCGAGTGTCACAGGTTACTTGGGAGAGGGAACTGGTTACAAGAACAACACGATTACGAACCCTCGCAGATAGTTCCAGCCACTCTCGTTGTTGGGGGCACGACTGATGACATCCTTCGTATAACTGCCAACATAAAATGTCACAGCGATTACACAAGTGTCACAGAGAGGTGGCCGCAGAGAGCTGCCAAGGGGTCCACGAGATAGTTGTCACTGAATAAGTAAAACTCAAAGGCCTAACCAAATTAAACTGAGATGAACCCAAGTTGATATAGTGATATTCTGTGACATTAATTTCAATTAAATCTGTTAGTTTAATTAGTAGTAGTTAACAAGCAGTACAATGGCACTAGCAGTATCAAACATGTTTCTTGTAATTCTTAGTAAAACCATAACTTTTAGAAGCAATAACTTTTGACACCACTGTAACGAAATGGCGGGGTGTCATATTACATTACATTATAGACAGGGGGATCCTGCAAGTATTGTTGAACTCAGGGGGGCCTTAGAGCCAAAAAGGACGAGAATCGCTAGGATATAGTACACTACTGAAAGCCTAAAATGACATAGTTGAACTAGCGATAAGTGGTTATTGTCATCACATTATCGGTATACAACAGCCTTTAGTGCAGTCTTACTATGTATGACACGTACTCGACCTCTGTACTGAGAACGCTGTCAGTGTAGCCGGTCGTGTTAGTGATGACGAAGTAGCGTTGGTTCCACGCGGAGTTGTTGCGCAAGTCCTCCCCAATCAGCTGGTTCACGTACTCGATCTCCCGGTCCCACAGCCCAAAGTGACGGATCGCCCACTGCCTACAACGAACACGACAATCACTTACTTCTACACAAGACATTCATGAACAGTGTCGTATCATCCACTGTCTATTATAACCACAAGAATAACTGATTTCTAGTTTTCTACCGAAGGCATTCATGAACTGTGCTGTATCACCCACTGTCTATAACAAACACACAACAATCTCCAACTTTTAATGAAGAGAAATGCTGAACAAATGAATACAGCGTATATACTGTCATGTGTAAATCATTTGCACCTGCACTGGGAGTTCTGCTGGATGCTTTATTTTGGTATTTGATGAAAAAGGCACATGAAAAATGGCACATGCCAAACTGGTACAATTTAACATATTTTGTAATTTATATGTATACACTTATACAAAAACGTTGTAAATAATTATTTTTGTTTTGACCATTAACTCATCTTGAGCACTTTGTTTGATTCAATTCTAATCAAATGTTGTTTTTTTCAATTCAATTAAAAACATATTTTTGACCAACACAAATTCATTTCAGAATGCTCACCGGTGCTGCCATGCGTGGTAGTTCTTGGCATCGCTCTGCAGAATGTCGGCCGTGAACTGAAGCTCCTTGTCCGCGTCACCGAGCCACTCGACAATGACACGTCTGTGATGCCTGTAACACACACCAGGTGGCAGATCTTGGGGGTGTTTCTCAAAGGAAGGGGTCGTTACTCATGGAAGGGGTTCTTACTCAAGAAAGGGGTCGTTATTCAAGGAAGGGGGTCATTACTCAAGGAAGAGGTCGATACTCATGGATGGGGTTGTTACTGAAGGGATATTACTAAAAAAAATAAGAAAGGGGTCGTTACTCTAGGAAGGGGTTGTTCCTCAAGAAAGAGGTTGTTACTGAAGGAAAGGCTTGTTACTTAAGGAAGGGCTTATTACTCATGGATGGGGTTGTTACTCATGTAAGGGGTTGTTACTCAAGGAAGGGGTTGTTACTCAAGAAAGGGGTTGTTACTCAAGAAAGGGGTTGTTACTTAAGGAAGGGGTTGCTACTCAAAGAAGGGAACACTATTCAATGAAGGAAGCATTACTCAAGTATGTGGATGTACTCATACTCAAGGAGGGGGTATCACTCCAGGAAGGGGGTATCACTCCAGGAAGGGGGTATCACTCCAGGAAGGGAGCATGTAATCTCTAGACATTACTCTAGGAAGGGGAAATTACTCCAGGTAGAGGGCATTACTCGAGGACGGGATTGTTACTCAAGTAACAGTGCATTACTGGGTACTCAAGGAAGGGGGCATTACCCCAGGAAGGGTTACTCACCATACCTGGTAGTTCTTGGGGTGACTCCAGATCATACCAGTTATGTAGGACAGTTCATCTCTCAGGTCTTTCTTGAGCTCCTTCAACAATACGCGTCTAAACTGCCTGCAAAGTGACACATTGTGTACAAGACGCATTTAAACGGCCTGTAAAGTGATGCATTTTGTACATAACATGACTAAATTGTCTGTAAAGTGACACACTATGCACAAGACACGTCTAAACTGTTTGCAAAGTGATGCATTATGTACAAGACGCATCTAAACTGCCTGCAAAGTGACAGACTATGTACAAGATGCATTTAAACGGCCTGCAAAGTGACACACATGTACAAGATGCATTTAAACTGCCTGCAAAGTGACACATTGTACACAGGACCCATCTAAAGTGCCTGTAAAATTATGTGTTATACAAATTGCATATTGTACGTAAGCCAGCTGTGTCAGTAGAAGATAAGCTTTTAATCGATAGTCAGTCATTCCAACCATTATATCATAACTAGTATCAAAATTAAACATTTGGACCCTGACACAGTCCTGCCACAACACCCTGCCTGTTCAGTGCTGCACTCACCACACGGTGTAGTTGGCCGCGTTAAGTTGTGCAGCGTCAGTGGTCAAGTCTAGAGCACGGTCCGAGTGTTCATCTGCCTGGAGAACAGCTCGGAAGTAGTCGTATACATCCCGAACTGCAACAGAGAGCATCTTTCATATCCAAATGTCACAAAGACATATTTTGAACCTTGCCTTTTCTAATCACTTGTTCATACGTCACTCAACCTCTCCCTCCATCCATCCACCCATCACTTGTCCACCTACATCATCGTTCTCTGAAATGCTTATCTATAAGAGCATGTTGTAGAAAGAATTCTTCCCTAGAAGCAACTTAAAGAGTCTGGCATATGTTCTTTAAGTATGACTATTAAGTGTATTATTAATTCGGCTAAAACTATTCATGATGCAAAACAACATGCACCTAATTTTTGTCTACACCAATGTGAACATTCAGTATCACAACTCAGCATGATAATTTAAGGAATAAAGTCCAAGTTGGCATACTGTTCATAGTCCAAATCGCCATCTTCTTCCATTTAATGACCACCTTCATTTGGCCGAAGATTTTGTCAGTTTTTTTTTGGGGGGGGGAATAGCATGCAGTCATTATAGCAAAAGGAAAGAGAGAAGAAATGTAGTATTATGATTGAATGGGGTGAGGGGGTGGAGGAAGGGAGAGAACGGGATGAGAGATGTGTCTTTAGTGTTCAAAGGTGGCACTAAAGCCCAGCCATAACTTTGGATGGCATAGTGTAACCTCTGTTTTTGAGCGACAATATCTATGTGGATTTCACCAGCCACAGCAAGCATGTATTATATTTAAAATGCAGTTCGGCGTGCTATTTTAGCCATAGACGTCCTGAGTCCTGACAGACCTTGTGGAGCGCAGTAGCACAGCGGTAAGAGCTTCAGACTCTCGACTGAGAGAACGGGGGTTCAAATCCTGTGTGGCAGTGTCAAACCTTGGACAAGTTAATTTATTCTACGATGCTTCAGTTCACTCAGCTGTATGAATGAGTACCTGGCTGTAGACAGTGGTGGATATTTGTGTACAAATAGCCTTAATGCATTATTTGCTGCGTGGCTGAATGCTTCCCAGAGAAGTCGATATGGTGTTCGATTGAACAGGTCTACCAGTGAGTAAAGTGGATACTGCGCTATATAAGAACTTGCCCTTACTTTTTTACTTTACTGTTATCAGCTAGTGTTCTGCAGACCCCAACATATACTGCTGAGGCTCATACGATTAGCGACCGATAGGAAGTGTGGATTTGTCAGTCATTGCATGGCCTTGGGAATACCATTGATGCCTTTATGATGTGTCATTTGCTGTCTGTTGCCACAGTTCAGCATAAAGTTGTCATACCAATATTTTGTCGCAATCACAATTAGATGGTGTACTTTATGTGTCATCTGCTGACTACAGCCACAGTTCAGATAAAGTTGTCATACAATTTGACGGTGTACTTTATGTGTCATCTGCTGACTACAGCCACAGTTCAGCATAAAGTTGTCATACAATTAGATGGTGTATTTTATGTGTCATCTGCTGACTACAGCCACAGTTCAGTATAAAGTTGTCATACAATTAGATGGTGTATTTTATGTGTCATCTGCTGACTACAGCCACAGTTCAGCATAAAGTTGTCATACAATTAGATGGTGTATTTTATGTGTCATCTGCTGACTACAGCCACAGTTCAGATAAAGTTGTCATACAATTAGATGGTGTATTTTATGTGTCATCCTCTGACTACAGCCACAGTTCAGCATAAAGTTGTCATACAATTTGACGGTGTACTTTATGTGTCATCTGCTGACTACAGCCACAGTTCAGCATAAAGTTGTCATACAATTAGATGGTGTACTTTATGTGTCATCTGCTGACTACAGCCACAGTTCAGATAAAGTTGTCATACAATTAGATGGTGTATTTTATGTGTCATCCTCTGACTACAGCCACAGTTCAGATAAAGTTGTCATACAATTAGATGGTGTATTTTATGTGTCATCTGCTGACTACAGCCACAGTTCAGCATAAAGTTGTCATACAATTTGACGGTGTACTTTATGTGTCATCTGCTGACTACAGCCACAGTTCAGCATAAAGTTGTCATACAATTAGATGGTGTATTTTATGTGTCATCCTCTGACTACAGCCACAGTTCAGCATAAAGTTGTCATACAATTAGATGGTGTATTTTATGTGTCATCTGCTGACTACAGCCACAGTTCAGCATAAAGTTGTCATACAATTTGACGGTGTACTTTATGTGTCATCTGCTGACTACAGCCACAGTTCAGCATAAAGTTGTCATACAATTAGATGGTGTATTTTATGTGTCATCCTCTGACTACAGCCACAGTTCAGCATAAAGTTGTCATACAATTAGATGGTGTATTTTATGTGTCATCTGCTGACTACAGCCACAGTTCAGTATAAAGTTGTCATACAATTAGATGGTGTATTTTATGTGTCATCTGCTGACTACAGCCACAGTTCAGCATAAAGTTGTCATACAATTAGATGGTGTATTTTATGTGTCATCTGCTGACTACAGCCACAGTTCAGATAAAGTTGTCATACAATTAGATGGTGTATTTTATGTGTCATCCTCTGACTACAGCCACAGTTCAGCATAAAGTTGTCATACAATTTGACGGTGTACTTTATGTGTCATCTGCTGACTACAGCCACAGTTCAGCATAAAGTTGTCATACAATTTGACGGTGTACTTTATGTGTCATCTGCTGACTACAGCCACAGTTCAGCATAAAGTTGTCATACAATTAGATGGTGTATTTTATGTGTCATCCTCTGACTACAGCCACAGTTCAGCATAAAGTTGTCATACAATTAGATGGTGTACTTTATGTGTCATCTGCTGACTACAGCCACAGTTCAGATAAAGTTGTCATACAATTAGATGGTGTATTTTATGTGTCATCTGCTGACTACAGCCACAGTTCAGATAAAGTTGTCATACAATTAGATGGTGTACTTTATGTGTCATCTGCTGACTACAGCCACAGTTCAGCATAAAGTTGTCATACAATTAGATGGTGTATTTTATGTGTCATCCTCTGACTACAGCCACAGTTCAGCATAAAGTTGTCACACAATTAGATGGTGTACGAAGTTAGGACATGCAACTATACATGTATGCGAAAATCACAGAATACTGGAACTGTGATCTCATTTAAGTTTGTGCCCTCATGCATAACAATGCCAATTGTAGGGGGGGACTTCCATACAAACAATACTATTTATTATAATATTTAGTCACTGTAGCTTCTATTTAGTCTAGAAAACAGTAAGCTTGCGACAAAATATTGGTTAGCATGCTTGCAAGCTAATGCAGGCCCGTAGCCAAGGGGGTTCACATGAACCCCCTTTCTCCAAAATGTGAACCCCCTCAAAATTGCATCTTTAAAATGTGAACCACTAATTGTATTCCATGTTTCTCAAAAGCGTTATCCCCCCTCCTAAAAGCTGCTGGATAGTGTTCAAGCATTACAAGGAATGCCAAGAAAGCCTGATTTGTGAAGATGATAAAGGGAGAACCCTTATCTATTAAGCGATTATCACTGAATGTATGGGAGCCTGGCTGAGGGGTCTGTCCCAGTGCCATGTGTGAAACAGGCAATCACTAGAGGAATGTGTGTCAAAGGACCATTGCATCCAATTAGCCATGCAGAAGGACTTCACACTATCCCAGGGTTTCCTGTTACGAAAACGCATGGGGTAACAAATACACAAGAAGCCTGTTTTACACCAAATGTAATATTATAAGCCCTAATTGTCGTCACTCGGAGGTGACAGATGCAGACAAAATACTGGTGAATGAACAGGGTGACAATGATTTAACAATTATGAGCACATAAATTAAGTCATATAAAATAATTTGTTATTTCTCATCAGAACTCTGTTAAAAAGTGAAAAGGTGCGGCTTTTTATTTTTAGTATGCTGATTAAGGTAACTGCCGACTGTCAAAGAGGCTATTCTCAACAATCAACAACTTAAGATGTGTAGCGAGTGTATTTCTAACAAGCTGCAAACCTGGTAGACAAACTCATCCGGTTTAAAACAAATCATAATTTTTAACTATTGAGCTGGAACGCGAATTTTGATAATTGTAACCACTACAAAATAAAGTTTAGCTTTATTTTAAAATGTGCATGCTGATGAGAAATCGTGTAATTGTGTGGCTGTATGGTTGCCAATATACTGTGGTTGCTAGTTGCATGTTTGTAGATCTCAGAAAGGGGAGCTGCTGAGGAGGCAAGAATGTGTGAAGGGCCTTTATCATCAATTATTATGTCCATTTTGTGTTCCGTATAGTTATAAAATACAGTTTGTGTTTCCTGGAGTCAGCATGGTGTACAGGATGTGGTACTTGACTGTTTGACGCCTAGAATTTAATTCAAATTCCACAAGAGGACAGTAATTTTTCCAATCTTCTATTTAACGGGCATGTTTTATAAAGGTTTGTTCATTTACTAACTTAATTGTGTTTATGATTAATTATGGAACTTTTGCACATCTGATCAGATCAATATAATGTGTTAACTGAGTGAAAACCAGATTGTAAAGGTCACACTTTAACTGTTTATTCTGAAAAATAACTAGGAGACACCCACACTCCTCGGTGCCTCGTTTATTATTATTAATATGAACATATTTAAAACAATTGCACACACAATGAAGGGTTTCAAGTAAATAATTAAGTTATATTAACAACATCTCTTCAATAACGCAGAGAGGGAGGGAACAACTGGGATAGTTCAGAAGTACAGACAGTTAGTGAAGAAGTTAAAGAAGACAAGAGTAGAACAGATTATCCTCTCAGGAATTTTGCCAGTAATGGGAGGAAGGGGGCCGACATATAGAAACTGCAAGAGGATGGCGATCAACGCACTAGTTGAGCAGATGTGTAAAGAAGAGGGGGTGGGATTCGTAGATTTATGGGGATACTTTGTTGGGAGGGAAGATATGTACATGAGAGATGGCCTACATCTAAGTGGAAAGGGGGCAGCAGTTTTCTCAGAGAACTTGCTGCAATCTGTTGACAGTGGGACAGGCTGCATCTATTTAAACTAGATTCGCAGGGGGGATTCACAGAGAAGCCTGAAACTGGAGGCATAGATAAAGACAGCAGAAATAAATTGGCAAAGAACAGCCTGGAAAACTGTTCGGAATCAGGATATAAATGCATTTGTTTAAATGCAAGGAGCATAGTAAACAAAAGAAGTGAACTAAACATTATGGTAGAAGATATTGACCCTCACATAATAGGTATAACCGAATCGTGGGCCACCACTGATATATCAGATGCCGAATTGGGACTAACAGGATATGTAATGTTTAGGAAAGATAGAATAGGAAGAAAGGGAGGTGGAGTTATTTTATATATTAAAGAATCTATCCAGGCTTATGAAATAAAATTAGAAAGAGAAGCAGATTGCGAAGAAGCTGTTTGGTGTAACATAGTTACAGGAAACTCAACGTTAACAGTTGGGTTAGTTTATCGAAGTCCAAACATAAGCATAGAAGAGAATGAAAAAATACAAAACGCTATAAGGGAAGTAAGCAAACGGAACTGTATTATTATGGGGGACTTTAACCATGGGCATATACAATGGAAATCTCTACAGAGTATGGGGAGTGAGGACCACAAGTTTTTAGTTTTAGTACAAGATAGTTTCCTTTCTCAACATGTGCTAGAACCAACCAGGGGAGAGAATGTGTTAGACTTAGTTTTGTCCTCACAGAAAGAATTAGTTGACAATGTCAAGATATGTGAGCCACTGGGGAGTAGTGATCACAACCAGATACATTTTACCATCAAAGTAAAATCAGAAAGGAATAGTAAAAAGCAGTATAGGAGAAATTTCCACAAAGGAAGGTATAAGGACATGAGGAAATATTTAGCAAAGATAGACTGGAATAACACCCTGAAGAATAAGACAGCAACCGAATGCTGGAATATCTTAAATAGTGAAATTAAGTGCATAGTCGATAAATTTGTACCTTTCAAAAAACAAGGGAAACGGTCTAAAAAGAAACACTTATCGAAAGAAGCCATTAGAAAAATTAAGTATAAACAAATGATGTGGAAGTCATATAGATGTACTGGAAATGATGAAGACTACAACATTTATAAAGAAGCACTTAATCAAGCTACAGCTGAAATTAGAAATTCAGAGAAGCTATGAAAAAAAATTAGCTAGTAATATAAAACATGACAGTAAGAGTTTTTATGCGTATATTCGAAGCAAACAGAAAGTTCAGGATAAGGTCAGTCCTCTAGAAGATAGTGCTGGAAATACAATATCAGAGGGATTCTTAATGGCAGAAGACCTGAATGAGTATTTTAGTTCAGTGTTTACCAGGGAAGATATTAGTTCACTGCCAGTACCAGAGGCTAAGTTCAAGGGGGCAGATTCAGACTATTTAGGACAGTTAGTTGTAACCTCGGAAATGGTAGCTAAGAAAATAAGGGCTATGAAGGATAATAAATCACCTGGAGTGGACGGGATTCCGCCCAAACTACTATTGGAAATTGTAGAACAAATTAGCGCACCGCTTGCAACAGTTTTCAATTTGTCATTAGAAGAGGGAGTGGTTCCTTTAGAATGGAAAGAGGCAAACATTATACCGTTATTTAAAAAAGGTTCGAGAAACAAGTCAGAGAACTATAGACCAGTGAGTTTAACATCAGTGATTTGCAAATTATTAGAAAGACTAATTAAAGATCACATGGTGGATTTTCTTGTTAAACATAACTTGATAAACCCATCTCAACATGGGTTTTTAAAAGCGAGGTCATGCTTAACAAATATGTTATGTTTTTTGGAAGACATCACTAGGTGGGTAGATGAGGGATCACCAGTAGATATCATCTATTTAGATTTTCAAAAAGCTTTCGACAAAGTACCACATCAAAGATTACTCCTTAAGCTAAAGGCCCATGGCATAGGAAATGGTATAATAAACTGGATAGAAAAATGGCTGAATGACAGAAGACAACGTGTAGTAGTTGATGGGGAGGCTTCAAACTGGAAATCGGTATTGAGTGGGGTACCACAGGGATCAGTACTAGGACCTATATTATTCTTAATATATATCAACGATTTGGACGATGATATAAATAATAAGCAAGGTGTTAAAATTTGCGGATGATACAAAAGTGTTTAGAAGGATTAAAAGTGATGGAGACAGACAGCATTTACAAGATGATCTTGATAGGTTGATCAAATAGTCTGAAAAGTGGCAAATGCTGTTCAATTTTGGGAAATGTAAATGCCTCCACACAGGTCATGGGAATGAAGAGGTAAAATATAAAATGGGGGGTACTGTTCTAAGTACTACTGTAAAAGAAAAGGACTTAGGGTTAACCATTAGTGCTGATATGAAGGTTTCAGTGCAGTGCGGAATTGCAGCGTCAAAGGGAAATCAAATCCTTGGATTAATTAGGCGAAATATAGCGTATAAGAAAAAAGAATTAATAGTACCGCTGTACAAAACAATAGTGAGGCCTCATTTAGAATATTGTATACAAGCATGGAGGCCATATCGCAAGAAGGACATAGATATGCTAGAAAGAGTACAGAGGAGAGCGACTAAAATGATACCAAATCTGAGGGATCTTAGTTACGAAATACGCATAAAAGAATGTGGTTTAACAACACTAGAGACCAGGAGATTGAGAGGAGATCACATAGAAGTGTTTAAAATATTGAATGGTTATGAAAATATTGATAGAAACATTTTTTTCTCAGTTAAGAAAGATAGAAGGACCAGAGGACATGAAGCTACATTAGTAAAGGAGCAGTGTAGATTAGATATAAGAAAGTTCTCATTCTCACAAAGGACTGTAAATGAATGGAACAGATTATCTCCTGATTGTGTTGGTGCTAGTAGCGTGAATATGTTTAAAAATAAAATCGACACACACCTTAAAAAGGCGGGATACATGTAGATAAAAAGTATTGGACTCTCGATAAGCCAAAAGGCTTCCTTGTCCAACTGCCATCCAGAGTAATTTTCTGGATGGCAATCTTGTTAAATCTTGTTAAACATACTATCACTGCGTGTTGGCTTTTATGAATACAATTTGGTGTAAATTAGGCTTAATCATGCAACAAAATGGGACCAATCTCCACAGACGAATTCCACTTTGTTTAAAAATGGACCCCCAAAACGACCTCGTTATGGGCCTGCTGGGGATGCTAATGTGGTGTTTGTTTATAAGATGAAACCACATGGTCCACCAATCTCACACCCACTTCATTGTTCTTCCAGTTAAAAATGTAACCTTCTGCATTATAAGCCCCCACGTGAACATGTGGGGCCCTCTGCATTGTGAAAAAATGTAACCCCACATGAACTTGTGGCACCCCCTGGAGTCTGAATTGGTAAAATGTGAACCCCCCATTGTGAAAAGCTGGCTACGGGACTGTAATGGCCCAACATATATTTAAAGTTAAACCCTGATAGAAAATTTGCACGCTCCGGGCTTTAGACATTATTCATTAGATTATGTTTTGACAGCGCTCGTTGACGTTGTAATGTTAGGCACTTCAAAAAAAAATTTAATATCATGATAGAACATTGGGAATGGGCTTAAATTAAAGGTAATAGATTAAGGATCACATAACTGTTTATTTTATGAAGATACCTTTAATAGATAAAAAGATATTGCGATTTTAAGACGGAAAAACAGCGTCATTTTTGTGTATCTCTTACAATGGCAAAATGAACTCATTTTTGTGTTTTATATAGGTAAATATTTGCTTTAAAATGTAATAACTTTTTTATTTGTACAGATATTTAAATACTGTCTTCAGTGTTTTCAAACACATTGACAAGAGTAATAAATTTATAATATTTAATATTTTTTGTACTAATTATAACCAAATTAATTAGTTAATTTTAGTTATGTAGCATGCAAAACTCAAGACCGAAACGCTCCAATTAAAGGCCATAATGTCCATGATTATAAAGATTTTATACATATTATGCAATGTGTATAACCACATTAATAATGGTAATAAATATGCATTAAAAAATAATTTATAAATAATAATTATTTAATTAATTAGTCAATATTGGGTAATTAGCGCACAACCTCGACAGACCAAAACATATCAGTAAAAGGCCATAATGTCCATGACTATGAAGATATTTATACATATTATGCAATGTGTATAACCACATTAATAATGGTAATAAATAGACATTAACAAATTATTTAATAATTTATTTAATTAGTCAATATTGGCTAATTAGTGCGCAACCTCGACAAACCGACACGTTTCATTAAAAGGCCATAATGTCCATGATTATGAAGATATTTGTATCATTTATGAAAGCAGTAAACCACATTAATTATAGTAATAAATATACATTAACCAGTCATTTCACATTAACAGTAACTTATTTAATATGTTAATATCGGCTAATATTAGCACGCTAATGACTGACCACTACATTTCGAAAAAAGGCTGGAATGTCCATAATAATGAAGACAGTTATATAATTTATGCAATGTTTACCACCACATTAAACATTATAATAAATATACATTAACAAGTCATATATATCATTAACAATAACTTTATTAATAAGTAAATATTGGCTAAATAGCACACAAACTCAACAGATCAATACAGTAGTCATACTTCACTGTGTCTATGTGTGACTGTGTCCTGACAGGTTGGATGAATGTTGCAGGTCAGTACAGTCCAGTAATAAATTGTCACTGCTTCATAATGTAATGTTCTGCATTTTAACATGAACTTGATGAAGTAATGTTCATAAATTGTTCACAGTATTCCGTCGCTGGACCCAAATGCGCCAAATGCAAGACTGCTTTCTGCGTTACTCCCCATGGGAGTCAAGTCATGAAGAAGAAGTCTGGTGTGCTCACAATGCAGTCTTTTTGTAATATTGGCAGTTGATTGTCTCATAGTTTAATGCCCGTAGACTGCAAGATCTGTGCAGTTAGGTTCATATTTCAGTATCTTGTAGAAAAACGTTGTGTTCGTCAACATGATGTCTATAAGTAATGTTCATGTTGTGTTGAATGGACACCGTTCAATCTAGATATCAGATATATAATCAGCAAGATTAAATGTGTATGTATGCAGGCATGTGATGAATGTCATATTCAGACGACTCTGTGGCTCGGTACCTTCACAGTCAGACACAGATCAGTGTAAGATCAGTGTCACTGCATGTAATTGCGAATATCTGAAATAAAAAGGCCATCGTGTACCATATTTTGATAACTGTTTTGATTCTGCATGCAAATCTTGTGAAATAATTTTCTTATCCCTGCAACTGTTACTCAAGAGAGTAGAGTGAAATTCTATAATAATGCATTATGTCAGTTGTCACACAATGAAACGAATTATGTTACATCTGTCCAAGGCATTATGGTTTATATTACATTTTACAAAATGTTGTGCAGTGACTGTTTATCTTGAAACACTTTTTCAAACAAATTAAGTCGGATAATTTAGGTATTTAATGTAAAAAAAAATTCTAACAAATTTTTGATTTAATATGTAACAACAATTATTTAAAATTATTGCATAATGAAATTTATATTATTTCTAAGTCTAAATAAAAGCATAACCATAAATAATGGCATAATGATAAGCCATGCTAAACCCAAGTCAAGACTGCCAGGCCCAAGGCAAGAGTAAGCAGTAACCAGCCCTTTCCTAGTCTAAGGCTAGCCTAGACTACCATGCTTGGCCCATAGTATCATAGTAATAGGCTATTAATTAAACAAAGTGAAAGTCTAGCAACTCTAAACTACTACTTTGACTGTTGTGTTGTAGTGATTTAATTTCAGTAATGTGGAATAAGTCACAATATGGCTCCGATGACATCATCACGATGTCGATGACGCGGCGCAAGTGGCTTAACCAATACCGGTAGTCACAGATCGGTCAAATAATCGTATCATGATTTTTGAATGGCTCAAAAACCATATATGGCACCAGAATCCGCCGAAGATTTTTCAACACAGACTAACATAAATCCCTATAGATCAGGCTAAACACTAAATCTGTTCTCTTAGACACACTTATATAGCTTAATCCGACCTGGTTTTGTATACGCGCATGCGATTTCATCGAAACGCAATGCCTGACAATGGTGAAACTTCAATTTTTTGGAACTGTTCAAAATCATAGATGGCACCCGATTCCGCCAAAGATTTTTAAACACAGACTAATATAAATGTAGTAGATCTTGCTAAACACAAACGATTTCTTCTTATACTAATGCAAATGTGCTAACTTTACTAATGAAAAACAGCTATGTCGTCAAATCGATAAAATCTAGCTGATTATTTGGTCAAATTTGAAAAAGAAAGACACGTAAATAAAATTCGACTTACCAGCAAAATGAATCCATCAGCAGATGACGTCAACGACCAGATAAAGCGCGCGAATCCAAGAGTTAAAACAAAGCACTACCCGGGCGGTGCATAAACGACACGGCTAAATCGTGAACGAATCGCGGCGCACGGAAAATTACGTAGCGAGCAGAATCGTTTGAAGTGCCTAGTAATGTTGGTACCGTAAATTCGTAATTTTATGCATAATCATGTACGACACTGACAGTCATAAAAGAAAGAGAAAATAATGCTGTTTAGCGGCGTAAATAATGTACGCAATATCTTTACCTCTATGTGGTTATTTTCAGGGTTAGAGCAGAAAGGAAAAAAAATCACCCAGGCCGAAATCATCAGCACTCGAATCAAGACAAGACGCCATGCAAACAGCATGTAACTGTCTGCAGCAGGGCTGGCGGTGTCTTTCAGACAAACATGGTAGCAATTTTAGCGGATTTCAATTTTAAACACAGACGATCAAGCTTACATTTGTCTGAGTACGCAATTTGTACAACAGGGAATGGTCCGTCGTCTTGCGGTATTGGGACAACGTCTTTCCATTCTTCTTTATCTCTATAAAATACCCAGTCGTCTGAAACACCATCGTCGGAGTCGCTCTCCGCCATGATGCTGTCAGATCCTATAGCCTCGTTAGACAAAACATAACTCAAACATTTCTAAGCAGTTTCCTATAATTGAATAAAATAATACTTCCAAATAAATACAATTTAAATTAGGTTACGGTCGTACATATTTTCCAAAGGATTTGTTTTGATAAACCTTATACATCATTAGTTGGTCACGAGAGTTTAATATCGCAAGAAACGGCAAGACGATGGGGGCTCAGGCGGAGCGACTGTTCGAAGAGTGATGTTGACATCTCTTATTTAGTAACCCGCTTATTTAATTTCCTTCATTTCTGGTTTTTGTCATACCATATTCTGTAGACATGTTTACAAGATTTACGTCGATGCTCCACCATGCAGTGGAAGCGGTAGGTACCATAGGATTTCCCAACTCGTTCTCAGAACTGACAGAAGCGGCAGAGATCAACTCCAAGACAATCGCTCAGACTGAGCCGAGTCCAAACTACGCAGACTGTGGCGAACGTAATCTTATGCCTAGCTATGTCGGAACCAAGGTCTAGGACTAGGGATTGGTGTTTCCAAGGGTTTCAACCGCCCATCTATTTTGGGTCAACCTCCAAATCAAACCCACTTATAAGGGGGTGTGGCAGGGAAGTTGCCTACCTAATCCTCCACCCCGCTTTTTGCCCCTAGCCTAGGTTTTAGGCGTTTAACATGTCTACTCTAAGACTATATCAAGGTGTTGCTTAACACAATGTCCACTCTATGTCCAGCTGGTGGTTAACACAATGTCCACTCTATATCCAGCTGGTGCCTGCTGAACCACTGAAGAAGGAGTTTGTAGCTCACTGGAAGGACATTACCAGCTACTTCACAGAGCACAAGGGTGAGGCCATTTAGTCTCTTACAAAGCATGTTTTCATGTATACAACAACAACTCTGTATTTCTACTGGTCAGAAACCTGCTGTTCAACATAAATATGTAATTTGGTAAACTTTTAAAAAAAATGTTGCAATGGAACTACAAGATTGTTAGGATCCTGTGTGTTTCTTCTCATCTAGATAGCTATTCACTGAAGGCTTATGGTATTAATTTCTTTAGAAACCAATAATATTTAATGGTAAACAGGTACACGTACATGTACGAGAAAATAATAATAAATACATAGTAACTATTTAATATAACTATTTCACTACTTTGTATTTAATTCTTAATGCAGTTAAGTATAAACACTGATTAATATTATTGCTAATTCTAAAATATCAGAATACTGTGATATATTTATTTTTGTGCATGTATTGCATTTATCATATTTATATGATCTTTGTGTGAACAATGATACTTTTCCTTATAGATGTCAGCATTTCCGATGTATGTGATTTACTATTTTCTTAGTATTCATCTGCTAAATTAATTAAAAATAGTAATGTTTTTAAACTTCTTGTGCATTCCTTTCATACACCATTATGTCACTCTGCCACACAAGAATTATTTGATGCGATTGCAGTCTGTTCTATGTTTATTTGAATGTATGCTTGAATAACATTTATTGAGTGTCACATCACTCACCAAGGTGTTTGTGGGGTGCTGTGGCACAGTGGCTGTAGCATCGGACTCTCAATTGAGAGAACCTGTGTTTCAAACGTGTGCTCTAGTGTTGAACCATGGGCAAGTTTGTTCACTCTACATTGCTCCAGTTCACAGTATGAATGAGTACCTGGCTATGGAAGGTGGCAGATAGTTGTGTACAAGTTATCTTTGTGCATTAATTGCAGCATGGCTGAATGTTCCCAGAGAAGTTGAAATGGTGTTTGATTGAACAGGTCTGCCAGGGAGTAAAGTGTAAAGCTTTGAACAGTCCTGACGAGTGGATACTGTGCTACAAAAGAACTTGCAATGTGTAAATGACAAGTAAGCGTCCTGTTGTAGAGCACCGTGTGTCTGTGGATCAGACGCGGATCCCCAAGGCCCTGGAGGCGATGCTGGAGATCCTTGTCTGTGAGGAAGAGGACACTCAGGGTCTGTCAGGGCCCTGTGTCGAGTACCTCCTCCGCAACGACATCGTCGACACCCTGTACTCACTCGCTCGCGCCGATGTAAGTACTGTCTTTGTGGACACCTAGTATTCGCTTGTGGACACCCAGTATTCACCCTTTACTCACTCGCTTGTGCTGCCATTGCTGGTATAAATATTGTCTTTGTGGACACCCTGTATTCACTCGTACGTGTAGACATAAGTGCTGTCTTTGTGGACACCCTGTATTTACTTGCACACACCGACGTATGTACTGTCTTTGTGGACATTCTGTATGTGCCTATCCTGACAAACACGCCTGCGCCGACAGTGTTTGTGTATTTATTCGCTCACACTGACGTAAGTACTGTCTTTTTGGAGATCCTATACTCACTTGTTCGCACCAACGTAAGTACTGTCTTTGCAGACACCCTTTACTCGCTCACGCCGATGTATGTACTATCTCTGTGGACATCCTGTACTCACTCGCTCGTGCCAACAAGAGCACTGTCTTTGATGACACCCTGTACTCACATGCGCTGACGTAAGCACTGCCTTTGTAGTGACATAGTGGACACTGTGTTTTGTATTCACTCACATGCACTGATATCAGTACTGTCCTTTGTTGTGTTACATTGTGGACATCCTGTGCTCACAGGCTTGTGCTGACATAAGTACTTTCTTTGTTGTGACAATAATCTCTGGATTTCGCTGATGCAGTCTTTCTGTGTGGTGACATTGTGGACACCCTGTACTGTACTCACTAGCTGAATGCTGGCGTATGTACTTTCTGGTGACATTGTGGACACTCTGTACTTACTAGCTTCCACTGATGTAAGTATTTTGTTTGTGGTGACATTGTGGACACCATATACTTTCTGGATTGCGCTGATCTATGTACTTTCTTTCTGGTGACATTGTGGACACCCTGTATTCACCAGTTCATGCTTAAGTTGGTACTTTCTTAGACACTAGCTCAGGGGCCGGCAACCTTTTTGAATGGAGGGCCAAATAAGTGACTTGGGCTAGGTCAGCGGGACATATATTTATTTCTTAATAGTGATTATCACTAGCCCAATCTTCGTGGCATTCTAGCTCATATGCGTCAAAGCTGAACTTACACCTTTTGGAGTTGTTATTATTATGAAACATCAATGGCCAATTGTTAACAATTTCCTATTGAAAATACACATTATTCAAGGTCGGCTTTGTTGTCATGTAAATTACATTTTGACCAAGTGCTCCACGTCGAAGTGAGCTTGGCATTTGTAATCAGTTTAAGAAATTTTGGTTGCAAGATACACCTCACTGAATGTCACTTTGAGTGCCATAGAGCCACATTACAGTTTGGTGAACTTCATCTGCACAGCTTCTGGTGTGTCGTCGACTATGATGGACTTTAAAATGAGAGTAAATACGAGCTCCGAGATGTGTAAAATGCAAACTTCCGTCTCAACAGCTCAATGAAGGCTTCGTACGTGACTGGCCGTTCTGGTTTGTTTCCACGAGGATTGGGAAATGCAATAGTTGTGTCTCCCACAATCACAACTTAATCTCGGAAGCAGAAACAAACTGAAAGAAAAGAACAAGAAGAGTTCTTTGGTTAGATGTTCTTGTCCCATAATTGGAATATTCAACAGATTGAGATGCGCCACGATGTCGACAAGAAATGAACGCTCGCAGATGCACCTCAGGGTCAGCGATGTCTGGTAGGCCTTGTGTCTGAAAACATCTGCTCCATGAAGAAGCTAAATCCATGTCTCACCTCCTGCATGATGCTTCCCAGAGAAGTCAAGATGGTGTTCGATTGAACAGGTCTGCCAGGGAGTAAAGTATAAAGCGCATTGAGCAGTCCTGAGGCCTGGATACTGCGCTGTAAGAACTTACCTTTTTTGCCGCACTGTGCAGTAGAATAGGAGATCTTGATTGTTGCCCATTCTTCTATGCAAGAAGGCACTTGAACTGCTGGAGGTTTAGGCGATGAGTGTGAACGTAGTTCACGGTCTTCACGACAACGTTCAGTTAACTTCAGTACTGTTTGCATTTTCACTGATTTGTTACACAGGCGATAGAGGGGATAGAGGGGATAGAGGGGATAGAGGGGACAGAGGGGGCAGAGGGGATAGACGGGATAGATGGGATAGACGGGGTAGAGGGGATAGATGGGGTAGATGGGATAGATGGGATAGAGGGGGTAGAAGGGATAGATGGGATAGAGGGGGTAGATGGGATAGAGGGGATAGATGGGTAGAGGGGGGTAGATGGGATAGAGGGGGTAGGTGGGATAGAGGGGATAGAGGGGATAGAGAGGATAGACGGGATAGATGGGATAGATGATGCAGTATGCCTGGAGAAATTTGCAGTAGCACCTGCATTGATTCCTTAGAAAGACTAGTTGTCTCTGATCTGTTGCAGTGCCCACCGGGAATGAAACAATGTGTTCTACAGTTCTTCACAAAGTTGCTGTCACGGATAAAACAGCCATTACTTCCGTACATGAATGTGCACACCCCAATGCAGGTAAGACTAGAACTCCGAGATCACCTGCTACCTTGTGTATAGGTCTATTCAGTGTGGCACAGAACTGTGGTGTTTTCAAGGTGTCTAGATTATCTGGAAATATAATTCAATGTCTGTAAATGTTACCAAGTTATAGATGTAAATTTTACCAAATTGTTATAACATGTACGTTGTTTTGATGTTTCACAAAGATAATCAAAGGCCAGACCCTCTTTAAGTCAAAAGTTCCCTTGTCCACTTGGTGTCTGGAGTTTATGCTCTGGGTGACAATCTTGATATTAATACACTTACTTTCAGATATTATTCGATATTACTGCAACATTCAGTGTATCAATATGGATGGGTAGACCATTGGGACACTTAGTCTTAAGTCATTGCCCTTATTTGGTGTCTGGTCGTCAAGGTGATCCGCCATCTTGGCTGTACACAATCGCATGCTGTGCATTGGCTACCATGGGACTCAAACAATGCAGCAGTATTTTGATGGACAACACCACTACTAAAGCCTGACAGTAATGTGCAAGTTCTTCAGATGATTGGCCAAAGATGCACAGTTGAAAAAATAGTGGACAGTTTCCTTCGTTTGATTGCAGTAGATGCTGATGCTGCTGAGCCTGACGGGCCTTCTTGCAGTTGTTGTGTATAGCCCGCCAAAGGCTGTTGCTAGGATATGAGACTGGATGTCAGTTAATCACTAATCATCCCAATTCACCCTCTAATTACCCATCTAGTTTGTTTGAGACTTAGAGGCCAGGAGGTTTAGATGCCAGGAGGCTTAGAGGCCAGGAGGTTTAGATGCCAGGAGCCTTAGCGGTTCGGAGGTTTAGATGCCAGGAGCCTTAGCGGTTGGGAGGATTAGATGCCAGGAGCCTTAGCGGTTAGGAGGTTTAGATGCCAGGAGCCTTAGCGGTTAGGAGGTTTAGATGCCAGGAGCCTTAGCGGTTGGGAGGATTAGATGCCAGGAGCCTTAGCGGTTGGGAGGCATGGAAGCCAGGAGGCTGGGAGGCTAGTCAAAATTTGTGATGCTAAAGAATCGGAAACTGTTCTTGTTTGGGTGAAAATGTTCTGCATATTTAGAGAATAAATTATTATAAAAAAAATTCTGAACACACCTACTGTAAATCTGTATTGATTGTATGTATTTGGAAATCTAAAAATATCTAAATTCTCAACTATCCAAAAACATATAATACAAAAAGTAATTATTTTGTGTGTGTCAGAAAACAGTGTCCAGATGCATACAGTCATTACAGACTGTCTGTGTTCGGACGCAACAAAATAATTATGTCTGAAAAACATGCAGAAAAAACATGCAGAAAAAAATTAATTTTGTAAATTTTTAGGGTGTCTGAAAACATGCAATGTCCAAATACATACGGTCATTACGGTCATACTGTTTACTGATTTCTGTGTGAGTAAACAATACAAGTTGTGTTCAGAGGAGATTCTGTGTTAATGTGTTCAGAGGAGATTCTGTGTTAATGTGTTCATGTTCTCGTTTGTGAAGCTCAGTGGCACAGTGGCTAGAGCATCAGATTCTCAGTTGAGAGAACCCGGGCTCGAATCCTGTGCTGTCATGTCGAACATTGAACAAATTTGTTCACTCTACTTTGCCCCAGTTCACTCAGCAGTATGAATGAGTACCTGGCTATAGACAGTGGTGGACAGTTGTATACAAATAGTCTTTGCACATTAATTGCGGCATGTCTGAATGCTTCCCAGAGAAGTCGAGAAGGTGTTTGATTGAATGGGTGCCAGGGAGTAAAGTGTAAAGCGCTTTGAGCAGTCCTAAGGTCTGGATACTGTGATGTATAAGAACTTACCTTTTTTACTTTTATGTGTTGTGTTGTTGTCAGAGACTGGTGCGACTGTGCGGGGAGACTAGGGCTGGTCCGACTGAGACAGAGGAGGTGCACTTCTTGTGTACCCTCTGTGCCAAGGTGAAGACTGAACCTCACCTCGTCTCATTCTTCCTCCAGGTAGGACATCACTACTTCCCTCAGGTAGGGTATCACTACTTCCCTCAGGTAGGGTATCACTACTTCCCTCAGGTAGGGTATCACTACTTCCCTCAGGTAGGGTATCACTACTTCCCTCAGGTAGGGTATCACTACTTCCATCAGGTAGGATATCACTACTTTCCTCAGGTAGGGTATCACTACTTCCCTCAGGTAGGGTATCACTACTTCCCTCAGGTAGGGTATCACTACTTCCATCAGGTAGGATATCACTACTTCCCTCAGGTAGGGTATCACTACTTCCCTCAGGTAGGGTATCACTACTTCCCTCAGGTAGGGTATCACTACTTCCATCAGGTAGGATATCACTACTTCCCTCAGGTAGGGTATCACTACTTCCCTCAGGTAGGGTATCACTACTTCCCTCAGGTAGGGTATCACTACTTCCATCAGGTAGGATATCACTACTTCCCTCAGGTAGGACATCACTACTTCCCTCAGGTAGGGTATCACTACTTCCCTCAGGTAGGGTATCACTACTTCCCTCAGGTAGGGTATCACTACTTCCATCAGGTAGGATATCACTACTTCCCTCAGGTAGGGTATCACTACTTCCCTCAGGTAGGGTATCACTACTTCCATCAGGTAGGATATCACTACTTCCCTCAGGTAGGGTATCACTACTTCCCTCAGGTAGGATATCACTACTTCCCTCAGGTAGGGTATCACTACTTCCCTCAGGTAGGGTGTCACTTCTTCCCTCAGGTAGGATATCACTACTTCCCTCAGGTAGGGTATCACTACTTCCCTCAGGTAGGGTATCACTTCTTCCCTCGGGTAGGGATCACTACTTCCCTCAGGTAGGGTATCACTACTTCCCTCAGGTAGGGTATCACTACTTCCCTCAGGTAGGGTATCACTACTTCACTCAGGTAGGATATCACTACTTCACTCAGGTAGGATATAACTTCATCCCTCAGTTAACTTGTTGAAGTTAAACACATTCGTTAGTGTGCAGGTTTGACCTGTTAGTTTGTGTAGTTGTCTCCTCTAATAAAGTATTGTGTTTTCAGCAGAACGTGAAACCAGTGACAACAGTAGCAGAGACCTTGCCTGGAGACAGGGAGAGACCAGGGACCTCAAGCTTCCTACTCATTGAGTCACTGCTCAAACTCATGTCTAGTGCGGTATGTGAGTCTGCCTCCACAGGCAAAGTGTAGTCATTCATGCAAGTTGTTGAGTTCAGTGGTTGTGATTGTGAGCACAGGAACCATACAAATGCCTGTGCCCCTGTCAAAGGACAACTCCATGAAATCCAAATAATTACCAGTCAGAGCATTCCACGGTCGTGTATTTTCTACTAATTATCTCTGCTTCACGAACGTGTAATGTCGTGCAGCATGTAACACCGTGCAGCATGGAACGTCGTGCAGCATGGAACGTCGTGCAGCATGGAACGTCGTGCAGCATGGAACGTCGTGCAGCATGTAACGTCGTGCAGCATGCAACACCGTGCAGCATGGAACTTCGTGCAGCATGGAACGTCGTGCGGCATGCAACGTCGTGCGGCATGCAACGTCGTGCTGCATGCAACGTCGTGCTGCATGCAACGTCGTGCGGCATGCAACGTCGTGCGGCATGCAACGTCGTGCGGCATGCAACGTCGTGCGGCATGCAACGTCGTGCGGCATGCAACGTCGTGCAGCATGTAACATCAGCCATGATTGGCCATCACCCAAATCAGCGTATCTTGAAAGGCAATGAAATGGTTGGATAATGGGTTCGGCTTAACTTACACTTCTCAACAACAACACCATATGCCACTTGGTACTGAGACTGATGTTACTAGCAGCAACCCCTGGCTTGTGAGGACGAGAATAGTTTGATATGTCAATTGGCACTGAGACTGATGTTACTAGCAGCAACACCTGGCTTGCGAGGATGAGAATAGTTTTATATGCCACTTGGTACTGAGACTGATGTTACTAGCAGCAACCCCTGGCTTGTGAGGATGAGAATAGTTTTATATGCCACTTGGCACTGAGACTGATGTTACTAGCAGCAACCCCTGGCTTGTGAGGATGAGAATAGTTTTATATGCCACTTGGCACTGAGACTGATGTTACTAGCAGCAACACCTGGCTTGTGAGGACGAGAATAGTTTGATATGTCACTTGGCACTGAGACTGATGTTACTAGCAGCAACACCTGGCTTGCGAGGTTGAGAATAGTTTTATATGCCACTTGGTACTGAGACTGATGTTACTAGCAGCAACACCTGCCTTGCGAGGATGAGAATAGTTTTATATGCCACTTGGCACTGAGACTGATGTTACTAGTAGCAATACCTGGCTTGCGAGGATGAGAATAGTTTTATATGTGAGTGTCATCTCTGACTTATTAAAGGATAATGTTATATATGAATAAGCTAACCTAAATGGTATCATAGACATTCACGTTTTATGACAATAGAAGAATAAAACAAACTATTTATCAGTATTTTTGTAGAACCAGCTAAATAAAACATCACCCACATTCAATATCAACATCACCGTATAACATATGTTTGTAAACTGCACGTGTCACTATGACGTCTGATTGTAGGATGCATGTGTTTGTAAGATGCACATGTCACTATGACGTGTATTTGTAGGACACACAAGTCACAGTATGAGGTATGTATGTAAGATGCTCAGGTCAGCATATGACATCTGTTTATATGACACATGTGTCACAGTATGGTGTCTGTTTAAATGACACACGCGTCACTGTATGTCGTATGTTTGTAGAACACTCATATCACTGTATGACATCTGATTGTAGAACACACACCCATCACTTACTGTTTGACGTGTGTTTATAGGACACCCTTGTCACTGTATGATGTTTGCTTATAGAACACACATATCATTGTATGGTGACTGTCTTAGGACACACATGTCAATGTATGACGTCTCATTGTAGGATGGGCGTGTCACTATGATGTCTGTTGTAGAGCACATATCAATGTATGACGTCTGTTGTAGGACATATGTGACACTGTATGACGTCTGTTGTAGGATGTGTGTGTCACTGTATGACGTCTGTTGTAGGATGTGCTTGTCACTGTATGACGTCTGTTGTAGGATGTACATGTCACTGTATGATGTCTGTTGTAGGATGTGCCTGTCACTGTATGACGTCTGTTATAGGATGTACATGTCACTTGTACATGTACATGTTGTAGGACGTGCATGATACTGTATGATGTCTGTTGTAGGATGTGCGTATCACTGTATGACGTCTGTTGTAGGATGTGCGTGTCACTGTATAACATATGTTGTAGGATGCACATGTCACTGTATGACGTCGGTTGTAGGACACGCGTGTCACTGTATGACGTCTGTTGTAGGATGTACATGTCACTGTATGACGTCTGTTGTAGGATGTGTGTGTCACTGTATAACGTCTGTTGTAGGATGTGCGTGTCACTGTATGACGTCGGTTGTAGGACGCGCGTGTCACTGTATGACGTCTGTTGTAGGATGTACATGTCACTGTATGACGTCTGTTGTAGGATGTGTGTGTCACTGTATAACGTCTGTTGTAGGATGTGTGTGTGTCACTGTATGACGTCTGTTGTAGGATGTGCGTGTCACTGTATGACGTCTGTTGTAGGATGTGCATGTCACTGTATGACGTCTGTTGTATGATGTGTGTGTGTGTGTCACTGTATGACGTCTGTTGTAGGATGTGCGTGTCACTGTATGATGTCTGTTTTAGGATGTGCGTGTCACTGTATGACGTCTGTTGTAGGATGTGTGTGTCACTGTATGACGTCTGTTTTAGGATGTGCGTGTCACTGTATGACGTCTGTTGTAGGATGTGCGTGTCACTGTATGATGTCTGTTGTAGGATGTGCATGTCACTGTATGACGTCTGTTGTAGGATGTGCGTGTCACTGTATGACGTCTGTTGTAGGATGTGTGTGTCACTGTATGACGTCTGTTGTAGGATGTGCGTGTCACTGTATGACGTCTGTTGTAGGATGTGCGTGTCACTGTATGACGTCTCATTGTAGGATGGGCGTGTCACTATGATGTCTGTTGTAGAGCACATATCAATGTATAACGTCTGTTGTAGGACATATGTGACACTGTATGACGTCTGTTGTAGGATGTGCGTGTCACTGTATGACGTCTGTTGTAGGATGTGCGTGTCACTGTATGACGTCTGTTGTAGGATGTGCGTGTCACTGTATGACGTCTGTTGTAGGATGTGCGTGTCACTGTATGATGTCTGTTTTAGGATATGCGTGTCACTGTATGACGTCTGTTGTAGGATGTGTGTGTCACTGTATGACGTCTGTTTTAGGATGTGCATGTCACTGTATGATGTCTGTTTTAGGATGTGCGTGTCACTGTATGACGTCTGTTGTAGGATGTGCGTGTCACTGTATGACGTCTGTTGTAGGATGTGTGTATCACTGTATGACGTCTGTTGTAGGATGTGTGTGTCACTGTATGACGTCTGTTGTAGGATGTGCATGATACTGTATGACGCCTGTTGTAGGATGTGCGTGTCACTGTATGACGTCTGTTGTAGGACGCGCGTGTGGCGGTAAAGGCATGTGAGGGGGTCCTGCTGTGTACCACCCTCACTGACCCGGCATGTGTCCACTCCATCGTCCACTCCACTGACCTGTGTGAGTTTCTCACGAAGCAGCTCTGTGCGTTGTACGACAAACTGCCCAAAATGATGGATCCTGCACATCTAGAGTCAGTCGACGTCCACTGGGGGTGAGTAGAAGGGTGTTTACCCTAGGTTGATGTCCACTGGGGGTGAGTAGAGGGGTATCTACCCTCAGTTGATGTCCACTGGTGGTGAGTAGAAGGGTATCTACCCTAGGTTGATGTCCACTGGGGTAAGTAGAAGGGTATCTAACCTAGGTTGATGTCCATTGGGGATGAGTAGAAGGGTATTTACCCTAGGTTGATGTCCACTGGGGGAGTAGAAGGGATCTTCCCTAGGTTGATGTTCACTGGGGTGTGTAGAGGGGTATCTAGTATCTACCCTAGGTTGATGTCCACTGGGGTGAGTAGAAGGGATATAGTATTGACCGTAGGTTGATGTCCATTGGGGGTGAGTAGAAGGGTATCTACCCTAGGTTGATATCCACTGGGGTGAGTAGAAGGATATATAATATCTATCCTAGGTTAATGTCCACTGGGGGTGAACAGAATGATATCTACGCTGGTTGGTGTTCACTGGGGGTAAGTAAAGGGTATCTACCCTAGGATGATGTCTACTGGGTTGAGTCACCAGATTGTCATGAAGGTACTCTCTGTCACCAGACTTGATGTCACCAGATTGTCATGACAGTATTCTCTCTCACCAGATTTGTTGTCACCAGATTGTCATGAAGGTACTGTCTGTCCTTAGATTTGATGTCACCAGATTGTCATGAAGGTACTGTCTGTCACCAGACTTGATGTCACCAGATTGTCATGAAGGTACTGTCTGTCCTTAGATTTGTTGTCACCAGATTGTCATGAAGGTACTGTCTGTCCTTAGATTTGTTGTCACCAGATTGTCATGAAGGTACTGTCTGTCCTTAGATTTGATGTCACCAGATTGTTATGAATGTACTCTCTGTCACCAGACTTGATGTCACCAGATTGTCATAAAGGTACTCTGTCACCAGACTTGATGTCACCAGATTGTCATGAAGGTACTCTCTGTCATCAGACTTCATGTCATCAGGTTGTCATGAAGGTATTCTCTGTCATAAGATTTGATGGTACCAGATGGGATAAAACCACATTAAAATTTTACATAGGCGGTCATTATAACGTTTCCTTCATTTCCTGCAAAATTTGTCTTACGATTTTCTTGAAAATTTCATAGCATGAATGTATTCTCTTTCACCTCCACTGACACAAGTGCTGTGGAAAACTTGTGAAATTCTTATACCTCGGTTTTCAGAAAAATCCACCCAAACCTGACACTCCTCAATTTCGCCCCAATCTTGTGACGGATTTTGAAATATTGGTGCGTGCTGCAAAATAGCCACTGTGCAAATACGCGAGCGACTAGCGTATATTTTTTGCTACCTCGTGAAAGATCTAATGCACTAGTACATTCAGTATTCATTGGACTAACATGTGCCATGTCAAAGTGCTCCAAAAAAATTCACACATCACACCAAAATGGTATTTTCAAGGGTACTCTTTCGGTGGGTAATGGCGGACGAATCCTTAATGTAGTCTTACCCTAGATTGTCATGAAGGTACTCTCATCAGACTTGATGTCACCACATTGTCGTGATGGTAGTCTCTGTCACCAGACTTGTTGTCACCAGATTGTTGTGAAGGTACATTTGTCTCCAGACTTGTTGTCACCAGATTGTCATGAAGGTACTCTTGTTCCAGACTTTATGTCACCAGATTGTCGTGAAGGTACTCTTGTCTCCAGTCTTGTTGTCACCACATTGTCATGAAGGTACTCTTGTCTCCAGACTTCTTCTTTTCTTCTTCGGCGTTTGCTCAAACTGGAACTCAGGTTTCTCGAATGTAGGTCACTGTGCATTGCAGGTCTTCCAGAGGGCCAAGGATCTTGCCTTTCATGGATGTCTCTGTGGGCCAGGTTGTTTTTCTCTCCTTTTGGTGTATTTGGCAATCTTTAAAAATGTGTTTCACAATCATTGGAGCCATGCCACATGGACATATGTTTGTTTCTCCAATGTGTAACTTAGAGTTCATATGATGTCTGAGCCTGCAGTGTCTTGGTCTTCTCTTGAGAGTTGCTAATAGTTGTTGTTGCCGATGTAGGTTAGGTGTTGTTTCAACCATCTCTTTCTCTCCTTATCATACACGGTTAATTTTGCCTCTTTATTCGTGACCTCCGTCTCCTCTTGATCCAGACTTGATGTCACCAGTGATGTGGATGACATGATGAAGTTCCCCGGCAAACGGCCATTTGTCTCGTTCCTGTCGTGGTTAGACTTCTGTGACCAGTTGGGTCACGTGGCCCACCCTCTCATAGCGAGCACCCTGGCAGCCAGATTACATGCCAAGTTCCTCACCCTCCGACTGGAGCCGGCCATTCTACAGACGTGAGTCAAACCTCTCATGTTATCTCACCTTCTTGTAGCTGACTTTAAAAAAAAAAAATATTATTTGTCGTTGTGTTATTTTAAAATGTAATCTAATTGTCAAAGTCCAGTTTTTATTTGTTTAATGTTGTTTTTTTAATTAAATAGCATCATTACACAAATCGATATAATTTTATTGCTTGTTAGTATTAATACAAAATTGGATATATATTAATACAATTCTTCATGGTATTTCCTACAAAAACATCCCTACCAGGATTTGTAAGAGTAACTGGTTACCATGGTTATGGACTTGCACATTTTATTATATTATGTCAAGACATACCTTTGTTTCACATAAATCTTATTTGCTGTAAATGGTGTCTAGATAAGATGAGCATTTGTTTCAGATATGCAAATGTTTATGTTTGTTCGTGCATGTCAGATCTGTTGCAGCCCACCTGACAGTGTGTGTGTGTGTGTGTGCGTGCGTGCGTGCATGCGTGCGTGTGTGTATGCATGGGTGGGTTTGTGTGTGCATGTGGGTTTGTGTGCGTGTGTGGGTTTGTGTGTGCGTGTGGGTTTGTGTGCGTGGGTGGGTTTGTGTGCGTGGGTGGGTTTGTGTGGGTTTGTGTGCGTTGGTGTGTGTTTGTGTGCGTAGGTGGGTGTATGTGTGTTTGTGTGCATGGGTGGGAGGGTGGTGTGTGTGCTTACATGGGCATGGTTATGTATCCATGCGTGTGTGCATGCATACTTCATGCATGCGTATATGCGAAGATGTTACCTTTATTCCAGCACAGCAGCCAGTGTCTGCGTTGACAGTTCTCCAACGCCCCTTCCCCCTTCCAATCCCCTCCCTCTCCCAAACCTCCACCCATTCCTGCACCTTTTCCCACTCCCTACACCTTCCCTTCCCCTTCCATTTCCCCTCTTCTCCCCCTGTCTTCCTCACAGCTGTGTGTGTTACTAGGTCAGAGACTGGCTCAATCACGGCGACAGCTCTCCTCACTCGATGTCTCTCACTGCTCACTGCTCCTGCTCTCATCCAAGGTAAGTCAGTCTCACTGCCCCTGCTCTCATCCAAGGTAAGTCAGTCTCACTGCTCCTGTTCTCATCCAAGGTAAGTCAGTCTCACTGCTCACTGCTCCTGCTCTCATCCAAAGGAAGTCAGTCTCACTGCTCACTGCTCACTGCTCCTGCTCTCTTCCAAGGTAAGTCAATCTCACTGCTCACTGCTCCTGCTCTCATCCATGGTAAGTCAGTCTCACTGCTCGCTGCTTCTGCTCTCATCCACGGTAAGTCAGTTTCATTGCTCACTGCTCCTGCTCTCATCCAAGGTAAGTCAGTTTCATTGCTCACTGCTCCCGCTCTCATCCAAGGTAAGTCAGTCTCATTGCTCACCTAACGTGCCGGGCATTCAAGTATAGCTGAACCTCGCTTTACGGTCACCTCGATAATACAACCACCTAACAATTAAGGTCACCTTAGAGTAGTCCCTAATTAGTTGTGCAACAGCAAAGTATAGGCACTCAGTCTCGCTAATACGGCCACCTTGCTATTCACGTCACTTTTGTCTAGTCCCAAAGGTGAGATTTGTGATGTTTGTATTAGGACTAAACATACAGTCTAGTTAGCTGCTATTACTTTAACATCTGTCAGCTAGGTTTGGAATAAAGCATTACATCGTAGGGATCGCGACACATCGGACGTGTAATCATTATGTCTCTGTTAGTTATGAAGTAACTTAAGTGTGTGAACGGACATAACAATTGACGATGAGGAGCGGATACAACGGTGGCGATTTAGACGATTAGTTAGAACAGCTAAAACAAACGCACATAACTAACTTATTAGTGAGGTTCCGCTGTAGTAAAATCAGGTATCATCCAGTTTTGAATTTTCCTGCTGCTGTTTAAAAGTTCAGAATTTAGTTCATTCCTTGTTGCATCAGTTCAGTCAGTTGTATGAATGAATGCATGGTTAAAGGTAAAAGGCAAGTTCTTATATTGTGCAGTATCCAGTTTTTAGGACTGCGCAAAGTGCTTTACACTTTATTCCCTGGCAGACATGTTCAAACGAACACCATCCCGATGTCTCTAGGAAGCATTCAGCCACTTCGTAATTACTGCTCAAAGATTATTCATACACGAATGTCCACCACTGTTTACTGCCAGGTACTCATTCATACAGCTGAATGAACTGGAGCAATGTAGAGTGAATAAGCTTGCCCAAGGTTAAAAACAGCAGCACAGGATTCAAACCTAGGTTCGCTCAATTGAGAGTGCGATGCTCTAGCCTCTGCGCCACTGAGCTCCACAGTATGGTTAGAGACATTGGTGGATATGTGTGAGTGAACAGTCTTAATGCAGTAATTTCCACGTAGCTGAATGCTTCCCAGAGATGTTGATATGGCGTTGGATTAAACAGGTTTGCCAGGGAGTTAAGCGTAAAGCACTTTGAACAGTACTAAGCACTATATACCTATGAACTTACTTTTTACATTTTCCAGCCACCCCCAACTACCAGTTGTACGTCTTGTTATATCATTATAATCTGTGATGCTGAATTCTCCTTTTTCATCTCCAAGCATTTGGAAGATTTGTCCTTGGAGAAGACCTGCCCGAGGCCTCTGAAGACAGAAGATTTGTCCTTCAAGAAGACCTGCCCAAGGCCTCTGAAGACAAAAGACAACCTACGGATGTAGAGCCAGTGGGGTCTGAGAGCGGAACAGAACACAAGTTAAAGAACCGGTTGATAGAGCGGTGTGACAGCTTGTCAGAGGAGGTAGGTGGTACAGCCTGTCAGAGGAGGTAGGTGGTACAGCCTGTCAGAGGAGGTAGGTGGTACAGCCTGTCAGAGGAGGTAGGTGGTACAGCCTGTCAGAGGAAGTAGGTGGTACAGCACTGTCAGAGGAGGTACGTGGTACAGCACTGTCAGAGGAGGCAGGTGGTACAGCCTGTCAGAGAAGGTAGGTGGTACAGCCTGTCATCTATGAAGGTGTTTAAGGACCTTTTGTGATAATACATCAGGTGTGTTTGTCATCTATGAAGGTGTTTAAGGACCTTTTTGTGATAATACATCAGGTGTGTTTGTCATCTATGAAGGTGTTTAAGGACCTTTTGTGATAATACATCAGGTGTGTTTGTCATCTATGAAGGTGTTTAAGGACCTTTTGTGATAATACATCAGGTGTGTTTGTCATCTATGAAGGTGTTTAAAGAGCTCCTTGTGATAATACATCAGGTGTGTTTGTCATCTATGAAGGTGTTTAAGGACCTTTTATGATAATACATTAGGTGTGTTTGTCATCTATGAAGGTGTTTAAGGACCTTTTGTGATAATACATCAGGTGTGTTTGTCATCTATGAAGGTGTTTAAAGAGCTCCTTGTGATAATACATCAGGTGTGTTTGTCATCTATGAAGGTGTTTAAGGACCTTTTGTGATAATACATCAGGTGTGTTTGTCATCTATGAAGGTGTTTAAGGACCTTTTTGTGATAATACATCAGGTGTGTTTGTCATCTATGAAGGTGTTTAAGGACCTTTTGTGATAATACATCAGGTGTGTTTGTCATCTATGAAGGTGTTTAAGGACCTTTTTGTGATAATACATCAGGTGTGTTTGTCATCTATGAAGGTGTTTAAGGACCTTTTGTGATAATACATCAGGTGTGTTTGTCATCTATGAAGGTGTTTAAGGACCTTTTTGTGATAATACATCAGGTGTGTTTGTCATCTATGAAGGTGTTTAAGGACCTTTTTGTGATAATACATCAGGTGTGTTTGTCATCTATGAAGATGTTTAAGGACCTTTTTGTGATAATACATCAGGTGTGTTTGTCATCTATGAAGGTGTTTAAGGACCTTTTGTGATAATACATCAGGTGTGTTTGTCATCTATGAAGGTGTTTAAGGACCTTTTGTGATAATACATCAGGTGTGTTTGTCATCTATGAAGGTGTTTAAGGACCTTTTGTGATAATACATCAGGTGTGTTTGTCATCTATGAAGGTGTTTAAGGACCTTTTGTGATAATACATCAGGTGTGTTTGTCATATTTGAAGGTGTTTAAAGAGCTCCTTGTGATAATACTTCAGGTGTGTTTGTCATCCCTGAAGGTGTTTAAGGAGCTCCTTGTGATGTTCCAGGTATGTTTGTCGTCCCTGAAGGTGTTCAAGGAGCTCCTTCTGATGTTCCAGGTGTGTTTGTCGTCCCTGAAGCTGTTTGAGGCGCTCCTAGTGAGGCCGACCGAGACAGTAGTACACAACCTTATCCTCCGAGACCTCCTCCCTCGCTCCTACTGCAGACATCTTGACGAGGGAGAACATTCCATGTGTGACACCACACCCGTCGTGGACATGTTTGACTTGTGCGACAACGCGTGTGTCGCAAGAGACGTGTGCACTAGTGGCGCTACACAGGGGGCCGCTATGCAAGGCAATCCACCCGACATATTGACGAATTCGCTGGGAGATAGCGGAGATAATGGGGTGGGGGGTTGTCAGGCATCTGTTGTCATGACAACGGGAGGTGGTTGTGAGGACAGAGATGTGGAGGCGGAAGATAGTCGTGTTGTCATGACAACGCAGTGTGGCGGTGGTGCTGGTGACACCATTGTGACGAATGGTGACATTTCCGCGATGACTTGCGATGTCATTAACACGGATACCTCATCAGAAGAAGACATGAGTAAGATATTTGTCTCGTTAAATATAGTTTATTAACTTGGTTATATATGCCCATTACAGACATCATTGACAGTGAGTTTTGTTTTGAGGACTCTTCAAATCCCCGCCCTCACTTCTCCCGTCTTATGTGTGACACTGAACTTGTTTAATCGATCTTCACTTAAGTCGACACTTTTTCCTCGTTCCCAGCTGTCTTTGTATCTCAAATGGTATAAAATAATCTGCATAAGTCAACTTCCCTTAAGTTAAACTTTCGGTTAAATTGACTCGATTTCACTGGCACACACAAACTTATTTAGTTCGGTTAATTTGAATTTAATAAATATCTACTATTAAACATTGGAATTCCGTCCGCACGCACAAATATAAAATGCTATTACTGTATTGATGAAGTAATTTTTTAAGGATTTAGTTATTCTTACACATTGACATTTCTCGCATTGTGTTATTTGTGCATATCTTAGTGTGTGGATCGGGAAAGTGCACACTTTGAGCAAAGTTAACCGATGACAACGTACAAAACAAAAAACAAAGATTTTGATAAGTGGAACTTCTGATAAGTAGAAGTACAGACCCTTCATTTGTGCCATGTGTCAACACAGACCCTTCATTTGTGCCATGTGTCAACACAGAAACTTCATTTGTGCCATGTGTCAACACAGACCCTTCATTTGTGCCATGTGTCAACACAGACCCTTCATTTGTGCCATGTGTCAACACAGACTCTTCATTTGTGCAATGTGTCAACACAGACCCTTCATTTGTGCCATGTGTCAACACAGACTCTTCATTTGTGCCATGTGTCAACACAGACTCTTCATTTGTGCAATGTGTCAACACAGACCATTCATTTGTGCCATGTGTCAACACAAACCATTCATTTGTGCCATGTGTCAACAGAGACCCTTCATTTGTACAGCGTGTCAACATAGACCCTTCATTTGTGCCACGTGTCAACACAGACTCTTCATTTGTGCCATGTGTCAACACAAACCCTTCATTTGTACAGTGTGTCTACACAGACCCTTCATTTGTGCCATGTGTCAACACAGACATTTAGTTTTAGTTACAATATTGCAAGTGTTGCAATCTTTGTTCACAGATGGCAGCATGGGTACTCCTGCAGCATGTCCGAGCTCACAAGTGTACTACGACATGCATGAGATTGTAGCCAGGTCAGTGGACTTAGAGTGACCTAACGGTCAGTAGATACAGTGTCCAGAGAGAGATGTCTGATGTACCACAAACTCAGTGGTGTGTAGTTGACGTATCCAGTATGCTGTGGTTTGCCTATGTCGCAATCAAAATTATGCGCATGATCTCCATCTAACTTTGCCTTTGCCAACAATGTTGTTAATGGTTATATGCGTGAATGACATTACTGCATTGCTGCATGACATCTCATAAATCAAACGTTCCCGCTTACTGGTGACATTTTAACAACTTTGCCTTTGCCTTAGATTTCTGTCGTAAAGAAACACGTTTTGGCTGGAATGTCAACAAAATATACAACAAAATGCACAAATACATCACATGTTTGGCATTCATTTTTTATGGCTTGTTGGTGTTTTTGCTCGGCAGCAGGTCACATGATGGATAGGGCAATTGTGTATGGTGCATGAACTTGTTAGGGGGGATGGGAAAAGCATTGTTCTGTTACTGCCGCTGTAGATTTGCGAGAGATATCAAAGCAAGGAATTATACCTTAACCCTTTGGACCTTACGCCATTTTATGAAATGCGCTCCGGATCCTGACAGTGTGCTCACAAAACCCCCATGCATTTGGCGCACCTAGTTTTTTGCATTTAACTTTGTTGTACTTCCTTTCCTAACATTGCAAGTTGTGCTTAGTTGAAATATAATTGAATTCTGCCTAAGACAGTACTAAATATACTAATCAACTTTTAACTAAACGTGTGAAACGCGATGTGCAGTGTTTGCTTAGAATGCAAAGCACATCTACAAACTCTTTGCCGGTTGATTTTTTCATACAGCGCTTATTCAAAAACTTACAATACAAAGCCATATGAAAAATACCTCTAACACACAGCAGACACATAAAAGAATCCACTGGCACAAGTTGTGTGAGTACCAGATAATGACGCCACCTCCACGCATTGTCAAAGCTATAAGACGCTTTCAGGTGCTTGAAGAAATGGGCCCAGACACTTTCAGGTGCTTAAGTTCTAAAGGGTGAATATTTTCTGTAATGTGTATATATTTGACTGTCAGTTCCTTCAATCAGTGGCACATTATTATACTGATGTTGTACAATCTGTGAGTTTAAATTGACATGTTGAGTGAACGGTTTATGTTGTAGCTTCCTCGACATGCTACCCAATGAAGTGAAGTCATCCTATCAGTCGGCAGATGCAGGGTACGACACCTACCTCCGCGATGCACACAGACAGGTGGGTGATCCTTCTCTCTCACCCTCCATCTTTCACCCTCTCCCACCATCCATACCTCTCCCTTCATCCCTACATCTCTCTCCCCAGCTCCATCTCTCTCTCCCCCTTTCCCTACCCCCCTGTCTCCCTCTCTCCATACATGCATGCATGTGTGTACATGCATTTGTATGATCGACATCAGTTTGAAGGCCTCTGTCTGACGTCTGATGCTGTACTTCTCAGTGACATCTGATGTTGTAATTCTCTGTGACGTCTGATGTAGTTCTCTGTGACGTCTGATGTAGTTCTCTGTGACACTTGATGTTGTAGTTCTCTGTTACATTTGATGTTGTAGTTCTCTGTGACGTCTGTTGTTGTAGTTCTCTGTGACATTTGATGTTGTAGTTCTCAGAGACATCTGATATTGTAGTTCTCTGTGATGTCTGGTGTTGTAGTTCTCTGTGACTTCTGATGTTGTAGTTCTCTGTAATGTCTGATGTTGTAGTTCTCTGTGACGTCTGATGTTGTAGTTCTCTGACATGTCATCCAAGTGTGCACAGTTTGGTTGGCCCACATCGCCTGTGTGTCACAGCGACAGCCAGACACAGCCAGCATGTCAGGGTGACGGCCAAATGGACACATTCCATGAAGGTCCGTTTCTCAAGATGCTTCTTGACAAACTCTCCAGGACGCTGCAGCAGGTAGGACACTTAGTCAGGTAGGACACTTAGTGGGCTGAAGCTTGTACATCTACATGTTGCCTGTCACAACAAAGTGGGTACTAACTTGCACAGTTTTGAAAAGGAGTTTTGTACGTTTTTTGGATTCCACAGATCATGAGCTTTAACAGGGTACACCATTTGTTGAAATATCTTCAGTAGTTTTTGATTTATTGCTAAAAATAAAGCAAACATGACAGACAGCTATTTTTGGCTTGTAGGCAGAATAGGCCTGTGCCACTTAATACCAGGTTCGCTGTGACGGGGCACAAATACAGACATTTATAATCAGGTCTAGATGTATTTACATTTATATATATTTGTATTAGTTATTTTCTGCAGAAAACAATTGGAACTGAAGAATATACAAAGTACCCTGATAAGATAGAATGAATATGAAGGAATTGAGAGAAGACATTGATAAGAAAAAATACCCACCTAAGATGGAAGTAATTGGAAACATATTGAGATGGGCTGGACATGTGCAAATAGGGCGAGTACAGACTGTCAAAAAGAGCATGGAAAACAGAAGAGGGTGACAAACGACGAAGAAAAAGACCAAAGCTGAGATGGAATGACAGCATGAAATGGGACCTTGAGAGGGCAGATGTGATAAGCCAAGAATGGAAGATCACTGCAGACGGAGGATGATGGAGAGTATTAGTAAGATTAAGAAGAAGCTACCAGGTGATGTTAACCTCTCCCCCCAAACATGCAATGGGAAGATGATATGTCTGTATTAGGGTTGTTGGGGTTTGTATGCAAATAGCACATTAAAAATATATTCTCTCAATCGGTTCCTGCACATAGTTATAACAACGTACAGTTAATGTAAGTTATCTTAAGATGTTTCTGTAGCACCACAGAGTTTGACATCAACGTACAGTTGACGTCAGTTGTCTTAAGATGTTTCTGTTGCACCACAGAGTTTGACATCAACATACAGTTGACGTCAGTTGTCTTAAGATGTTTCTGTAGCACCACAGAGTTTGACATCAACGTACAGTTGACGTCAGTTGTCTTAAGATGTTTCTGTAGCACCACAGAGTTTGACATCAACATACAGTTGACGTCAGTTGTCTTAAGATGTTTCTGTAGCACCACAGAGTTTGACATCAACGTACAGTTGACGTCAGTTGTCTTAAGATGTTTCTGTTGCACCACAGAGTTTGACATCAACATACAGTTGACGTCAGTTGTCTTAAGATGTTTCTGTAGCACCACAGAGTTTGACATCAACGTACAGTTGACGTCAGTTGTCTTAAGATGTTTCTGTAGCACCACAGAGTTTGACATCAACATACAGTTGACGTCAGTTGTCTTAAGATGTTTCTGTAGCACCACAGAGTTTGACATCAACGTACAGTTGACGTCAGTTGTCTTAAGATGTTTCTGTTGCACCACAGAGTTTGACATCAACATACAGTTGACGTCAGTTGTCTTAAGATGTTTCTGTAGCACCACAGAGTTTGACATCAACGTACAGTTGACGTCAGTTGTCTTAAGATGTTTCTGTAGCACCACAGAGTTTGACATCAACATACAGTTGACGTCAGTTGTCTTAAGATGTTTCTGTTGCACCACAGAGTTTGACATCAACGTACAGTTGACGTCAGTTGTCTTAAGATGTTTCTGTAGCACCACAGAGTTTGACATCAACATACAGTTGACGTCAGTTGTCTTAAGATGTTTCTGTAGCACCACAGAGTTTGACATCAACGTACAATTTACGTCAGTCATCTTAAGATGTTTCTGTAGCACCACAGAGTTTGATCTCAACGTACAATTTACGTCAGTCATCTTAAGATGTTTCTGTAGCACCACAGAGTTTGACATCAACGTACAGTTGACGTCAGTCATCGTAAGATGTTTCTGTAGCACCACAGAGTTTGACATCAACGTACAGTTGACATCAGTCATCTTAAGATGTTTTTGTAGTACTACAGAGTTATGACATCAACGTACATTTAACGTCAGTCGTCTTTCATAACTGTCTTCTGCCAGTTCCGTTCTTGTGTCATCTGCTTATTTTACTTATTTAGTTACCACTATATACTGTTTTACCGTTTACCGTTTACGATTGTGATGCTGCATTCATGGAATTTTACTATTATTATACTAATATTTATTTATTTATTTTACCAAGTTAGTACTTTTATGTCAGGAGGAATGTGACATTCTTTCAAATTTGTTGGCAGTCAGCTTTTGGTGTTAACTTACACACATTTTATAATGTTTCTGATCTGTATTTTTATACGTGCGCTTGTGTGTTGGGGGGGGTCAGGGGAGACAAGCACGAAAAAGAGTATTGGATGTTGTAAAGAGTACTCGAGTAGTTACGCCACAACGCCACAAATTCCATGTACATTTAAAAAATGCTACTTGGCAATAAACTATCTACTACTTTAGATGCTGTTTCTGTTGCTACACAGAGTTACGACATCAACCTGCAGTTGACTTCCATCGTGGCGAGACTTGCTCTGTTGCCTCATCCAAACATCCACGAATACCTGCTGAACCCACTGCTCCCTCTACAGGACAACTGCAGAACCCTGCCAGTCGTACTCCGAAAGGTAAAACGGTCACAGGTTAACCAAGACAGGTAGACATTAACTAAGACAGAAATAGATTAACTAAAGCAGGTATATATTATGATTTTGCATTATGTGTTATTCAAATGTGCGAATGTTTTCGTGTCATGTCATGTGTGATAACTTTTGTTTCTTGTCACATCAGGTTTGAAGCAGTAATCAAACTGTTGAACCTCACTTTATGATCACTGTGGTAGTACAGCCACCTTGCAATTAAGGTCACTGACATTATTTTATACTTCACACTAAAGTATTAACATTGTATTGTACTTCACACTAAAGTATTAACATTGTATTGTACTTCACACTAAAGTATTAACATTGTATTGTACTTCACACTAAAGTATTAACATTGTATTGTACTTCACACTAAAGTATTAACATTGTATTGTACTTCACACTAAAGTATTAACATTGTATTGTACTTCACACTAAAGTATTAACGTTGTATTGTACTTCACACTAAAGTATTAACATTGTATTGTACTTCACACTAAAGTATTAACATTGTATTGTACTTCACACTGCATTCTGTAAAATGTTGTATTTCGGTTGAAGTTTTGTCACGCAGCCTCATATATGTGATCTATGATCACTTGCGACGTTCCATACTTCAGTTACAAGTACTTCGCATAGAATGGTGAGGTCTTCCTATTTCCCTGTAGGTGGCAGCAGATGTTGAACATCGGATGAAATCGATGCCAAGCTTCCAGGTTCGGTTGATGGTGACGAGAAAGCACTTGTTGGGGATGTCAAGCAACATACGAAGGTTTGTCTGAGCTCTACATTTGTGGGTGTAACAATACGTCAGATGGTCGAGGCTTTGTGATAACTGATGTGATGACACCATACCATCGTTGGTACATCTAAAGGGACCCACTCTGTTCCTCTACCCAGAATTAGCGGACGTAATAATTTGTAACAGGAAGTCTGCTGTGTTGAATACTGCAGGAAAATGGGACATTGTTGAACATCTGGGGACGTTGCAGTTACCTTAGCCCAACTTGGCCATGTTGCCGTTAAAGCATGTTTTTAAACTGTTGGTTTTGTTTACTATTTGAACCTACCCCCGAGGTCGTACCTTCCAAATGTTGAACATTGCTTACTAAACACAATTTGATTAGTAGTGTAATTTCAATATAGATAGTAAAGCCTTAGGAACACTATAATATTATTAATTAATAAATGAAACAATTTGGAACAGGCAGCCTCCTTTAACTATCAGTATTTTTCAATGATACTACATTGAACTATCGATAGTAATGAGTTTACAAAACTAATCAGCAGACATACTTGTGCCACAATCATAAACATGCATTTTCAACTTGGTTCTGTAGTTTTACTTATTTATTGACTACAGCAGCCTCATTCACATATTCGCAAGTTTGAGCGATACCTCCAAGGCCACATGATTGACCCTTGAGGGTACATGTATACCCATAAGGTATGGTTTGGTAGTTTTTGGCTATTGCTATTCTGTGCTACTATTGCAGCACCGACACAATAATGTTGCAGTATTGACAGAGCTATCGCAATTTTATTATTGCAATACATGTAGTTACACCATCCCAAATAAAATATCCCCACCTAGCAGTGCTATTGTAAATGTGTATCTATTACGTTGGCCTGTATTTGGCAAGGTTATCCCAGTTCTGTTACTTGTCATATGTTTGTTTGTCACAGTTCTGTGTCACATTTGTCCCACCGCTAGAAGTGATTATATCTTGAAGCTGTTTCTTCAGTTCAACTAGTTCATTGTGCACGTGTTCAAATCAGAAGTGGATGAATCATTTAACTAACAAGTGTGATCAGTTTACTAAGGGAATTTGTTAAATCATCAAAGGAATTTAATTTGAATGTCCAAACAAAAACTATAAAATAGACAGATACAGGCTATACAGATATAGACTGGATAAAAGAACTCACCTTCACCTTTATGTGTTGTAAAAGTGTAGAAAGTCATACTTATGTAGCATGTGTTGAAACTTGTAGAAAGTCTGTCACTCAACCCAAGGGGTAAGTTGCTGTTCTAAATACTGGTGGTGGTGGCTGTTTGAATGAAGGGGTTGTTAACAGGGGTCGATGGATCATAGGCTTGTGTCTTCACACTGCTAGGGTCTCTGTGTGAAGACTTTTGTATGGTTTCACATGGCACTGATCTCATGGCTTGTACATATCACGTTTCACAGTTTTGTCACGTGTACTGGTGTGTCGCAATTCTGCTGTATGTTACATAAAATGTCTTTTAATAGAAAAAAAACCTTGACAAACTCTTCCATAAGATACCATATTAAAAATCTATAATACATATTTTTAAAAATGTGCAAACAAATGGTTGGAAAAGTTGTTTTGAATGAAGTAGAGCCCGAAAGTTGTTTTGAGTGTTCAATTGTAGATAAAAAAAGTCTGTCTCATGAAAAGATGCTATACTCATAAACTGTTGTGACTTTCCTGGGTAAATTGCATATATTTATCACACGGCTAGTTCATGGCACATGGCCAGTATGACAGCAGATGATGTATTGAAGTAACAAAAAATACCTGACATGAGATCGTGTCATATTTCAATGACTTGGATTATGATGTGCAGCAGAATTGACAGACGCGGCTGTACACTTCACGTGACACTTATCTCTTGTGTACACTTCACATGGCACTGATCTCTTTTGTACTACTTCTCCACTGTAGTTGATGTGCATACATCACACTGCGAAACACAACACAAACTGTTTATTCATACTTTATTAAAAGTTTATGATTTGTTGACATTTAATAACTCTTAGAATAAATACTACCAATATTCTGCTTCCGTTTCATTGGTCCTAGAGTGACACTTGCAGTTCTATAAGATTAGTGTGCGTGCGTGCATGCGTGCGTGCGTGTATGCAGGTATCAGTAAGGTAACATTTACTTAAGTTTGCTGCTGTACTACTGATGGCGGCGGTGCTAGTTGTGGCTATAACAAACACAAGTAACACCAGTTCGACTTTAACGACTGTAGAGATGAACAGAAATAGAATGTTGTAAGTTTTTAGACTTGTTTGTCACAAAACTTGTATCACACACATTAAGTCACGCGTGACTGATGTCACATGACCTGTTTACACTCTCTCTACTTTGGTACCACATTTCAGCATCATATTTCTCCCGTGAACAGTTCAGATTTGAAATACAAATAACTCATAAATGTAGAAGATTTTTGCCATACGTTCTCTTGGTTTCAGTCAAAGAACTTGTGTTTCAATCCTTGCATGTCATATCATCAGTGTTGGTAGGCTGTTTCATTCAATCTGGATTAATCCATACCCTGGCAATATAAATTAGTAACTGGTAATATACATTGATGATTTCGATGGTTTTCTTTATGACAAAAAACGTATGGCAATGTTGTTCACGTCAGAATTGCAAGCGGGATAGATAAATTTACCAGGTGTCACGTTGCCAAAGTAAAATAATGCACATAATAAAATTATATTAGTTATGTTAACATTTTTGGTGAAATAAAAACGTTTTTGGAGGCCACAGTGTAGTTTTAATTGTGAGAGGCAAATGGTGAAGATCCACCAATTTTATTTGCATGTTTGTTGTTGGTGTTTCAGGGAGGAAGACGAACATATTCTCAGCGGGACAATCGTGCTGGAGGAGTTCTGTAAGGAGCTGGCAGCCATTGTGTTTGTCAAGTACCACGAGGCTACAGCTGGGATGTGACATTGGTGACACAGCATGAGGACGTGACACTAGATGACACAGTGTCCTACATGGCTGAGATGTGACATTGGTGACATGGCTCAGTGACATCACACTGTCCTACAGGACTGATGGAATTGTAGTGTTTTAGGAAGACATTGTGACATCACAGCAGATATGTCCTACGTGGAGACATCATAGCATATTATCATCATATGATGACAGACTGACAGTGGTGACAATAGTGACAGATGGCAGACTGATAGTCTGACAGTGGTGACATTTGCTCATGTTATAAAGTGTCAATCATAACAACATTGTTATGGTCATTGATTGATGTACTATGTCTAGGTAATGCAAATAAATACAGCTAAAATCAATGTTATGATAATTGTATTGATGTTATAACATTGTTACAATACTGTTATGACTTAATAAGTCATAACATTGTTGTTACATTGTTATGATTATGCTGTAACAGTGTGTAACTGCTATGAGCATTATTTAATTTAATAACAATGTTCAATAGGACAATTCTTGTATGTTTTATTTTATATGTATTGTATATACTTATTAAAATAACTAATCTATTTCCTGCCTACATGGAAAATTAATGTATATACAGTGTGTATATATATATCTATATGTATAGATCTTATTAAACTGTGTTGAGACCACCTTCATTTATTGTGCTATTTTGGAAATTTCCTTTCATTGAAGCTGTAAAGTGACTTGCTTATTAACTATAATATTCCCACACTACCACAAATCTCAGCTTATTGTCAACACGCATGTTAACACATGTGTTTGCAGTGGGTGTGCATGCGTGTGCTGTGGTTATTTATGTCATAATTTAATATATAATGCAGTATTCTTGCCGAGTTCACAAGTTGGGCGAGCGTCGGAGAAGCGAGATCGGAGTCAGTTGTCTGTTTGGAGCGGGTTGTTTTTTGTTGAATTTCCAAGAGCAACGTCTCAAAAGTGCACTTTGAATGATAAAAATGCACACAATCAGATCTTCCAGAAGACGCCAACATTGAAGATATCTGGGTTGCATTCAAATCGGTCGTGCACTCTGCTGCCACCAAAGTACTGGGACGACCACATGTTGCAAGAAAACCCGGGATAACTGACACAACACGTGCTTTCATCGAGGCGCGCAGATCTGCCAGACTGAGAGGAGACAGAGATGAACAGAAACGACTTACTCGTGAAAGAAATCGTGCCCAAGATTGGGACAAAAAAGCCGACAAAATTGAGAAAGCCACTGCTAATCAAGACCAACATACGATATATCGCGAGCTAAGGACTTGCCGATTAGGACTCACAAACCAATCCACCGCTGTGCTCGCGCTTGATGGAACCAAACATCACTGACTGCATAGACCGATGGAAAGAACATGCCATCCACCAGATCCCACCCTCACAGCTGACGCCGAAAGTGCCCCTTGTGATGACAACTGCAACATCGACCCAGTAACCAGACTAGAGGTTACTACCGCCCTCAAGCGTCTATAGAACAGACGGGCAAAGGACAAAGACCAAACTCATGGCTGTCACTCCCGATCCGACAACTCCACCACCACTGCATATCCTAAACGAACACGTTGAATTTGTGGACTCTATCACCTACTTGGATCTGTTATAACAAACAATGGCTCATCAGCCAAAGACATTACATCCCGCATCTCCACCAAAGCTGCCGGTGCCATGTGCCGTCTATCGAATCCTCTTTTCCGCAAACGACGCATCAGCATCAAAACCGAGATAAATATATGTGTACCGTGCGCTGATCATTCCCGTTCTTCTGTATGGCGCCGAATCCTGGGCAACAACTCTCGCAGATCGACGTCGCATCGACGTGTTCGATATGCGCTGTCAGTGTCGTCTATTGGGTATCTCTTGGCAACAGCACATCACCAACTGCTCTATACGTGACAGAACCGGCCAACCCATTGCATCATCCCTCCCACGTCAACGCCGTCTCCGCTGGTATGGACACCTTCATCGCATGACGTGCACAGTCCCGGCCAGCCGAGTCTATGACTGTAATCCTAAAACAGCAGGATGGCGCTGCCCGAGAGGACGGCCCAAGACCCGGTGGTCCGATTCATTCATCCATGACCTGGCCACTGCTGGCATTGACATCACCACCGCCACCCAGATGTGCCAGAACCGCTCCAGTTGGAGAACGTTCGTCAGGGAAATACCCACGCTCGAATCTGAGCATGGCACTTAAAGGCAATATTGTGAAAAGGGGAATTAGAACAGTCAAACGTACTAGTAACAAGTGTAGTTGCGATAGTTTTTTTGCAACAGAGAGGCAGACAACGGCGAATACGTTGTAAATCACGAATATATGATAATAATAGCAGCGAAAAGTTTGAGAAATATGCCGTATAAAATTGAAATTATCATCAAAGATAGCTCCAAGATTTCGTGCTGAAGGAGCAGACGTAACACTGGCTAAGCACAGGTGTGTGAATGTTTTTGTCACGCTACCTCTGTTGTGTACCAATTGTTCTCAAATGCATCGAGGCAGTTTAGGCTAACACTACGTAGGCTAACACTATGTAAGCTAACACTACGTAGGCTAACACTACGTAGGCTAACACTATGTAGGCTAACGTGGGCCAACGTACGTTGGAACAAAGTTGGGTCAGCCTCCCTTGGAGATGTTGGGTCAATAGAAGTTATCTTATTATTATTATTAACTTTGGGCCAAAGTTATGGGGCAATTAAGTTGAAAAGTTAATTAAACAAGCACCGATGCCCGTCCCCTGACTGGATGACACGGTAGTTCATATGTGACTCTCGTGTTAGCTTTACCCAATGTCAGGAAACACAGCATCGTTAGATAAACACCATAACGCACTTTCACATAATATCTTTTCTGGGCTTGTCAAACGCAAACAACCGCGTCACGTACGTGCAGCAATACTCGTTGTATGTTCAAAATTATGAATGTCGGAGAGAAAGTGAAGCTCACGTGCATCGATAGGCCCTAGTTGTGAAATAACCCACGTGCGAAGCACTGGATGCATTAACCAGTAATGCGGTATTTAGGGCTACCACGCACAGTTAATTTTCTTCAGACATTTTTTAAAATGAAAGAACGTCTTTTCAATGTTCTGACAGATGGATGTTGGGTCGGAAGGCAGATGTTAATGTTTTCCCACAAGCTTAGCTTTATATAGGGAAGTTGAATCAAACATTTTCTGTCATGTCGTAACGACTATTTAGTCCGCGCTGTTTAATTATGTTACATCAGTATAGGGTGGCTCCCATGGTAGCGGCATATAATTGTCTTGATGGGAGCCTCCCTGACCTTATAATGAATATTATATTGTAGTTTATGTGCTTATGATGGTCAAAAAAATACTGTCTGTCTGTATGTCTGTCTGTCTGTCTGTCTGTCTGTCTGTCTGCCTGTCTGTCTGTCTGTCTGTCTGTCTGTCTGTCTGTCTGTCTGGGGTTTGAGTGTTGAAGATTTTCAGGCCGATTACGATGAATTTGGTATGCGTTATAATAGTTTTGTGTATGCCCGATCGAAGATTTTCGGTACCATGAAAGGTTGAATTCAGGTGGTTTGTGCCTAAAGTAGTTACACTTTGTTAATAAAACTGATCTTCATGATGTCAAGGTGAAGTTTAGAAGGTCAATGTGATGACGCACCTTTTGAAATCAAGGAAATGCAATCCGAAATGACGGAAAACATTACCAGGAACTATCCTTTTGATAACATAGGAAGATTACTATTGAAGTAGAGGTGGCCAAAGTCAATCATGTCTATAGATGGAACAATCATATCAGGTGTGGAGCAACTTTAGATACGGCAAGACTACATTAAGTACAGTAGTGTGGTGTTGGTTAGTTGGTTTCGGAGGAGGACCGGGGCGACCATAACAACTTCCTCCAAATTTGCCTCTGGCTGTGCACACTTGTAGCTTCCTAGTATATATATATATAGCCTGTAGTGCATCCGCAACTGACCAGCTCTTCTATTGGTTTCACTGCTCGAGAGAGGGACAGAACCAGACTGAGACTCAACCCACACCCAGGAGCCTGGGCCCTGAAAGACTTGTTCGGCTACGGGATTTTGCCACCACAGCTTGATAAATGGCTCTTTAAGAAAGTGTGAGAGGCCTTTCCATCAGGTGGTATGACGCGGTTGTGAGCCCTGGCCCGGTGATTCATTTTCCATACGCTGATTTCTTCCCCGTGGCGGAAAAGAAGGATGTGTTGTCGGGCCTTGTGAGGGCATGGAATGCGGGCTGAGCGTTCGCCTTCGCGGGCATGCAATGCGGGCTGAGCGTGTGCCTTCGCGGGCATGCAATGCGGGCTGAGCGTGTGCCTTCGCAGGCATGCAATGCGGGCTGAGCGTGTGCCTTCGCGGGCTTGCAATGCGGGCCGAGCGTGCACCTAGGCCGAAAACATACTTTTGCAGATGTTGTAGATGGAAATGTATTATCTGAGCTTCCAAAGGACACCAACAATTGTTCTGCTCCAATCTCAGTGTAGAAAGTAATTCCCAGGACAATGATGTCAGTCTCGTTTGCAACGATCAGAATGCGCTTGTAGCCTTGTGACACTGCATTTGCCGCATGCAACACAGCTGTCGGATGTACATGTAGACAACTTATTGGAAGTAGGAGATTAGTCTAAATGTAGGTGGTACTTGAAATTGATAGAAAGTGGGATGTTGCTTTCCTCCAGTGTAGGGAGGTTGAGACAACTGACACACATTCTTCTATATGTTAACCATTTCACAGCACGGTTGGCAGGCATTCTCCGGACACCGACGGCAGGCACTGACTGTGCCGGCTCACATAACCCGACGTCAGCCGGTGTTTACAATGTTGCTTCGCATCATTGAAGGCAGACATTCACCTCGTAACAGCCTCGATATATATGTAACTCCCCTTTCAAGCGACAAGCGCCACTATTTGCGTGTTTCCCCACACATTGTAAGAGGCGAGGCAGCGGCGTTTAATAACTGACACCATGGCCGTGATCTCGCGTTTGTTTTCTTTGGCGCGATGATTATCAGCAGCCGCTGATTCGATTTGAAAACCGATGGTAATATCAATTGCTCCGCAACGCCTTACGGTGCGCACAGGTAACGACTGGTTGACACGAGGAGAACCGTGTGTGACGAGACGGTGTGCTTGTGGGGTGGTCATATGCTTGCAATAGCGCCGATGGAGAGCGGCCAGTATTGTGATGATGAAGTGACGGTGGCCGGTTCGTTTTCCTATATCTGTTGTTCAGAACTGTAGATGAAGTGACGGTGGCAGATACGTCTTACGTCTGATGAGAACTGCAGATGAAGTGACGGAGTCCGATACGTCTTACGTTAGACAGAGCTGTAGATGAAGTGACGATGTCAGAAACGTCTTACGTCTGATGAGAACAGTAGATGAAGTGACGGTGTCAGGAATGTCTTACGTCTTAAGAACTGTAGGTGAAGAAGTGACGGTAGCCGATTTGACTTCCTATGTGTGACGAGAAGTGTAGATGACGTGATGGTGGCGGATACATGTGGGGAAGGGAAGTGACAGGTCCTGGACGTGACAGCGACAGCGATACGCTCCGTAGACAACCCACCATCGTGTTGTTGACTTTGTATGTGCGAATCGCACTGACTGAGATTGTTCATACTGATATATCACACATACGTTTTTGTAGAAGACTCAGCAAATAGATAGCAACGCTTCCATCAAGACAATAGCTCAAGTTATATGATATATTTATGAAGACTTGATCGTTTGCAGTGACCATCTACATTGAAGAGAAACATGCTAGTGCTGGAAAAGCTTGGATAAAACACGGCGCTCTCGTTACGCCGAGTTGTTTATTTTTGGACGAGGACCAAACATAAAATAGCCGTGTTAATGCGTGGATTAGAACTACGGACTTGCGAGTAGGCAATGGCATTTGTCTCCGACACGGCCGAAAAGCTCTGGACGGCCATCGAAACCAAAAATCTCGACTTCGCACAGCGCCTCCTGGCGTCGGCTGCAATGAGAGATCAAGCACGTGATGTGTGCGTAAAAGAGGTCAATAAAATTGTCTTTGGGAGACATCTCCAGCGGAGAGACAGCGTGTCGTGCTTCCATCTGGCGGCGAAACGTGGCCTACCCGACGTCCTTGCAGTGATGGTATGGTACACGGCTAATTTATACTGTGGATGTTTGGTCCTTATTATAAAATACTGTAGTGTACTATCGTGTTCTTAACTAGTCTACATCCACACATGCGGAGACAAAGCAAGAGTAACTATTATTATCATTACATTGGCACAATCTGGAGATTTGATTATCACTCAGTTGCTTCAGGTAGGAGAAAAACCCTGATAAAAGGAGAACTTCGCAAGCATACGGAAGTGAATAACTCTATAAATAAATATCGTTGTTTTTTCTTCTAAAATGCATAGCCTATTGTTAGATCAGAGGCCAATGGTTCAAGGAAGCAAATGAACATATAAAGATGGTAGTGGACCTCGGCACCTCGGAGATGATGCACTTACTGTGATCCAAAGTTAGCGTATTACTAGCCCCGAAACAGTGTTCGCAGTGTGAATGAATTAATAATTTTACCCAGCTGCCAACAAGCCCACCACCACCTCATTAACTGCTGCAGTAGTAACACAGGTCTGACACATATTCCATACACCTGTCTTTAGATGCAGACGGGGCTGGACCACAACCATCAGACGTCGCTGCTGCGCTGGACTGCGCTGCACTACGCGTCATTCAGCGGTCACATCCGGGCCATGGAGTTGCTGCTGGGTCGTCGCGGTGACGCGAACGTTGCCGATGTCGAAGACCAGACGCCGCTACACGTGGCGCTGTCTAGCGGCTGTCAGCGCGCCGCCGCCTACCTCGTGAAGCGCGGAAGTGACGTCAACGCATCGGACCGTGACGGTGTCACACCGCTGCACATGTGTGTCGCCGAAAACATGCAAGCGACAACCGGTTGGACGGAGAATAAGCGAGCTCAGATGGTAGAGTTCCTGCTGGCGAATGGTGCACTCACATGCGCGCGCAACCGGAAGGGTGAGTCTGTGTTGCACGATGCTGTACGCCATAACGCTGGGGAGGAAACTGTCGCGCTCATGGTCGCGAAGGCACGCAAACATTGTGGAGTAGACGTCACTAACGATGACGGAATGACAGCGCTGCATGTGGCAAGTCTACCGGAAATAGCGCGTCTCCTCATCGGTGCAGGCGCAGAAATTAACGCTTCCACGAACAACTGTAGCACCGCACTGCATCTCCACACAGAAAACCCGCAGCTTTTGGCCCTCCTGTTAGAGAACGGGGCTAGTCGCTCGCTGAGCGATAATCGAGGTCGTATCCCGCTCCATGTTGCTCTTGACCGCAGCGATCCAATCGGGGAGGTCGTCGAACTTCTGTCTATGACCAGGGCGGAAGTGAATGCGCAAGACGTACACGGGATGACCCCGCTGCATGTCCTGTGCAGCCACGCCCACACAACCGCGCGCGTGCTGGGCAGCGGCACGGAAACGTCGACTGACGGGCGCGGAATAGGCGCCATCATGGAGCGGTTGCTTCTGCAGGGCGCCGACGTCGACAGCCGCAACGCGACCGGCCGGACTCCGCTGCACCTGTGCATCGCCTCGCGCCAATTCTCCAAAGCCTTCATCCTGCTAGAGCACAGCTCCGACCCGCATTCGGTCGACCGCTATGGACTGACGCCCTACATGATGTCCACGAGCTGGTTCCGCAAACAGGGTCACATCGAGAGACGTGTCAGCACAGTCCGCCAGGCGTCGCCACCGACCGCGGTGAGCGCCACCAACGGCAAGCGTGTGACGTTCAATGAGGAGACAAAGAAGGGCGGGTGTTTGCCAGACGCGGTGGGCGTGAAGGTGACACTCACCGAACCGTCGGATCTAAGCAGGGACGAGAGGCGTTCACCACAAGGCTGGCAGAAGAACCGTCTGACACCGCGCGGGAACAAGGCGTTGCGCCGCCTAAAACCGTCGCGGGCGGTCACAAAACACACTACTGTTTCGGTGCCGAGGAACACCTCACAGCGTCCAACAAAAGGGCGCTCGGCCGCGGATGTTAACTCGACGTCAACCGGACGTTCGGACCTGCCCGTCACCAGATTACTACCAAATTGGAACGACATCGTGGACACCCCGCGACTGATGCACACGACCGCCGCTAGACGGTGCATGAGACGGACACGGAAAGCGACGAATGTGAATCACGTGACCGACGACGATCGTCGGTCAGATGACTTCGACGGCATCACTCGAGAGATGAATTTGATTCTGACACACTCATAGACTTATGATTGTTTGCTGCTAGTTGTGTTAGCGGCAATGTTGAATCTGCGTTGTGTTTTGCTTTGTTTGATCACTATTCCGTATGTGACTGCAAACATATTGTGCAAATGCAATGGTGCTACAAGACTTACCGTGATGGCAGTTACCGACGGTGTAAGCCAGAGCCATCACTCATGCCACCTGTTGCCAAGGTAAAGCATGTGAAGCCATCATAAAACAAAACTGAACACGGTTGGCCACTCCGTTATATATTGTATTGACACTTTGGCCCAATTGTTTCTTTCTGTAACAAAAATCATAAAGCGAAGATGTTAAAGAGACAACTATATGCGGGAATGTTTGACCTAACAGATGTCTTGCTGCACAGTAATGTAATTCACATATATCAACGGTACCATAGAGTTGTCGTTTAAAACTTTGTCTTTGTCGTAAAGAAAAACGTTTGGGGCCAGAATTTCAGCAAAATATACGACAGAATGTCCGAACTGTTCGGTATAATAATAAAAATTATCAATAATATATTAAATTTGTTATAGCACCAAATCCACAATTGTTCGTGGCGCTTAGCAATTTATCATACGTCATGATCGTTAAACTAAAATACTAGTACAAAGACAGTCATTTAAACTAAAAAAATGTGCCATACAATAGTAATAAAAATAATAATAAATACATTAAGTAAAAGGCAACAAAATAGTTGGAATATGGTAGTTAGACGTTAACTTAAAATATACACAGTATCATATAACATAACTAATACATTATAATGCTTAAATTGATCAATAAAATATAAAATCAAATAAATAAATAGTTCTAAAATATTACTAATATAAATAAGTCCACTGGATCACTGAGGAAAGCCACAAACAAGCTAACTATGTTCGTCTACAATTATATTCTAAAAATAACTGTATTTTAGTTGACATTTAAAACTGCCAAGAGTGTCCGAAGATTTAATAATTTTAATATAACTAGGTAGAGTGTTCCAAAGAGCTATAGCGGCCACCGCAAACGAATCATTATTGTCACCAGCTTTGACGCGAGTTGGCGTCATGGACAACATTTTGTTGTCAGCAGACCACAGCGATCTTGTCGGTCTTTAGGACACATGAGATCACGCAAGTAGACGGGCGCATTGTCATGCATTGCCTTGTAGGTATACACCAATATTTTGAACTCGATTCTGCGAGCAACGGGTAGCCAGTGCAGATCATGCAACAGCGGAGCAGCGCTATCACTCCGCGGGCGACGCAATATCAGACGAGCGGGCGCGTTGTGAATTCGTTACGAGCGATGTTCCATATATATATATATATGATTGAATTGCAATAGTCCAGCCGTAATGTTATCATGGCGTTGACTATGCGTTCCTTCGTTGTTTTATGTCAAATCGGCTGATTTGATTAATGTGGCGTATGTGGAATGTGCACACAGTAACGGTTTGTGAAACCTGTTTGTTCATGTTCAGACGTAGACGCCGAGATTCCGGACATATCGTGAAGCTGCAACCGTATTATGCTGTCATCGACAAGTGCAGCGGCCGACTTGGGCACCACTGGAATGTACTCGGTATCGCTGTCATTCATGCTGTAATTCTGCGCAATCCAATGTTTTATGTCATCGACGTAAAACAGCAGCGGTTGTATTGAGATCAAAGTGGGAGTAGAGTTGTAAGTCATCAGCGTAAAGGCCATGTTTTCTGGTGATATCGCCAATTGGTTGTACATACAACGAGAAGAGCAGTGGGCCTAGGACGGAGCCTTGCGGGACACTTGACGTCAGAGGACATGTACCCGAAAATGTGTCGCCAATTACGATGCGCTGAGGTCGTCCCTGCAGGTACGAGACCACCCAGTCTAATGCTTTGTCAACAAAGCCGTAGCGCAATCGTAGTCGTCGAATTAAGATGGCATGGTTAATTGTCTCAAAAGCTGCACTAAAATCGATGAGAACCAGTGATGTGCCTTGTTTGTTGTCCGTGGCTGATTTCATGGCATTGGTAACGCATAGTAAAGCCGTTTCCTTGGAATGGTGTTTTCGATACGCCGATTGGTAGCAGTCATTCATTCCCTGATCAGAGACGTGTGGGGATATTCTAAGCGTCACTAGTTTCTCAACTACTTTAGACAAATGCGTGAGATTATTCACTGGACGATAATTATCCAAAATAGCACGCAAGTTTTGTCAGTGGTAACAAAAATTTTTGTGATTTATTCGGTTGTTGTAGGATGGAAGACATGCATAGGATCTGCGAAACATTGCTTTTTATCACATGTAGCCAGATCAGTTGATGTGTAAAGTTGTAAGCTTGACAACAATTTATCGATTTTGTCACTGAGGAAATGTAAAAATAGTTCGCATCCGTCCACTGCCGAGCTGAATTCTGGATGCACTGAGAATTGTGACCACCAAGAGATCTCACCAGACAAAACATAGTGTTGTTGTTAGCGTTTTCTAAACGAATTTGGAAATACAATGTTTTTCTTTCCATTATCAAGGCATTGCATCCATCGTACCATGGGTGGGTCGTACCATGGGTGGGTCGAATTGTTTCGTGTGCGTACAGTGCGCCACGTAGCGTGTTTTTCCAGACACTTCGTTAGGTTGGTGTTGTACGTAGCGACCAATTCACCCACTTGTATATCTTTACAGCACGATGTCATATCAACACGAACATATTTTATTTCGTCTCTCAGTGCACAGTTATCAGTGTCCCGAAACTTACGTTTTGCAGTCGTCGATACCATAAAATGTGGCTCCAGAGCGTTTACTGCAATTTCAATACGACGATGATCAGAAATGGAGTCTGGAAGAACTGTGACGGCAGAGACAGATGGTGACAGAGATTCCACAATAAATGTCGAAAATCACTGGGACAAATCTCAAAAAGCACCCACCCCACCCCCCATATTTCGATGTCATGTCAGCAGCCAAGTGCTGAAGCTCGGGCTCAGCCCCTGAATATTCGCCACGTTTCAACGCATATGTAAAGCAGATTTTGAATAGGCCTGTCCATTCAATCGCAGAATAGTAGAACGGTTGTTTAAAAAAAAACAAGTACTTAATGATACGAAACCACAAGAAAGAGCATGTTTCTATAAGTAGATGCGGCGGCGTTTCGAACTCGGATCCGATATGCGTTCAAAAGAAAACAATTATGTTGCATAGTAAAATGGCTTAAGTTCACAATGACATCGTAAATCAATCATAACATATTATAGGGAAGTTATTTATTGCGGAGTATATTATGTATATTTATTATTTAGATATGTTGTTTACAAACACGCAAGATATGCTGTTATGATTAGCCAGATGCAGCCGGTATTATACTTTGCCGTTTCTGACCGCCCCGGTTCCGTATCCTTGTAAGTGAAGTTGATCCCTGTTTGGAGATACGTTTTACAGCCGTCAAAAGACACGGACACGGGGACAGTAATGGAGCCACTGCTTCGGAGATCTTGTTTTGGAGCTGTGCAGATGATGTGACCGTTAGACACGTACGTTACTTGCGTCGATACACTTCTGCCAAATTTGCATTTCAGCGTCTTGCATATCCCATATTCAAAATGGCTACCGAAGACGTGAACTGCGGCTGTCTGGCCAGGAGGAACAAATGTTGGCAGTATTCGTTTGAATGTCACGTTTTCTAGTTCCGCTTTCAAAGCACAAGCTTCCGTCTTGATTCGAGCGATGTAGTCGCTTTATAATATCGCTAGCAAGGATATCACAAAACTTCAGCGTGTCCAAAATTGTCTAGCAAGAGTAGTTACAAGATCTCCTCGTTTTTCTCGCTCTGTGCCACTTTTGAAGTCTTTGCATTGGCTTCCTGTACGATATCGTATAATATTTAAGATATGTACCATTACATACCAGGCACTGTCCAATAAACAACCATCTTATTTGCATTTATTGCTTACTCCTGTAAGAAAATCTATCCAGCTTCGATCATCTAGTTCTGACCTACTTTTTGTTCCTAGAGTCAACACTAACATTGGAACTAGGGCTTTTTCTGTTGCTGCACCAACTCTTTGGAATATGCTTCCTCTTAGTGTTAGATCAGTTGAAAATATTACAAAATTCCGTCGTCATTTAAAAACATATCTTTACAACCTTGCTTATCCACCGTAGCTCCCTAGCGCCCTGACCCATCTGTTGACAACTGAAAAACTACTTATGGATTTTGAGATTGACCAACCCTTTTGTTTTGATGCGCCTCTGAGCTTGGTTTCCAAGGATTTAGGCGCAATAGAAGTTATCTTGTTATTATTATTATTATTATTTTGGCGTCCATTTCTTCTCGATGGCTTCACGTCTTTCTGAGGTGGACATGCCGCTGTGCCGGAGCGAATTAAGAGCGAGTAGTTTGAGATCGGCAAGGTGCAGACCCCACGCCAGGAATGCTTGGTACCAATCGACGGTCACGTGGTCGTAGCCGAAGCTGCCGGGGTCGTCTGAGGCAAGGACTACGGAGATGCCGGAGCGTAGGTAGTGGACGGCCGGGTGGTTGCGCAGGTCTGGGACGTAGCCAAGGAGTTGGTTGCTGGTGGGGCACGTCTCTATGGCAACACGACGCTGCTTGAGGAGCTTCAACAGGTACGGACGCTTGATGAACCCGAGGCCGTGACCAACACGACTCACTCCGAGCAGAACGTCTGGATCCAGATAGCGTTTGCCGTAGGTGGGTTCGTACTTCCGGTTAGTGTCGAGAGAGTAGAGCTGCTCGGCGCCTCCGCCTAGGTTCTTCCGGGTCTCGAGATACTGCACACCGTCCGCCAGGGCGTCTCGCCACAACGCCTCCATGTACAGTCGCTTCACCTGGCATAAACACAATTGTGGTGTGTGTGTTTTATGTGTGTGTGTGTGTGTGTGTGTGTGTGTGTGTGTGTGTGTGTGTGTGTGTGTGTGTGTGTGTGTGTGTGTGTGTGTGTGTGTGTGTGTGTGTGTGTGTGTGTGTGTGTGTGTGTGTGTGTGTGTGTGTGTGCGTGGGTGCGTAAGGACGCGAGCTCGGGTGTGTGGGTGTGCGCGTTTGTTCGTGCATTGTTTCATCGCCATTTTATATATTATATTATGTTGATATTGTATTTTGGTTGCAAGTGGACGTGCTTTTTGTTTCTATTATGTCTGTATATCCTGTTATTGTGCTGTGAGTGTAGCCAGTCTATCGAGGGGGTGTGTTGGTCGAAAACAATTCGCGATAACGTTCTCACTCCACCTCTTCTGCGCTGTCGTATAACATATGACATCGGAAGACGTGGGGGTGCTGTTGAAACATTTCCGCGATTACGTTTTTAATTTTGCTCAGAACAAACACGGGTTGCATGGGTGTTTTTGGAAATTATCACGAAAGAAGACGATTTTTTTCTAAATATTGTAAGTTAGTCACATTTTACTATGAAAAACAAACTGGAATGGTGATCACCCAGAATTTAAAAGAAAACAACACTCAATGCTTAGCCCCCTTTCAACTCTAACATTGGGGTGGGCTGAGCCCCCAAGCCCCTCCCACGGTTCCGACGGCTATGCACTGTTTAAAGACACTACGGTGTGCACCATCATATTATATTTACAACGACGTTAGCGATCAACTGCGGTGCTGATCGCGTCCACAAAGGGTTCATCTGTCGCCATCTCTCCTCTGCATCACTCGGGTATCTTCGGGCCCGCTCGGTCATCACCCGAGAAATGTCTGTTGTCGCAAGATGGCGTCCTTCGTGTAGTTTTGATGACCTTCGGGCGTGGAAGAACATATATCGATGGTTATTGTCACGAACAAATCACGAACAGTTTTCAACTGCCTACGCTTTGGACGTTCCGTGCCTTTGTGAAATAGAATCCTGTGTTGTCTCTGCTAAACATCAGGAGAATTGTAGATGTAGCACTTTTTCACAATGTCAGATCCTCCATCTCATGTGTCATTCCAGTTATGATAGTGATTTATATGGTAAATGTGAAACATGGTCCGCCAAAAAATATTCAAAATAAAAACTTGTGTGTGTGTGTGTGTGTGTGTGTGTGTGTGTGTGTGTGTGTGTGTGTGTGTGTGTGTGTGTGTGTGTGTGTGTGCGTGTGTCTTGAGTGTATAAACTGTTCATGTGTGTGGTGTGTGCGCGTGTGTTTGTGCTTGTTCGTGTTTGTTATGAACCAGTCTTAGTATAAGGCCAACATTAAAAAAAGCTGGAAATTATTAAACATTATTCAAGGCAGGTTTTGCAACATTAGCAATTAATTAGTTACCGATACGTGCATGCATAGGTGACCATAGTTTACAAAAATGATATGACCTTTGACCTTTTCCCAACCCTCGCCTGGGGGGTGAAAAGAAGAAGTCGGGGGTCCAAGGATCGGTTGGATGGTTCTCCGGCAGAATGTAGAGATGCTGGAAATCGCTGCAGTTCCAGACGATATCCATGAGAAGAGAACGACTCAGCTGGTGGTCTATGAACATAGATGCAATACGTCTCGATATGAAATGTGATTTGTAGTCATGCTTATCATAGCTACCATAATACATGTGAATTTTTTAGCACTGTAATGACAATAATATATTTTTAAAAACGACATCGCAAATGGGTTCAGCAATCCCAACATTAATGTACAATGCCCAGGTCTTCGTTATATGGATTATTGTGCTGAGGAGTTCAGAACGCTAAGCAACATTAACAAAGTATATATCAACAAGAAAATACATCCCTCCCACGCATATGTACCATCCTATCCGCAGCGCGAAAACCAACAGTGGCCCTATATGAGCTGCTACAACCCGTTGACAACATATGATGGTTGACGTACTTATCTCCCGTCGGTCACCCAACACGCTGATAACTGCCGATTAGCAACACGTCCGGTTAGACACGTAACCGTTGACCCCGCGATAGACACACGGCTAAGTCCACGCGGATGTTGGACGTTACTATGTCGCCTGCAGTCGAATGGCAGTAGCCAGGATGGCGGCCCTATATTTTGTTTTTCTGCTATTTGTGCCGCTGTTGCAAGTCGTTTGTGTCGACGTCGGCTTCCCGGCAAACGAGTACGAATACTCTTTAAAACGAGACGCGTTACGGGAAAAGGAGAAGGATTTTGCGGGCGAATCGCTTCAATTGAGCGAGGTTTGTACAGGTTATCTCGTAGTCTGGTTTGAGACTGGAAGGTTCGCAACTATTCGCAGACACGGGCTTGTTTTACTAACATCAAACAGCTGCTGCGATATTCGGCAGTCTCCAGCGGGCCAACTATGCAGTGTTCCACGCAAGATTTGTACCAGCGATTTTACCTTCAGGTCATATGTGCGACGCGGTTGTTTATGCACATAACAATCACACTATTGTCTCAATTAGTAAATGTGCTTGTAGCCAAATTCATTTAGCATTGGCCCAGTTAATCAAAGAACAAGGAACGCGACCGAAGTTTAAATACACGCCTACGTAGACGTCGTGCGTTGGTTTGGCACGGCAAAACTATAACCGGGATTGTTGGGTGTACAGGCACGTTGTAGTCAACGGCAGCCCGTCAGGCATATGGTGTTGCAGAATAACCTGCGCATATGCACGAATGTTGATCATATCACCCTGCCGACACTTCCCAAAAGGACCGTTCAACATAATCAGCACTGCAGCAACTTGATTATCAATTCAAAATATGCGGCTGGCTAATTGGTACAAACGATAGGCTTGGTGAAGCGTCGAAACGAAATACATTTGCCAAATATAGATTTGTAGTCATGCTTATCATAGCTACCATAATACATGTCAAATTTTGACCACTGTAATGACAATAATATATTTTTTTAAACGACATCGCAACTGGGTTCAGCAATCCCAACATTAATGTACAATGCCCAGGTCTTCGTTATATGGATTATTGTGCTGAGGAGTTCAGAACGCTAAGCAACATTAACAAAGTATATATCAACAAGCGTTCTGGAAGTACTTGACAAGTCTTTGGAACTATCGCCTTACTGACGTCAGACAAAGTTTGGTGAAACAATCGTGATCAAACGAAAAAACATGGTCAAACGAAACAAAGTAAAATTTATCAAATGATCAGCGAAGCAAAGGCTCTCGGATCACCAAACTATGCTGGATAGGTGGCGCCACCTTTTTCAGTAGGACTAAAGATCGTGTGACGTCAGATTATGGACTCGAATGACACGCCTTGTGGAATGCATATGCTGATATACTGCGTTTTCAAAATGGCTTTCCTAAGCGTGACTTCTGTAGAAGGGAAAGGGGGTTATACCTACACGTGCAGCCTGTACTGCAAGTGAGCATTCGGTGGTTAAACAGACACATTGTCGTTATACAATGAGAACAACACGTGGTGTTTCTATGACATCGAGTGTCAGCTGACAGGTGTCAGGTAGAACACGAGTGGACATATTTACCACGCACATTCGTTTTAATAAGAACATCACGTGTTGTTTGTCCTTCGCGAAGCGATGACGACCAAATTTCAATATCGTCTACTGTCATTTTTCTCCCGCTTCGCCTTCTTTTGACATCTGCGAACACTTATGTTATTAAATTACAGTTAACGTTAACAATTGTTTAAATGCAGTAATAAATTAAATAAAAAAATCTGCTCACCTTCATATGGCATGTTATAAACTCTAATCTTTGTTAAGACATATGTCGATTCCAATCGCACCAATCGCGATATGGTTTATGTAGACCATTTGACTACAGCACATAATAACGCTCGTTTATTGCTTCGGTTTACTTGGCTTTACATACGAGTTGAACAACGTAACTAGTTGCCATGGCAACGGATGCTTGCCTCGCGTTTTTCTCTGCAGTGTCCATTTTCAATATGAAAAAACAACAAATTATTGGAAAGATAAAGCAACTTCTGACGCATGCGCGAAGGTTGTTTTGTTACCTGTTGAATTTCAAAACTCGCTACATAACTCCTTCAACAGATGCACAATCGTGGAATTTAGAGGGCCACGATCGCCCACGCTTGTGAAGAAATATATGTTCACATACATGCACACGTACACGCATGCACGCACGCGCACACAAAAACACACAAAAAAAACACACACACACACACACACACACACACACACACACACACACACACACACACACACACACACACACACACACACACACACACACACACACACACACACACACACACACACACACACACACACACACACACACACACACACACACACACACACTCACAAACACACACACACACACACACACACACACACACACACACACACACACACACACACACACACACACACACACACACACACACACACACACACACACACACACACACACACACACACACACACACACACACACACACACACACACACACACACTCACACACAAACACACACACACACACACACACACTCACACACACACCCACACACAAACACACACACACACACACACACACACACACACACACACACACACACACACACACACACACACACATGGTGACCAAAGTTAGGTCAAACTAGAAGCAGTATTTTGTCCGTGTTGTTAGATTATTCAGCAGCGAAGTCACTATAATATTTTGCTTATTGAAATCGTCATATAAAAGTCCTTTTTAATTGCAGACAAAAATCACCCATGAGCTGTCGAACAACCAATGTCAGCTTTGACATTGGTACACTTCGTTTTACCAACAAGTTATCCTATCAGATCTATCTTCCCACAGTTATTTTCAGTCACTTCTATAACTGTTTGCCACCCTCCACAAACTACTACCACAAGCATAAGTAGGGGAAAGGCGGACAGAAGAGACCTGCAGGGCAAAACAGGCAATGGTTTTATATCAGTAACAAATATTGTCCGTAAATGAATTGCTCATCATAGCAAATGATCCTACAAAGTCGCTGACCGTTGCACATTATACAAATATAGTTTATTTCTTCTTTAAAATGTTTTTACTTAATTTTAGGTCTATAAATGTTTTGTAATCATGTAGTAGACAGCAGCCTAGACACTTATTTTGTAAAACACCTGGTATATTACAATTTTTTTATTTTATGTTTTGCAGTTGCTTTAGCTTCATCGAAACATTAGAAAACTGATGTACCATTTTAGATAGCTGAGAGTGAGAGCCGGGTAGGTGCAGGGTGGGTGCGCGGTAGTGGGGTGTGTGCGTTAGTGCGGGGTGTGTGCGCGAGTGCGTGGTGTGTGTGAGAGTGCGTGGTGGGTGCGGGGTGGGAGCGCAAGTGGGTGCGGGATGGATGTGTGAGGGCGGGGTAAGTGCGCGGGTGCGGGGTGGGTGTGAGAGTGCGTCGTGGGTGCGGGGTGGGAGCGCAAGTGGATGCGGGGTGTGTGTGTGAGGGCGGGGTAAGTGCGCGGGTGCGGGGTGGGTGTGAGAGTGCGTGGTGGGTGCGGTGTGGGTGCGTGAAGGCGGGGTGGATGCGGGGTGAGTGCGCGGGTGTGGCATGGGTGTGAGAGTGCGGGGTGCGTGCGTGAGGGCGGGGTGGGTGCGTGAGGTCGGGGTGGTTGCGTGAGGTCGGGGTGGGTGCGTGAGGTCGGGGTGGGTGCGCTAGTGTTCATCCACAGTGTAACCAACACGTTAATTATGCCGTTTTCATTCACTTTTCTTTATAGGTTTGACAACGGGAGTCTACCTAGCGTCCGTGTGCACGGCCAGACAGTCGTCGTTGAATAAGTCCGGTACTCCAGACAAAGCCATTGATGGCAACACTGGCGGGTCTTTCAACAATGGCCGCAGTTGCATGCGTACTGACTCTACGAAAATGGTGGACTATTGATCAGGGGTCGACCCACTTTGTTAAACTATTTCCACATGTACAACCGCGACGAATGTTATTAGAACTACGAGAGACGCTGCCCATTGAAATGCTATCTTAGAAAATGAAAATTGATCAGACACAATTTAGGATTGCATATACCTATTTATGTACGTGTGTATGTGTATGCGTGCGTACGTGCGAGTGTGCGCACGCGTGTATGTGTGTGAAAGCTAACGCGGTATTTTAAAATTCCCTTTAAGTTATAGTTTCATACTGTGTACGGTAGAGTTCCGAAAACCCTGATCCGCTGGCCAAATTTGGTTAGCGAACAGTTTTCATTTGTACGTTTTTATAATTAAACAAGGTCTTTGATAGAGGACCGGACTTGGTTGCAGGGTTACTGCGTAATCACGAATAATATGGTCACACAGTGCAGCCAACGAACTAACATGTTAACTGGTTATATGTGTGTGTGTGTGTGTGTGTGTGTGTGTGTGTGTGTGTGTGTGTGTGTGTGTGTGTGTGTGTGTGTGTCTGTGTGTGTGTTTGTGTGTTTGTGTGTTTGTGTGTGTGTGTGTGTGTGTGTGTGTGTGTGTGTGTGTGTGTGTGTGTGTGTGTGTGTGTGTGTGTGTGTGTGTGTATGCGTGTGTTGGGTGTGCCGAAGTGTGGTGTTGCCGGATATGGTGGGTGTGCGGTTCTGTGGTGGGTGTGCGGGTGTGCGGGTGTGCGGGTGTGCGGGTGTGCGGGTGTGCGTGTGTGCGGGTGTGCGGGTGTGCGGGTGTGCGGGTGTGCGGGTGTGCGGGTGTGTAGTGGGTGCGGATATGTGGCGGGTGTGCGGTGTGCGTGGGTTGTGACGGGTGTGCGGTTCTGTGGTGGGTCTGCGGGTGTGTGGTGGCTCTGCGGGTGGGTCTGCGGGTGTGTGGTGAGTGTGCGGGTATGTCGTGGGTACGCGTATATGTGGTGGGTGCGAGTGTGTGGTGTGTGAGCGGGTGTGTGGCGGGAGTGCGAGTGTGTGGTGGGTGTGCGGGTATGTGTTGTGTACGCCTTTGCGCGTGTGGTAGGTCCGCGGGATTTGGTTTCCCTTTGAAGTTGCTATGAAACCTTCATATCAGCAATAAATGTTAACCATAAGTCCTTTCCTTTTACAGTAGTACTTAGTACACTACCACCCAATTGTATGGTGTACATCTTTATTCCCATGTCCTGTGTGGAAGCATTTATATTTACCAAAATTGAACAACATCTGCCACTTTTCAGACCATTTGATCATGCAACCTGTCAAGATCATCTTGGAAATGCTGTTTATCTCCATCACGTTTAATCCTTCTAAACACATTTGTATCAACCGCAAATTTCAACACCTTACTTGTTATATCATCATCCAAATCGTTGATATATATTAAGAATAACATAGGTCCCAGTACTGATCCCTGTGGTACCCCACTCAAAACTTATTTCCAATTTGAAGCCTCCCCATCAACTACTACACGTTGTCTTCTGTCATTCAGCCATATTTTTATCCAGTTAATTATACCATCCCCTGCGTCATCGGCCTTTAGCTTAAGCAGAAATCTTTGAGGTGGCACTTTGTTGAAAGCTTTCTGAAAATCTAAGTGGATAATATCTACTGGTATGTGTGTGATCCCACGTTTACCCACTCAGCGATATCTTCAAAAAACATAACATATTTGTTAAGCATGATCTCGCTTTTAGGATGATCTCGCTTGGGTTTATCAAGTTATGTTTAAAAGAAAATCCACCATGTGATCTATAATTGGCCTTCCTAATAATTTGTATATCACCGATGTTTAACTCACTCGTCTGTAGTTGTCTGACTTGTTTCTCAAACCCTTTATAAATAATGGTGTAATGTTTGCATCTTTTTCTCTAAAGGAACCCCTCCCCCGTTTAATGATAAGTTGAAAACTGTTGCAAAAAAATTAAAGATCACATGGTGGATTTTCTTGTTAGTCTTTTTAATAATTTGCAAATCACTGATGTTAAACTCACTGATCTATAGTTCTCTGACTTGCTTCTCGAACCTTTTTTAAATAACGGTATAATGTTTGCCTCTTTCCATTCTAAAGAAACCACTCCCTCTTCTAATGACAAATTGAAAACTGTTGCAAGCGGTACGCTAATTTGTTCTACAATTTCCAATAGTAGTTTTGGTGGAATCCGATCCACTCCAGGTGGTTTATTATCCTTCATAGCCCTTATTTTCTTAGCTACCATTTCCGGGGTTACAATTAACTGTCCTAAATAGTCGGATTCCGCCCCCTTGAACTTATCCTCTGGTATTGGCAGTGAACTAATATCTTCCCTGGTAAACACCGAACTAGAGTACTCATTCAGGTCTTCTGCCAGTAAGAATTCCTCTGATATTATATGTCCAGCACTATATTCTAGAGGACCGACCTAATCCTGAACTTTCTGTTTGCTGCGAACATAATAAGCATAAAACCTCTTGCTGTCATGTTTTATATTACACGCAAATTTTGTTCATAGCTTCTCTTTGAATTTCTAATTTCAGTTGTAGCTTGGTTAAGCGCTTCTTTATAAATGTTGTAGTCTTCATAATTTCCAGTGGGTCTATATGACTTCCACATCATTAGTTTGTACTTAAGTCTACGGGCCTGAGACTGGTCGTCTTATCAGGACTGATTAGGATTTTATTTTGAAGCAACTGTCATTGCCGACGACGCCATAGACAAGCGCAGAGCAACCTTGCTATCATCAGCAGGTGAAGAAACTTATATGTTATTACGCAGCCTGGCATCGCCGCGGGCGCCGGCTGATTTCTCCTACGTTGAACTGTGTGAATTGCTACAGACGCATTTCCACCGAAACCAAACACGATTTTGCAACGATACAACTCCTACTCGACCTACAGGAAGAACGATACAACTCCTACTCGACCTACAGGAAGAACGATACAAATCCTACTCGACCTACAGGAAGAATGATCAATCGGTAGGCGACTTTGTTGCTGAACTGAAACGTTTGGTCAGAAACTGTCATTTTGGTCAAACAAAGGTTGGTGCGCAGCTGACTGCCGAGTTGATCCTGAAAGAAAATCTGCGGGACCGGTTAGTTTTTGGGGTAGCAGATCCGGCTATCCAAAACCGACCTTGATTTCAAAAAGACCCTACAAATGACCCTTGCCATGGAGTCCGCTGCTGCTAACACCGCTCAGTTAAACTCGCCTGCGTACGACAGTACACCGAATGTACACAAAGTGACCACTCACAAGCAAGCGATGAGGAAGTGGGAGAAGAAACCACCCGCTCATGATCGTCAGAAACCATGTTTCAGACGTGAAAAAATATCTCATTCGGCGGAAGAGTGTCACTACAAGGATGCCCAATGATGCTATTGCCACAACGAAGGACACATCATGAGTAACTGTTTCGCAAAACAGAGAGAGGAAAAGGGAAAACGAAACCGCACTCATCAGCTGAGAGCACCTAGACAGAACTGTGTTCCATCTGAACAGTCTGGAGAGACATACAACATGTTCAGCATGACAGGATCACGTCCGGATCCGATCGTTACCCACATACAAGAAGACGGGAAGACACTGCTGATGGAAGTGGATACGGGTGCCACACTTTCGATCATCAGTGATGAAACGATGCGCAAACATTGGCAAAACTCTACACAGCCTAACATGGAAGCCACATTGGACACGCTTCGGACATATACAGGACAGTGTGTGAAAATCACAGGTGTCAACAACGTCATAGTAGAAGCGAAAAATGGCAACCAACATAAGCTTCCGCTCATGGTTGTCCCTGGCAACGGTCCAAGTTGACTTGGCAGGAACTGGCTGAGTAAACTCCAACTGCACTGGAGTGTGGTTCATCAGTTGAATACGTCACACTCAACGCGGAAGCAGAATCCTCAAGTGCAGGCTGCATTGGACAAGTACGCCGTCGTGTTTACAAACTCTCACCAAGATCTACGCCAACGACGACGCCTTTCCCAAGTATTACAAGTCGCGGCCGCTACCATATGTAACACGATACATGGTGGACAAGGAACTTGATAGACTCCTCACTGAGGATATCATAGAGTCCGTTCAGTACTCAGATTGGGCCGCACCGGTTGTCCCGGTGACGAAAGGAAACAAAAGCGTACGTCTCTGTGGGAACTAGACGAGCTCACGGTGAATCGAGTGGCAACATTGGATAGGTATCAAATTCCCCGAATAGAATATCTGTGCGCACAGCTGGGGAAAGGTAGCACGTACACAAAGCTCGACTTGCGTAACGCCTACGAACAAATCGAGCTACACCCGGACAGTCGCAAATAAGTCACGATCAACACGCCGCGAAGACTCTTAACTTACAAGCGGCTGCCGCACGGTGTGTCATCAGCACCAGGGATTTTCCAACGGGTCATAGACTCCCTCTTAAAAGGCATACCCAACACAATGGTGTACTTAGATGACACCTCGGTGACTGGATCAACCGGAGATGAACACTTAGACTTCGTTTCTAGCCCAACTTAGCGACGCCCATGCATCAGTTGCTCAGAAAGGACACGAAGTGGTACTGGAGGAAGGTACAAGAGGCTTTCGATGGGACGAAAGAGATGCTGAGCTCGCTACAGGTCGTAACGCATTTCGACTCCTCCAAGTCGTTGATCCTGACATGTGATGCCATTCCATACGGCATTGGATCTGTCCTTGCTCACGTCATGGAAGATGGTGTAGAGAAACCCATTGCATACCACTCCAGAAGTCTCTCACAGGCTGAGAAAAACTACGCTCAGATTGATAAAGAGGGGTTGGCCGTCATCGATGGACTGAAGAAGTTTCATCAGTACTTGTGAGGTCGCAAGTTTACTATCGTCACGGACCACAAGCCGCTTCTTGGGTTGTTCGGAGAAACGAAGGCTGTTCCGCAGATGCTGTATCCACGTATGCAGCGCTGGGCCCTGACACTGGCTGCTTACGAATACCATATAGTCCACAGACCGGGCCAAAGCATCCCCCAAGCAGACGCTCATAGCCGCCTCCCGGTAGGTGGCGCTCCGAGACATGTACTAGTGCCAGCTGACACGATACTGACAATGCAGTATTTGGACATGTACCCAATCACTGCAAGTGACATACGTCACGAAACAACACGTGACCCTGTGCTGTCACAAGTCTTTATCAGGACGAGGGAAGGATTTTCAAATCACGACGTCAACGAACGTCTGAAGCCCTACATCCAAAGAAGAGATGAACTCAGCATCCATGATGGATGTCTCATGTGGGGTTCACGAGTGATCATTCCAAGTGTCTACCGCAGAGCACTGTTGGAAGAACTGCACAATGCACACTCTGGGATCGTGCGCATGAAAGCTGTAAGTCGCAGTCTGATGTGGTGGCCAGGTAATCAACTACAAGGAAGACTGTCGAGTCACCAGTTGGCGTCGTCGGTGCTGCCTTCGCAGATGGAGACATTCCCCGAGTTCGGAGCTGAGTCTCATGAAGAGCCTGAAGCCGCTCAACCGCTTGCACCGAGTCAGGCAACTGGCATTGTGCCTGCTGCAGCCGTAGCAGAGCCTAGACGTTCGACACGATGCAGGAAGCAGCCTGAACGTTTGGACTTATAATTGTTAAAGTAGCATCAGGCTGGCTACCCATCGTGGACCTTTGGGTGTTATTACCATACATGGGTGTACATCTAACTAAACTGGGGAGGAATGCCGTGTATCGAAAAAGTTATGCTCCCGAGAGTCTGCCTAAGTTCCGTTTTAACTGTAATCACGTTTGACCATGTGGTCGTTAATAAAATACGTTTGAAATACATCACACTTTGTTAAATATTTCCTCGTATCCTTATATCTTCCTCTGTGGAAGTTTCTCCTGTACTGCTTTTATTATTCCTTTCTTTATTTACTTTGATTGTAAAATGTATCTGGTTGTGGTCACTACTCCCCAGTGGCTCGCACATCTTAACATTGTCAACTAATTCATTTTGTAATGACAAAAGGAAACTATATTGTACTAAAAAGTTGTGGTCCTCACTCCCTGTAGTCTGTAGAGATTTTCATTGTATATGTCCATGGTTAAAATCCCCCATAATAATACAATCCCGTTTAATCACTTCCCTTATAGCATTTTGTACTTTTTATTATTTTTTATGCGGGACAACACTACCAAATAAAGTTGTGACTCCGTGACTCGGAAACGTGGCTTGTTTGCTGATAACACAAGTCAGATGTATGTTTGTATAAGAGCTTAATAGTAAGCCAACTCTTTATGTATAACTAGATTACATAACTACAATAATATACAATGTCGATACCTAGTTATACATGTCATAACAAATACACAAAACTGACAGCAAAGGTGGGGGAACCGACCACACGCAGGTGGAGGAAACCCACCATCTTACTTACATGTGTGAAATTCTGTGATTCAAATACAAGGGGAAAGCGTTAGGTACATGTGCACATGTCCCCGCCCTAAAACCCCTTGGAAGATGTATCATATACACAGTGTACTATTATCAATAGCCAGAATCTCGTAAGACAAACTATGCTACAGAATGCATGGCTATAGTTGCAAGAGATATCAGAGAAAACAATGATGGCACAGAACCCAATTATGCATACACTGTAACTTAATATAAACCGTGTATTTAAAATTGCATGCAGAAACACACAAATAAGTTTAAAAAAAAACCACCAGCCATATAAATACTCAGGCGTGGACGGGGTAGGAGGGTGGGAAAACAAACTTCAAAAATCGAGAGCGAATATACCTTTTCAATTCTGGAAATTTCGAGAGAGAGGCTGGGATTGGAGAGCTAGTCTCATGTTTCCGTCAGCCTCATAATTTTTTGAGCTTACCGTATATTCCAGAATAGAAGCATTGGTTTTTAAAATCCCCCATAATAATACAATCCCGTTTAATCACTTCCCTTATAGCATTTTGTACTTTTTATTATTTTTTATGCTTATGTCTGGACTTTGATAAACCTGCCCAACCGTTAACGTCGAGTAACTATGCTACACCAAACAACTTCTTCGCAATCTGCTTCTCTTTCTTGTTTTATTTATAAGCCTGGACAGATTCTTTAATATATAAAATACTCCACCTCCCCTTCTTCCTAATATATCTTTCCTAAACATTACATAGCCTGCTAGTCTCAATTCGGCATCTGATATATCAGTGGTGGCCCATGATTCGGTTATACCTATTATGTGAGAGTCAATATATTCTACCATATAATGTTTAGTTCACTTCTTTTGTTTATTTTGCTCCTTGCATTTAAACAAACGCATTGATATCCAGCTTCAGAAGAGTTTTCGAGGCTGTTCTTTGCTGATTGATTTGTGCCATCTTCAAGTTGGGGAACGAGCGGAATCAAAGGGGCGACTTGGGCGGATTGGTTATTGATGATGTATGATCGGTGGCTGAGGTGTAGCGGAGAAGATCGGCGCGAATGAACGGAGGAAGGTAGAGGTAGTCGCGAAAGACTCAATGCATTCAAGAGTGTCTCCAGATCGGGAATAGAGAGCACCAACAACATATCAAGACTGGAAGTATCTGACAACAACTGGGCCCAGAGAGTGGGTGTTTAGTGGAAGGAGGCGTGCTGTATGCCAAAGAAAGCAAAAGCGACTAGACAAGAAGAAATTCAGGTGGAGGTAGAATTCGGCGTCAGCGATTAATGTTGAAGAATGCCAGTAAAGCAGATCAGATATGTGAAGACTTAGACCTATCGGCGTCACTCTTTTATGTACCTTAACTTTGAGGAATAACAGTACATTATTAAGTAGGTATTCTTCCTATAAAATAATTATATGTAATATTTTATAACTAGAGACGTATATAATAATAGTAATTCTTAGTCAGCTGTAATACGAGCATGTTTGCCATTCTGTTGAGAAAACAGGAATTACCGCAATGTGTGGCAATAATAAGTGCACGATCAAACTGTTAAAAAATAATCCCTCTTCGAGGAAACATGGTTAAGGGCTTGGTCACACGTCGCGATACTTATGCCAGTGTCAATTTAATATAATGTGCAACACGAGTACGGCTGTTCACAGTACGTGAGTACGATTGTTCACAGTACGTGAGTACGATTGTTCACAGAACGTGAGTACGGCTGTTCACAGTACGTGAGTACGGCTGTTCACAGTACGCGAGTACGACTGTGAATGCGAGTGTCCTCGTGTTCTCATTGTGTGTCGACGTGTGTCTGCGTGTTCCTATTATGTGCGTTTGTCTGTGTGTTCCCATTATATTTATGCGTGTGTCGTGACCGACGTGCGTGGTATGTATTTAGGCCTGGCCCTGCAGATTAACGCTGAGGCGACCAAACTATTGTATGATCTTTACAAGCAGTTCTTGGAAACGACATAGGCTAGCGGCCGAGTCGTGCTGTGTAGTCAATGCAACAATTGGCCTTAACACAATCGTTGTCAGATTGATAGTCACAGGTTATTGAGGTGTACATGTTGACTGTGTTATTGAATAGCAGTCCGCGTGTCGACCGTATAAGCGTGTAATTATAATATATATATAACTATCCACCAGCGCCGCCCCGGAGAACATATGAAGACTAGTGTCTGCGCTGTTATAACCAGTATTTTATTTAATAATCACGCAACAAGTACATTATTTTTGTGGTTGACGAAAACCGCTCGGTATGTTTATTTGAATGATTTAGTCACTAAAAATATTGTAACCATCCCTCTACCTAGTTTTTGACGAAGCTTCGTTCGGTGGTCATGGTAACGGGAACACGTGACTGTTAGGTTTGTTGTCAACGTAAACAGGCGTCCTTCTGTGTCAAGTCAACCCGTACCTCCATTGAGACAAGCAGTGTTGATCAGCCCTTCATTTGCACCAAGTAAACAAACACCCCCGTAGAGACAAGGAGCATAGACCAGCTTGCCGTTTGTGTCAATATCGAACACTGAAGAGAAGATAGTTTCCAGTGAGCAGGTACGTCTTCGACAACACGTTGTACAGGCGTCGGCATGTGGTAAATATGGGGGGAGGGGGTTGAGGCTCACCAAAAACTCCAGCCACACACGCCTTGACGTTCACCAAAAACCTCCAACTGCACTCCCCGTTTGGTGATGTATGAGCGGCGGGGGGGGGGGGGGGGGATAAACCTATCTCCAGCCCCAATATAACACATTTTTTTGCATCTCAGCCCCCCAAGTACCCCCGGTTCCGACGCCTATGTGTTCGTTTATTGAATACGTTGCTATAGTGGACGCAGTTATTGATAATTTGGAAAGTAGCTGTACTCATAATAATAATTATTATTATAGCAAACTCGAAATTGTCAAACAATTGTTTAGTTTGTCACGATAGCAACACTCGCTGCAATTACTATTACGATTTAGCCTCGTAGCTTTAGTTTGTCACGATAGCAACACTCTCGCTGCAATTACTATTACGATTTAGCCTCGTAGCTTTAGTTTGTTGCACTACGATATCAGAATAGTGTGAATGAATGACATTTTATTCATTACAAATTGCTTTCTGAAAATAAGTGAGGCCATGAACGCCTATGGAGATTCAAGTGTTCCTGTGTGATCAACGGTTACGTTGGCATATTCCTTCAGACTCCTGCCGGTAGTTTCACGGGTGGAGACCTGGCGGTGGAACATATGAAGACACCCCTCTTGATGTAACGTCAACACGTGACGTACTAACATTAGTGCCTCTGGCAAAATAATTCACCCTACATAGATCGTGCTATATACACGCAGTCGCAGAAGACGATTTCCCTGGAGGATTCCTGAATTACGTTTGTATGTAAATGTCAACTTGTTTGTGTTAACGCCTGTGTACAACGTCTCCGAGTCTTCGGCGGTCCTCGGATCAATGGAAGAAAATACGCATCTGGTCTTTATTGCAGGTTTCTCCCTTATCTTTTCATCATCACCCGCCTTTCCTTATCCCGCATTGCAGCATCTCCATCTTAACTGTGATCAGGTTACTGCGGCCCCGCTGTTCCATCTTAACTGTGATCAGGTTACTGCGGCCTCGCTGTCTCACCTTCTCTCGATAGTAATCGGTGAGACTACCACCGAGAGAAGGAGCGTAAACGCCTTCATCCACAAGTGTTCAGACACCGTCACGCGTTTTCGTGTCTGCACTAGTGTTATCCCCCTCCTTATTCCGATACTCTCTGTTCTTATAATTCACAGGGCCCAGTGGTGTTCTGACTTCCAGCCTCCATCCTTTGTTGCTGCTCCCAGGGCATTTTGGTATGCTGATGGAACACAACAATGGCATGCTCTTGAGACGTTCCCATTAAAGTTGTTTTTCATTCCAACCTGCTGGCGTTCTCCGCTGCACCTCTACGTCCCCGACCGCCCTGCCAAATCCATAAAGTAACCGCTTGCGCGATCTCGTTCTATCAAACCTGACATGTTCACTTCATCTTCACGAACTACTCCTGCGTCGTTCCTTCAACCCGTGTGTGTTTCCGCGGTACTGTGCTCAAATCGTCGGCATACGTTATCTTCTTAACAACGTATTAAGAACGACGCACACCCTACCAGGGACGACTGACAAACAAATTGACAGACATACTACATAACGACACCCACCCACCCACCCACCCACCCACCCACCCACCCACCCACCCACCCACCCACCCACCCACCCACCCACCCACCCACCCACCCACCCACCCACCCACCCACCCACCCACCCACCCACCCACCCACCCACCCACCCACCCACCCACCCACCCACCCACCCACCCACCCACCCACCCACCCACCCACCCACCCACCCACCCACCCACCCACCCACCCACCCACCCACCCACCCACCCACCCACCCACCCACTGAAGACGGACTTTGACAATAGAATCATTGAACGTAGCAGGCGTTTCAGAGTGCTTAGGGCTAGAACGACAAGGTACTCTGTCTTGTCGTTCTACGACAAGACACTCTATATAAATACGTTACGAACGAGGCGCTTTGACCCACATGTCAGGATGGGTTCCCTTCTACTGCTAGTTGGATCCCGTAAGGATGACACGTTGTCCTCATTCAATTCTTGATTACACAGGCACAAATAAGAAGACCCTGTAACCAGGACATATGTTACAATAAACAATATTACGCATGACCCAACCAGAAACCTAAAACAGCATTACACACAATACAAACATCTTCCTGTTAACACGTCTAAACAACATTGGTAATGCTTAACACATCTCAATTGAGAAAGAATCCACAATGGCGACCAAACTACACAGAAAAGCGACATCCGTGTTACACACATACACAATATATAAGCCTGTGAATTCCTATTATCACTTATTGACCAGGACTGTCAATACACACACATGCAGTACAGCTAATCTGTATAGTAACGCAATAGTAGGCCTAAATAACAACAAGACACTCTTTTACTAGCACCTTCAACGTTCACGATTACTCTATGTACCCTGCACGTTTAACACGAACCAATATATCTCCCCAAACTATCATATCATATCATACGTCTATTGTACTATAATATCATACGTCTATTGTACTATCATATCATACGTCTATTGTACTATCATATCATACGTCTATTGTACTATCATATCATACCTCTATTATATTATCATATCATACCTCTATTGTACTATCATATCATACCTCTATTGTACTATCATATCATACCTCTATTTTAGTATCATATCATACCTCTATTGTACTATCATATCATACCTCTATTGTACTATCATATCATACCTCTATTTTAGTATCATATCATACCTCCATTTTAGTATAATATCATACCTCTATTGTACTATCATATCATACTTCCATTTTAGTATCATATCATACCTCTATTGTACTATCATATCATACCTCTATAGTACTATCAAAATACAACTGTTAAGCTTCTCGTTCTCTGGCAGTCACATGTTGACACCAGTAGCACATAGGTAAGCTACACCTTGTCAATATGGCAACAAAACTATGTCACAATAAACTAATGTTCAAACTAAACAACACTGCCATAGTACATAATGAAACTGTTATAATTCCAGGCATTCATTCAAGGTAGTACTCAGTCTGGCCACTAGGACACATATACTGCACTTGCTGCTAGTTACATATATCAATACTACATTAAATATGATATACCTGTCCACAGGACTGCACGTCGAATACTGGCGATAGTATTTACAAGTCATGACTCGAGGATGTCTGTGATTGCTACAAAAACAAATACAGGTTTACTATCTGGTGACATCAATCCATATTGAAAGGCTAGTAATTTTAGTGAACATTGTGCGAGTTTTTGCTGGCCATTAGCGACCACAACGGTGGCCACATCCAGGCCTACAGGAAACACGTTATTTGGTGTCTTGTATAATTATTTACAATCAAATGCCATCTATAGTTAACTGTCTATAATTTGTGCATCGTGACAACCTTACCTCATCAATTAGACAACGCCTAAAACTTTCCTTCATGACCTAAGTAGTACCTAACTACAAAGGCAATATATGTCCAAATACTTAGGACCCAAGTAACTGAACCACGTGTCCGCAAAACTACGATTTGAAATGATCTGTTACCTTGGTGTTCTAATACCCGCGACATTAGCACAATCCCCGACAGTGGAACAATCCCCGACAGTGACACGATCCTCGGTAGTGGCACAGTCCCCGATAGTGGCACAATCTCCAACCGTTTAAGAATCATTATAAAATAAAGCTCCTACAAAACTATGAACATTCGTATTAATACCAGTAACCGATATAGTTTTTTATGTAGGGTATCCGTACACATTGTACATTGTATTATACACAGCTTGATGTATACATGAACATACAGTACACTTAGCAGTGCGTAGTTATAAATAAAGGTTGCAGTAACTTTAAATTTAGTTACTTGTGTTTATATAACATAAGACATAAGATCGTAAAATATTACTAGGGAATGCAAGGTACAATGTTTATGTTGAATAAATTCAATTCAATTCAAAATCCCCAACAATGGCACCACCGATACGGTAGCTCTGTCCCCCTACAGTGTCAACACCACAAACGGTGACACTACCAACAGAGCGACTACATGACGACGACGACTGTGTTTTCACCGTCCCCTGTTGGGTTCTGCTCAATGCCGAGCCAGACATTGTCATAGACGAATAGCTGTCAACACAGGCAAGTCGTAGATTTGTAGTTAGTACGTGCGTTGTGCATTTAGAGTCACTGACCCAAAACAGAGCAAGACCCAGTTATAGGTTTACCAGAGGAGGTAACCGGGTCGGGGCCGCAAGTTTCTAGTCTAGAAATGGCGTCTGTTTTGTTACAATTTGACTACGCGGCCGTACATTGAAAAACCCGCCTCTACCTACGTACATACGCAGTGACGCGTGGCCGTTACTCATATCCAAAACGCACTTTGAGTCGCTAGAATCGGACCAGATAACATCTACCGTACCGCACGTATTATAAGGTGCACAGCTTAGGCAAAATCGTGAGTGTAAGATTAGCTAGACGTAGCAGTTAGAATTATATTACAATATGATATGTCGGATGTCAAACAGAATAAATGCAGATTTTCGTCCAGCTGATATTTACACTGTCGTAATATACACGTGGTGTGAGACCTGACCAGTGCTGTGTTCGTGTTCCAACAATCCTTCAAGTATTAGCATAATGCATACATTACTCTTTCGACAACTACGGACTAAGCCTTCATAATAGGAGGTAGATTCAGGATGCAGTGTCCATTGAAGTTGTGAAGTTTCTGAGGTGGGTAGAATGCTGATTTTTATGACGATGCTTGGTCTGTTCAGTCGACCGTGACCACTGTCTCTGCCCGGGCGTGGTGGACAGCAGTGATCGGTGTCCGAATAGGACATTCTCATGTCACTGGCCTGTAATTGCGCATTCCACCGACCAACGCAGCACAGCGACCAGCTAGATAATATAAAAAAACCGGGTAGTAACAAACAAACTTGGGTCGACCAATGGGGTCGTCGACGGCAACAGAAAAAGAAGTCGACTTTTCATCTGGCCTTTTTGAACTTAGGCAGGAAGTCGCTGAAGAAGAATAGTGGGAACGAAAGACAAGTAAATCGCCGATGTGTGAGATCGTCTTGTGGGCCTTGAAGAGAAGACGGACGCTCTCGAGCAATATTCCAGGCGCAACTCTGCGTATCTCGGGGATCCCCGAACGGGAGGGCGATGACGTGATCGAGGCGACACTAAGTGTGGTGAATTCAGCGCTCCTATCACCACTGACGGTGGAGGAAGTAAACCGTCGGCCCCAAAACTCCCGGATAAGACACGTCCGATCATCATCAAGTTGGCCACGTATCGAACGAGTCGCCGCGTCTTCGCGACACGGAAGCACATCAAGTACGAACAACTAACCAGCCTCGGGACCGTCAGCGACATCGACATCCCACCCGGTATACATCAACGACGACCTGACGAAACAAAGATCACACCTGCCCTACGAGTGTCGCAATGCCTATAAGACCGGCAAACTGAACGATGTATGGACTGTTGACGGAAATATCCTGATACGGGACACTTCTAACCGGGTCGTCCAAATTAAGAACCCCTGCTGGAACTCGCCAAATTGGCTGTCTAATCTTGGACTCGCTGTATGCCATTAATGGTATGTCTGTTTGTCATTACATACACAACGTGCCTAATATGTATTTGTCTATCACGCAAAGAACAGCGAGAAATCAGCCTCTGCACTCGACGACATGTTTTGAAATCCGAAGGAGGGGATTCCAGACGGAATATAATATACAAATGCCATCCTTGATGTTACTAGGCACCAAAATACTCTCTCTCTCTCTCTCTCTCTCTCTCTCTCTCTCTCTCTCTCTCTCTCTCTCTCTCTCTCTCTCTCTCTCTCTCTCTCTCTCTCTCTCTCTCTCTCTCTCTCTCTCTCTCTCTCTCTCTCTCTCTCTCTCTCTCTCTCTCTCTCTCTCTCTCTCTCTCTCTCTCTCTCTCTCTCTCTCTCTCTCCCTCTCTCTCTCCCTATCTCCCCCCCCCTCTCTCTCTCTCTCTCTCTCTCTCTCTCTCCCTATCTCCCCCCCTCTCTCTCTCTCTCTCTCTCTCTCTCTTTCTCTCTCTCCTCCACGGCGTTTCTTTGTCGGAGTACTTCGACAACTTTCTATATAATACTGGTTTGGAAAACAACAAATAACGTTGTGGTGCTGCACGTCCTAGACACGTTGTCTCGAACGTGAAACCACATGTATTGAGCCCAATTAACTCACCTTCTACGGCGAGCTTGAAGACAAACTTTAGCCAGAACATGACGGAAGCTTCGTGCGCCACGTCCATCGCTGCAGCGTTCTGCAAAACATTGTCTGTCACCGAGGTGGCCATTAGACGACGCAACATACACAGCGTGACGATCAATACGCACAATATGTTGTTGGTGCAGTTATCGTGTTAGACTTACTGTGAACTAGTCGTTTGTTCACTAGCTGAGACAAATGGTTTACAATGAATGTCACCAACGAAAATAAATATACTAGCAAAACTGTCCCTCCTACGGGTGGCGCTAAACATAGAAGAGGGTTTCCAGGAGTATTCGTACATGGCTTTCTTGTCGTGTCAATTTGCAAAACATGTTTCAAATTAACGCGTGTTACGTAAAACGTCCCTAAATCACCGATTATCCTCGGTACAATTGAAGAAACCACGCATAGCATTACGTCTAACGTACGCTTTGAACCCTAACACCGGTAAGACAAACCTTTTGTAACAACAGTTGACAAAAAACAAATACGGTCGTTTTTTTTCTTCAGACGGATCGAATGTACCCCCATGTTTATGTACACTGATTTATCTAAATAAAAGCCTGATTAAGTAACGAAGTAAATATTTTATACACATTTATACAACAATTCAAGAAAAACTTTATATTTCCGTTCAAACAAAGCGACAAGTCTGCAATTATTCAACACTGAATCTTCACCAATGTACAGTGTAGATATCCATACAAGTTCCAATTTCATAACATACATGACATTCCGGAATGCAAAATCCTTCTAGAAATATATAACCACCCCACTTAGATTTATGATATACTGGTCTCCATGGCAACCAACTGACACAAGGCGCAGAGAGGGAGAGGGAGAGGGAGAGGGAGAGGGAGAGGGAGAGGGAGAGGGAGAGGGAGCCATAAAGAAATAAGGCACAGAGACAGGACACACTGCCTGCTTCCAGTCAACGCCGGCAGATGTTATCGACCATTATATTTATAATGACTTGTGCCGCAACTCTTGTCTTGTAGTAGTCGACTTATCTGTTCATAGGGATGGCTGTGCCAAAGGCTCTGCTTATCTAACATACATGTCACATATTTGTATTGGCCACATGTCAGCACGCACGCACGCACGCACGCACGCACGCACGCACGCACGCACGCACGCATGTACGCGTGCACGCATACACACACACACATGCTAGAATGGACGCCTATACACGGACGCATGCACGGAAATAGAATTCTATGCACGTGCTAATCGTTGACTGCAAGTTTTTGATATCCCATTGTTGTGACCATTTTATGCAGAGAAACAACAGGAACCAACACCGGATCTGCTTGAAATCGACTGAATTGCATCCGCTGAACTTCAAAGTAGCAATGGCACGTAAGATCATTTTTTTTAACTTCCGTCCATGTTCAATAATTATTTATATTTTAGTTACATAAAATCTTTATTCTGCACATTAAAATGGCAATTGCACAGCTGATATGATACATCTACTACGTTAACACCGTCATGGCGTAAACTGTTACACAGCTGATATGATACCTCTACTGCGTTAACACCGTCATGGCGTAAACTATTACACAGCTGATATGATACATCTACTACGTTAACACCGTCATGGCATAAACTGTTACACAGCTGATATGATACCTCTACTACGTTAACACCGTCATGGCGTAAACTATTACACAGCTGATATGATACATCTACTACGTTAACACCGTCATGGCATAAACTGTTACACAGCTGATATGATACCTCTACTACGTTAACACCGTCATGGCGTAAACTATTACACAGCTGATATGATATCTCTACTACGTTAACACAGTCATGGCGTAAACTATTACACAGCTGATATGATACCTCTACTACGTTAACACCGTCATGGCGTAAACTATTACAAGCTTTAAACCAACGGTTCTTAACTCCTGGATCGCGACCCACAGTTGGGTCGCCAAGCCATTTTGATAGGGTCGCCAGGAGTTTCCAGAAACGCCGAACTTTCCTAAATTGTCTTGCTTGCCCGTATCAGATACATTATAGACGATTATTTATTCCTAATGTTGTATGAATTTTTAAAAGCTGTGTGACATAATTTAGACTTTAAAGCCTTCAAAGTAAGCGTTCACAGACAAATGTTGCATTAATTAGCAGTAACATTATTTTACAACAGTATGAAGTAAATTAGCGAAGAACTAATTACCTTTAAACGTTCCTAGCGACTCCGTCCACCACGTTTGCTTTCTATTTGAAAAGGATGTTCTCTTCCTGCGTCGTTAAGCTGTGCTCACTTGGTGATGCCTGCGTGTTCAGCAAGTAAATTTTGTAAAAATAATCTTTGTTATCCCTATTTATTTCATCATTTAATTTAATTCATAACTGCTTGGAGGCATGGTTCGCCAGACAATTCCCGCGATCGAAATTTGGGTTCCGACCAAAAAGTTTAAGAACCGCTTTCTGTACACCATTTCTAACATTTCACTTAACACATTCACATGTGATATTGTTTTGTTGGCCTTATTATATTCATATAGCATCTGGCGGTAATTTCCACTACAACTCGACCATGCATTTTGAATAGATCATTTATCAACAATTCTTATCATCGATAATTGGAAGTTCATAGCCTTTTGGATAAATGTCATTAGTCTTTGTTTTAAGTTGACCAATATAAAAGTAAAGTAAAAGGTAAGTTCTTACATAGCGCAGTATCCTCAGGACTACTCAAAGCACTTTACACTTTATTTTCTGGCAGACCTGTTCAATCGAACACCATCGCGACTTCTCTGGAAAGAATTCAGTCTCACTGCAATTAATGCGCACAGACTATTCATTCACAAAATTAATATCCATCACTGTCTATAGCCTGGTACTCATTCATACAGCTGAATGAACTGAAGCAATGTAGAGTAAACAAACTTGCCCAAGGTTCAATACCGCCGCACAGGATTCGAACCCGCGTTCTCTCAGTCGAGAGTCCGGAGCTCTTACCGTTGCGCTACTGCACTCCACACATATTGGTAGACTATAATTATGATAATAATGAGGTAATATCACCGAGTATAAGAGGTGCTAGTCCCCACAACGTTCTCAGTGCTCTGTGCTATACTGTGCACACACTGACAACACTCTTACTACAAGGATCCCACAGCGGAGTTCTATAGTAAGAGCAGCAATATTGCTTGAATAATTCATAATTTGATATGATAAAAATTAAACATGAACATTATATATAGCTATTCGGATAATCACATTATCCCAATATATTGCACACTCAAATCCACTGTTCGCGAAGTTAAAACTATTAAAATTGGATGATATATATATAAACATCAGTTAGGTATTTTTATGCATAAAGCAACAAATAAACAACTCCCAGATAACATGTCATCAATGTTATTGCGAACTGATAATGTACATAAACACACGTTGAGAAACCATAATGCATATTACATCCAGCATATAAGAACAAACACAAGGAAAGTCACAACAAATTATTCAGGACCAATATTCTGGAATGCACTACCTCAAAACTTACAACTAATTGTATCCATCAATCAATTTAAGAAGAAACTCAAAGGGCTGTTATTGTCAAAATATTATTAATTCTTATAATTTTTTTAATATCGTAACTTATAAATTAACCATAAGCATACCATAATTTTATTATGGTATAAATGATTAAGTTTGTATTCATGTTTTACTTGAAAATTAGTTAAGTGCAATTTAATTACTAGTCAACCTGTTTTATTTATGTATTGTTAGTAATGTATATGTATGTGTATACATTAACTGCATCTATGAGATGATTTATTCACTTTGTTCCAGAAGAACTTACTGTCCTACTTTTATGCTTTAATTTTATGGAACAAGGAAACTATTGTTAAATTATTATTTCTGGTGGTCCTCGCTATAAGCCCCTAGGGGTTTCTAGAGGATCTCCACGGTTACAATATTTGTTTTTTCTTCTGTTTTTATAATCCATTGTACATGTGTTCACTAATTTGTACTTGTAACCGAAATAAAGTTCATTCATTCATTCATTCATTCATTCATAACCTCTCCAGAATATAGCAATGGTATCAGTAAGCTACCCTTCTTAACAGTTGATAAGACCTTTGTGGTGGCCCACATGCACCGACTCCTGAACACTGTACCTAGTACCTACTGTTAGCACAAGTAAGAGGAGGCAGTCTGTTCCTAGTTTTTCATTTATTATTTAATATATTGTTCTTAAGACTATAATAAATATGTTAGAATTATGATAGGGCTGTGATGTGGTTGAGTGGAGACCCACAAGAGGGCAGCACTGATGAATTCCCAACAGAGGGCATGACAGGGAATTCAAATGAGTCATGTGGAGAAGGTTTCCCGTCCAAGTGGAAAAGGGATAAATAGGGGTGGGGGTGGTGGGAGGACGGGACTCGTGACTAGCAGGATGACAGACCCTTGGTTCGGGTAGTACACAGGGGTGCCATGTGTAACAAGCTCATATATTGAATTTACATGTTTCTATAAGTGAGATCCTTTTTGGTTATGGTTGTTACTAGTTGAATTCTTTGATTATATATTGTGTTCAAAAAGGGTCTGGGCGTTTGACTTACATTTGCACAATATCTTACGATCTGAGTACAAATTGAGAATGCATTAAATTGAGTTAATCCCCTAAAAGTGAGTCGGCCATTTAAATATTAAAATGCTGTAGACACCGGTACGACAAATGGTGGAGAATCCGCGGCTTTTTATTTTCAAAATTGTAGTAGATTATCAGCCCAGACCCTTTTTGAATACAGTATTTATTCAAAGAATTCAACTAGTAACAACCATAACCAAAAAGGATCCCACTTATAGAAACATGTAAATTTGCAAGACAATACATGAGCTTGTTACACGTGGCACCTCTGTGTATTACCCGAACCAAGGGTCTAGCTGTCATCCTACTACACTTACCGGCCAAAAGCCATGAGTCCCGTCCTCCTCCCCTATTTATCCACTGACGTCTAGTTATAAATAGAGGTCAGTGTATTTATCCTTGTTCTACTTGTGGGAATTCACTCAACCACATCACAGCCCTACCACACAACTATAGTTGCAGCTTGCGTAACGTACTTTACATATGACCCTTATTGTGTTGACCAACCAATTCCGTTGCAAATGTGGATACAGGTAGTCTACGTATTTTGTGGAGTGCCGTAGCGCAGTTGTTAGAGCGGACTCTCAATCGAGAGAACCCGGGTGTTACCATGTCGAACCATGGGCAAGTTCATTCACTCTATGACTGTGACCATGTTCTTCTTCTTCTTCTTTGTGTTAGGCAGCCACCATCAGTTGAGCAGATCGAGTCTGCTCGGAGATTTTGCTGCACTTTGGGGGGCTGCTGTGCTTAATAAAATAATAGTTCATGCGCTAGGGATTAAAAGATAAATAAATTATTAAATATATTTAAAATATAAATTTATAAACGAATAAGTTAGTTTTTTTAAATATGTATAAAAACAGTATGTAAAAAGGCCCTGAGTCATAACAAGAGAAGTGGGGAAAAGTGGGTGATGTGTCAACTACTTGGAGTATCCGGCCAGACCAATCCGGCTGCAGTAGCGGTCACCGGGGTTAAACCCAAATGCCTTGTATGAAGCTCCAGCTTTCATTTCGTTAACACATCAGAATTTGAGGAGAGTGCAGACCCTGGTCTCAAAGGAGGCAGGAGCAGGAGCTTTGGTGATTTCATGAGGAAGGCTGTTCCACTCTGGTATGGTTCTTGGGAAGAATGTCTTCTGTCTGTAGGCTGTCCGGTGATATGGGATGTTATAGGTGAGATCATTGGTGTGTCGGTGTTTCTTCTTGGGTGTTCAGCTGGTGTTGGTCTGTGCTTTGACTCGATGTGTATGAGTCCGTGGTGGAACGTATAGAAGGTGTTGAGTCGTGCTTTCTTTCTCCGCTGTTCGAGAGTTGGCCATCGCAGTTTTTGTAACATGGTGTCCACACATGCTATTTTTCGGTAGTCTCGTTTCATCCATCTGGCTGCCCGTCTTTGTACTTTCTCTAGTGCCTTGATGTTGGTTGCAGTGAAAGGGTCCCATACAGTACTGGCATACTCCAGCACAGGTCGGACAAATGCCTTGTATGAAGCTTCTTTTAACCTCTTGTTGGTCGTTTTTATGTTTCGCCTGAGGAAGCCCAAGGTCTTATTGGCTTTGTTGCATACGTCTGTGATGTGGGAGTCCCAGCTGAAGTCAGAGGTGAACTTGACTCCAAGGTATTTTGCCTCCGTGTCTGTGCTCAGAGTATATCCGTGGAGGTGGTATCGTGTAGCCAGAACTGTGCGCCTCCGGGTGATGCTCATTGCGGTACACTTCTGGGGTGAAAAGACATATTCCAGCGTTGCTCCCAGGCTGCTAATCTGTCAAGATCTTGCTGCAGGTCGTGTTGATCTTGTGGGCTGGTGACAACCTTATAGCAGATTGTGTCATCCGCAAAGAGTCTGGGAGCAGAGGACAGTCCTGCTGGGAGATCGTTTATGTAAAGCAGGAACAGGCTGGGTCCTAGTACAGAACCTTGTGGGACACCAGATTCAACTGCCGTGAACGCTTATTGTGCTCCATTAACGACAACTGCCTGTTTTCTGTTGGAGAGGAAATTCTCAGTCCATCGGTGGACCCTTCCTGTTATGCCATAGTGCTGTATTTTGTGCATGAGGAGGCTGTGGCTCACTTTATCAAAGGCCTTTGAGAAATCCATGATTAGTACGTCTTCTTGACATCCCTTTTCAAGAGCTTCAGACACCTCATCCACGAATCCTAGCAGCTGGGACTCGCAGGATCTGCCACGACGAAATCCATGTTGCTCCGGACAGAGGATCTTGTGCTCTTCCACATATCTCATAATGGTGCTGACCACCACATGCTCAAGCAACTTGCAAGGTATGCTCCTGAGGGAGATGGGCCGGTAATTTTCAGGCTTGTACCTTTCCCCTTTCTTGAACACAGGTGTAATGTAGGCAGATTTCCAGTCCTTGGGTACAATGCCAGACTTCAGAGAAGTTCTGTTGATCAGGGTTAGAGATGGAGCAACCTCTGATGCAACTTCCCTGAGGACTCGAGGGCTGATGCCATCAGGTCCACTAGCTTTAGTTGGTTTTAACTGCTTCAGGAGTTTCTCAATTCCGCTGACAGTGATGTTGATATTTTCACACCGGGGCTGATTCTGGTCAAGCTGAGGCATTGGGCACCTTGTGTCTAATTCCTCTTTAGTAAATATTTCCTTTGTACTAAAGGCTGACTGGAATTGCCGGTTCAGTAACTCAGCTTTCTCTACGTTATTTGTGATTAGCTTGCCTTCTTCTTTCAGTGGGGGGACTCCTTGGTTATCCGACTTAATTTGTTTGATGAAGGCCCAAAACTTCTTGGTGGGTTGGGGTTTGTCTGGAGTTCCATCTGTGATTAAGTTGTCCACGTGAGCCCAGTACTGCTGTCTCATTTTGCCCTGGACTTGTCGCTTGATAATCCGGAATGCAGTGTGCAGCTCTTCTCTGCCAGTCTTCTTCCACTTCTTATGGATTCTGTCCCTTCTGCGAATAAGTTTCTTCAGCTCGTGATTCACCCACGGGAGGTCCCGCTTCGGTCCTGTTGTTTTGTGAGGTATGTGCTGTTGTATCCGTTCGATTATGCCATCCTTCCATGTTGTCCAGATCTCTTCTACGTTGGAGTCCTCTGAATATGCAGAGAGAATGGAAGCCGTAAGCTTAGTTGTAGCTGTCCTCATGCTGTCCCAGTCAGCTCGGTTATAACAGGCAATACGCCGTTGTACTGGGCGAACTCTGATGGGGTTTAGCTGAAGTTCAGCATAGACAATATCATGGTCAGCTACACCGGGTAAGGTATCCACCCTGGCTATCATGGTTGGGCAGTTTGTGCAGATAAGGTCCAAGGTGTTGCCCTCCCTCGTCGGCTTGTCGACAACCTGTTCCAGTCCTAGATCACGAATAGTATCCAAAAAGAGATAATGCAATTGAGGGTAAGGAGTCCCTTTCTTCAGGGTCATGTTTTCCCAGTCCTATCCAGGCAGGTTAAAGTCGCCTCCAAGGAGGATGATGGCATTTCTTGATTTACAGGCTTGCCTTGCAGACTGTGCGAAAGCCTGCAGGCTGACTTCATCTCCGACAATGGGCCTGTAGTATGCTCCTATCAGGAGACTCCTCTTCCCCTTGCTCTTTACTCTCACCCAGATGATCTCGCAGCTTGATCTGGAAAGGACAGGTTCTTCAGTACAGACGAGCTGGTCCGACACAGCAATGAGAACACCTCCTCCGTTCCTATTTCGGTCCTTCCTAAATACTGTGTACTCAGGGAGGCCAATTTATGCGCTTGAGATTGTTAAGTCCATCCAGGTTTCCGTTCCGATTATGATATCTGGTCTTGTACTCTGGACAAGAAAGCCGATTTCTGCTTTTTTTCCAATGGTTGATCTGAAATTAATGTTCAATATCCTAAGTGGTTCTGTTTACTTTCTTGTCCTGCTTGCTGACGCGAGTCGGTGTAGAGGAGTGGAAGGGTCTGAATGTTCCGTCTGTACCTAATTATGTAGTGGAAGTGGTGCTCTCTGGATGTTCATTAGATATCCCATGTAGGTCGAAAGCGACTGTGCTGTAATTTGGGCATCCACATACAGCACAGTACCAGCTAACATCAGACTCGTTTAGGTTGGCATAGAAGAGGGTCCCCACATTGTGGCATGAGGCGTGAAACCATTGGTTGCATGATTCACAGACAATGCCACGGTCCTCCCAGGCAACTGTTCTATCGCATGTTCCACATGGGGCCAGGGAAGAGTTATTTTTACTGGAATGTTGGCTGGACATTGTCTCGGACTTTGTTGCTGACTGTGAAGTGTTTCTGGTACTTGAGACAATATTGGGATTGTTGAGTATTGATGCTGCCAGCAGTATCAGGAGGGGGTAAACTAGTGTAAAAGCAGACGAAGCTGCTGTTGTCATAGAGGTCATGGGTTTAAACGTAGTAATACTAGCATGCATAGAGATGTTTTACAATACCTTATAATGTAACCCTGTCATTTGCCACGTCACAAGTGGTAAGATATTTCTCCAAATATATGTCCTGTTTACACTCGAATTCAGGCAGCTGCCATCTTGCTTTGGGCAGCGAAACAAACTTAACTTTGATAAGCTATGACTACCTAACTACCTCGTGCCAGATAAAACAGTCACAGTAGCTGTTTACCGCAGGAATAAAAAAAATCAATGTGAAGGATTTGAAGGATGGTACTAATTAGCATTTGTTGCTGCAGTTCACTCAGCTGTACTGTAATGTATACCTGGCTAAAGACAGTGATGGATGCGTGTGTACGAAGTCTTCACGCATTAATTGCAGCGTAGTTGAATGCTTCCAGAAAAGTAGAGATGGTGCTTGATTGAACAGAGGGTAAAATGTAAAGCGCCTTGATTTGTGCAGTCCACGGCCAAGCGCTAGAAACTGCGCTGCATAACTAAGAACCTGCCTTTAGCCTTTACTAGTTTTACTTGTTATACTTTTTTCTTATTGTAATACTGCTTAATTAATGCATCTTAACAGCTATGGTAACAAACGTTCCTATACCCTTCCTGAAGGGTCGATCGCCGATGCGTTCCTCGTGAATGTTACAAACGACCTTGGCGCGAACTACTTCCGTCTCGGCCTTATCCTCAACGTTCCACGACCTGTCATCTCGATACTGGAGACAAACTACAATAGAGACGTCTGGCGGGTGACTTTCGAAGTTCTGGTCAAGTGGCGTGAGACATCGAAGAACAGTTCGAATGGCGACTTGATGATCGAGGAACTGGTCAGCGCTCTTATAAGTATAGATCTCAAGGTTGTCGCAGAGAGAGTCAGGAATGGTGAGTGTTGAATTTATTGTAGATAAGATATTACAAAGATAACCGTAAATGGAATTAATCACACTTGCACAATAGTTGGCACTTTTCCGGCAGCACCGACGTCGTTATAATTATTATAGTTACCAAATACCGGTGTAGTGAGTTTAAAACGCTACCTCTCGAAAGCACTACGGTAGTGTTTTTAAAGTACGCTGAAAACACTACCGTAGTGTTTTCAGCGGGGTAGTATTTTAAACTTACTACACCGGGTCGTTGTTCGACCCACACCAAAATCCGTCGCTTTGAATCTCGTGAGATTTAGCCACTGATCTCTGTATAGTTTATGATAATATCGAGCAAGGAGACTATATTTAGTCAGGAGGCCTCACTGAGCGAGATCATGGCAGTCTACAATGAAAGTTTTTATCCGCCATTTGGGAGGCTGGCATGCGTGTGTTCTGGGTTGGCGTGCTTCCAGAATGGCGGACTAACCGCTCCATTTACGTACTTTTTTTGGAACAACGGGAATAGTTTGATACACGGTCTATGGTCGTTGTTTGCTTACGTCACAATCGAAATTTTGCGCGTGACTTCTGTCAAGCATGCTGAATTGCTTTGTTACCGATGTTTATAACGGTTGTATATAAGTGAATTACATTACTATTGCTGCATGACATCTCATAAATCAAACATTCCCACATACAGTTTTCACTTTAAAAACTTTGCCTTATGTTTTTGTCATACACAGATACTTCAAAATATACGACGGAATGTCCAAACCCACGTCCACGACGTCGACGTGTTTTTCCGAGGCGATGCCGATGGCTTGTGAAGTTGACTGAGCCTGAGGTTTTGCTAGCTCCTTTACTGATGTAACTTCGTGTCCTCTAGTCCTAGCTTTCTTATTGAGAAAAAATATTTCTCAATATTTACATAACACTTCTATCTGATCGCCTCTCAATCTCCTCAAACCACATTCTTTTAGACGTATTTCGTAACTAAGAACTCCCAATTTTTGTATCATTTTAGTTGCTCTCCTCTGTACTCTTTCTAGCATATCTATGTCTTTCTTGTGATATGGCCTCCATGCTTTTATACAATATTCTAGAATCTAAATGAGGGCTAACTATTATTTTGTACTGGTGTATTATTAGTTATTTTTCCTTATACGCTATATTTTGCCTGATTAATCCTAGGATTTGATTTCCCTTGGAAGCTGCAATTCCGCACTGCTCTGAAACCTTTTACAGTAATACTTAGTACAGAACCTCCCATTGTATATTGTACATCTTCATTCCCATGTCCTGTGTGGAGACATTTACATTTCCCAAAATTGATCAACATCTGCCATTTTTCAGACCATTTGATCAACCTGTCAAGATCATCTTGTAAATGCTGTCTATTTCCATAAACACTTTTGTATCATCCGCAAATTTCAACTCCTTACTTGTTACATCATCGTCCAAATTGTTGATATTATATAATAAAATTAATATAAGTCCCAGGACTGATCCCGTTTTCTTCTGTCAAACAGCCATTTTTCTATCCAGTTAATTATACCATCCCCTATGCCATGGTCCTTTAGTTTAAGCAGTAATCTTTGATGTGGCACTTTGTCGAAAGCTTTTTGAAAATCTAATAATATATAATAGATAATATCTACTGGTGATCACTCGTCTACCCACTTACTGGTATCTTCCAAACAACATAACATTTGTTAAGCGTGACCTCGCATTTAGAAACCCATCTTGAGATGGTTTATCAAGTTATGTTTAACAAGAAAATCCACCATGTGATCTTTAATTAGTCTTTCTAATAATTTGCAAATCATCAACGTGAAACTCAATAGTCTGTAATTATCTTACTTGTTTCTCGAACCCTTTTTAAATAACGGTATAATGTTTGCATCTTTCCATTCTAAAGGAACCATTCCCTCTTCTAATGACAAGTTGACAAGCGGTATGCTCATTTGTTCTACAATTTCCAATAGTAGTTTGGGTGGAATCCCATCCATTCCAAGTGATTTAGTATCCTTCATTGCCCTTATTTTCTTAGCTACCATTTCTGGGGTTACAATTAACTGTCCTATATTGTCTGATTCCGTCCCCTTGAACTTAGCCTCTGGCAGTGAACTATTATCTTCCCTGGTAAATACCAAACTAAAGTACTCATTCAGGTCTTCTACCATTAAGAATCCCTCTGATATTATATTTCCAGCACTATCTACTAGAGGACTGACCTTATCCTGAACTTTCTGTTTGTTCCGAACATATGCATAAAAACTCTTCCTGTCTTGTTTATTATTATAAGCTAATTTTTGTTCATAACTTCTCTTTGAATTTATAATTTTAGTTGTAGCTTGACTAAGTGTTTCATTGTAAATGTTGTAGTCTTCATTATTTCCAGTGCGTCTATATGACTTCCACATCATTTGTTTGTATTTAATTATTCTAATGGCTTCTTCCAATAAGTGTTCCTTTCTGGACCTTTCCCTAGTTTTTTTAATGGAACAAACTTATCGACGATGCACACAATTTCACTCCGTAAGATGTTCCAGCATTCTGTTGCTGTCTTATTCTTAAATGTGCTATTCCATCTTTATTAAATATTTCCTAATGTTCTTAATTCTTATATCTTCCTTTGTGGAAGTTTCCCCTGTACTGCTTTTTATTATTCCTTTCTGATTTTACTTTTATGGTAAAATGTATCTGGTTGTGATCACTACTCCCAATGGCTCACATTTCTTGACATTGTCAACTAATTCAATCTGTGAGAACACAACTATGTCTAACACATTCTCACCTCTGGTTGGTTCTAGCACTTGTTGAGAAAGGAAACTATCTTGTACTAAGACTAAAAACTTGTGGTCCTCACTCCCCATACTCTGTACAGATTTCCATTGTATATGCCCATGGTTAAAATCCCCAATAATAATACAGTCCCGTTTGCTCACTTCCGTTATAGCTTTTTGTACTTTTTCATTCTCTTCTGTGCTTATGTTTGGACTTTGATAAACTAACCCAACCATTAACGTTGAGTTTCTATATGTTTGTCCCCCTTCCTCCCATTACTGGCAAAATTCCTGATAGAACAGTTTGTTCTACCTTTGTCTGATTTAACTTCCAGACTAACTTTCTGTATTTCTGGACTATTCCGGTTGTCTTCTCCCTCTCTACATTATTTGTTCCTATATATACTAGAATGGTCCGTCCCTTCCCAGGACCCATCACTTTCTCTATCCTTTCTGTTATATGCTCTATCTTGGCCCCTGGTAAGCAAACTACTGTCTTCTCATTCACTAAACGTCTTGTTTGTCTTTCTCAATAAAAAGAGTCACCCATGAATATTCTCGCTTTTCTCCTCACCCCTTTTCTCCTCGCCTCAGGGTAGCTTAACAAGAAACTTGGACAAACTTGTCATAAGATAGTCATATAGTCTAAATATCTACCATATACCCCCCTGGGTATATCTAATCACATTTGTGAAAACAAATTGTTAAAGGAAATAAAAACCCCTATCGCTTGAATTCATATTATGTTGCATCCTGCTGTATATTTTCATGTCCACCAAGAAAAAAAAGAATTCAATAAATTAATAATTCCACATTATACGCTGTGCAACTGGCCGTCTTCGAATGTGCATATTTTTGACATATACTCGCATCAGGCCGACCCTGTCCATGCATTCAGTTCCACACATTTGTTTTCACATACATCTGTATATGTAATTACAATATACTACTGTACAATATATTATATAATTAATAAATTATATATCCATAACATTATATTTGTTTGGATAAATGAAATTTAGAAACATACAGCATTGTTTTACATAATTGCCATATTTTCATTTTTGTCACTAATAAATAATTGCTATAAAAATATAAAAATATTTACAAACAGTGCATCATTGTGTAAACATTATTTGGTTTATATTACTTCATGAAACCATAAACAAATAAGTGTCAAGAAAATCAATGGTTTAGTGTCAGGCTTGAACCGGCTTCTCCCGATTGTAAAATAAATGACACCAAACCAACGCGTCTAGCGATTGAGCTACCAGGATGAATTGACATTCACTGACTGATTTAAGTTATTATGATAAATTGTACAATTCCTCCTTCATATCTTCATATCTTCATATCGATATTCTTTTTTCTAATGATATGAGATTATACAACATTATATTCTGTAGCTGGATACAATATCTGTTTGCTATGTATGTTTACTTGTGTAGATGATCTCCCATGATTTGCAATCGATATAATTATTCTGAAAATGAGTCAAAGCTCAGCGAAACCTCGTCGGCTTTAGGCCATTTGGCATTGCCTGAAACCAGCTCGCCCATTTCGCAATCATTGTTTTGAATAAAATTGGATTCATGTCGAACCGTAAGATAACTGCTTGTTCCTCTATGATGACTAGTGTTTGTTTTACATCGGAATATCGCATAATAACTAATTTTAATGCTCATTTTGACCAAAAAGCCTGATGGGAGTATTTGTTAACTGTGACGTCACAGTATCACGTGATCACTTAGCTCATTAAATTTCAATTTTCCGTGGGAATCGCTCAACAGGTGGGTTTAAAACAAAATTATGCTCAAATGTATTTTTCTGTATATTTTTAATGTTCTCAAATGTTACATACAATGTTAAACTTTGTGTACACATGAAAAACGGATTTGAGCTAGCTTTGTTTTTATATCCTTTAAAAAAGTTGTTTTGAGTATAGTATATACACTTATTATACACTAACACACATTATTTTCTATTATAATTATTCCTCTAAATACAAGACAGAGCAATAAGTGAACAGTAAACATGTCATCATTTTACTTCCATCATAACCCTTTATGGTATGTAACTATGATTCACCAAAAAACATTTGATTAATAATTATCTACAGGGTTGTTTGATTTCTGCCCGGCAGAAATGGCAACAATAGGAAATAGAAGCCATTGATAGGCAAACGTGTTCTTTTTATAACCATTTGTCCGCCCTGCTCACAATAAACATCACATGAATGATAAAAAGAAGATCACTGCCACTTAACTTGTGGATTATTATTATTATAAAACTGCTCTGCTACTGCTTGGTGGACAGTAAGCTGCAACTGTCTTTGAGTTTGTTCACATTTTGACAAACTACTATTATATAGCACTAATTTTTGATTGAATCACATTTTGAGAATGCATGTCATTGTTTGCGGTGTAACTTTTGTATGCTTCATTTTCTGTTGTTACAAGTTGCGTTCATCTGAAAGATTATTCAATTACATATCCAATGATAATACATATGTTGTGGTGTTGGAAATATATAGCTTTGGTATATTGTACTTGAGGGTTGTGATTGGAAACTATTGGACATTGCGACAGTCCAGAAAGACAGTATGAGATGTGTCACTCAATATATGAAGTATGACTTTCAGCTACTTCATTTTGTAGTGCTATGGATTATGATGGGCCTCTCCATTAGCTCCCTATATAATTATGTGAAATATATCATTATGTCATTAAAATATTTCAGAACTGGCTAACGCTAAGCTGCAACAGTCTTTGAGTTTGTTTACACTTTGACAAACTACTATTATATAGCACTAATTTTTGAATTGGCACGACTAATGCTAATATATCCCACAAAATGACTTCTACAGGAAACAACGTTGGTGAAAATTATCATCCCATTATTCTTACTGACAAAGACCTGTAAGTTAGGTGAGTAACACCTTCGAAGTTCTGACATCGCCTTCGGTGAAGTCAAGACACAAGTTTAACAAAGGCTTCAAGTTCAAACGGTCTATCACCGTCCAGCTGACCCATTTTTTATTTTCTTTAGATTACCTTTTGCTCTCAAAATGATCTGTCCTCTTAATTTTATACATAAAGACATAATCTGGCATAAGTTTATACATTTTTGTAGCAGCACATTTGTATTTCCAATGTATTTATCACTTGTTGTGTATTACACCCAGCTGTGGAGCTAAGATTCTCTGCCTGCTATTGTTTGATGGAAACCGTGACTAATCTGTAATTGGTCACTGGCAGAAGCTTGTGTCAACAGACAGCATTATGCCACTAACCCAGTTAAACTGGACAGTTGCCTGTAGGTTTTAAACTGTGTCAAACAGTGAGTCTACCTTTTGCTCTCAAATAATCTGTCCTCTTAGTTTTACACATAAAGACATAATCTGGCATAACATGATAAGTTTTTGTAGCAGCACATTTGTACTTCCAGTGTATCATTGCAACATAACATATATACTGTGTGCCACATTTGAATGTCATGCATGTAATATTTCCGTGCAATCCATTTGCATATATAATGTAAAACTTTAACAGCCGTTTTCTTAATTTTCACTTTTTGACCACTACCATGTTCAATGCTCCATAACGTCGCCAATTTTTGTAGCAGTCATAATTTTTGAAACCTTGTAATGCACCCTACCAAACCTTTACAAGAATGTAAGAAAACAATGTTAACATTTTTCCGACTTATCGCTCATTTGGTCAGCCGCTCCATAACTTCGCCAATTTTTTGATCACGTGATAATTGTGTATGTGTAGAATAGGTGTTGTGGATATATGATGTGAAGTTTGGTGACTGTAGGTGTCCGTTTTTGTGGTTCTTTCAAAGTGCGGGCCTAAACTACAAAATACCCATGAGTGTAGCAGTGATTGGCCGGCTTGAATCGCCCTAGCCAGGCCAGGCTGATGTTAAAAAAGTCATAGAAATAAAAGCAACTAACATATATGGCTACATTTGTCTCACTGGACATAGCGTATATATCCACACAGTAACTGTCTGGTAGCAGGATAACATGTTTCTTATTTTTTGGATGAAGTTCAGATAATAAATAATATCCCCATGCCATGGCATTATTTTAAATTTTCTTTAGTCTACCTTTTACTCTCAAATAATCTCTCCTCTTAGTTTTACACATAAAGACATAATCTGGCATAACTTGCTCAGTGTTTGTAGCAGCACATTTGTACTTCCAGTGTATCTTTGCAACATAACATACGTACTATGTGCCACATTTGAATGTCATGCATGTAATATTTCCATTTATAATATAAAACTTCAACAGCCGTTTTCTTCATTTTCACTTTTTGACCCTTACCATGTTCAATGCTCCATAACTTTGCCAATTTTTGTAGCAGTCATAATTTTTGAAACCGTATAAAGCACCCAACCCAACCTTTACACGGATGTAAGAAAACAATGTTACCATTTTTAGTCCTTTGGCCGAAAGTCCCAGGGCCTATTGCCATCACTCTGCGTCCGCCGTCCGCCGTTAGCTGCCGTATCTCAGTAACCGTTCAGCAACTTTTTCTCTAATTTTGCATAGACATATCTTAGGGCACTGCCACTATGCATGAGAAATCTGTATTTGATTGAATCATTTTAAGGGCTCCCTAGGGCCTCCAAGGACCCCAAAACTGTTATGTTACAAATGTTACATTTGGCCTATTTTTTCAAAAACTGTTCAACTGTTTCTAATTTTGCATAGATGTATCTTAGGGTGCTGCCACTATAAACAAGAAATCTGTATTTGATTGAATCATTCTAAGGGCACCTAAGGGGCCCCCAAAGTGCAAAAGTTTTACATTATCTAGTGATGTGGTTTTGAGAAGGGCCCTTGAGACCATCCCCAGCAGTAGATTTTGTTTAATGTGCCACAAAGTCAACACCATGACTAAACTCTGCAGCCTAGTGCTACTGTTCCACTGAGACCTTGACTAATCTTTAATTGGTCACAGCGCCCAGGCAGAGTAGACACACCCAACAGTAGATTTTGTTTAATGTGCCACAAAGTCAACACCAAGACTAATCTCTACAGCCTAGTGCTACTGTTCCATTGAAACCTTGACTAATCTTTAATTGGTCATAGAGCCCAGGCAGAGTAGACACACTTGACCCCTGTTAAACTGAACAGTTGCCTAACACTTTTTATCTTCAAAACTATTGATTTTCTATAATTGCAAGTTGTGTTTATTTTGATGTTCATTAAATTATTATAAAATGGTGTGACTGTGGTGTCTATTGGTTAAAGATGTATTGTCTGTAGAAACCTGTAGGTGACAAACATAGAAAATTAATATTCTGTCACCTGTAAGTGACAAACATAGAAAATTAATATTCTGGACAATTATATAGAGTGAAATATCCTACACTTTATCGATATCAAATATCATGCCTTGTGTAGACATGGTACTGTGTAAATCAATTGTATCAATATAGACTAATAATTACAGATTCACAATATAGTTAACACCTGAAACAACCAAATGTCAACCATTAGAAGAGTTGACATAGTTCCGCTATACACAAGCAAGAAATCTGTATTTGATTTAATCATTCTAGTGTCATCAGCATATAGTAGAACATACATTTTCTACATCATCATCACTAAGGTTGTTGTAAATTTCACCAGCTGCCATGTCAAGTTCGTTATAATTGTGACTAACAGTGTTCAAAATGATTCAGGTAAATAGCAAATAACAAAGGACACAAGTTTTCTCCTTGCCATACTTGCTATACATCACATGAGAAGAAGGCTGACACAGCCTGGCCCTGATTTATACATGATTTAGCATTTTTGTACATGTTGTATACAACTTTCAACACAATACCATTAATACCGCATGAAATTATCTTAGACCACAGGGAGGACCGGTCTACTAAATCAAATGCTTTCTTATAATCGATGAAGGCACAATAAAGCCTTTTGTGTCGAGACAAATACAATTCAACCAATACCCCTATCTGAACACTGCCTGTTCTTCACCTATTACATTCGCTTTGTTTAGGTGTGGTCAGTCTGGTGTTCTGAACAACCACTAAGGATTAACGAACACTTGTGCAGAATGTCACCCACTTGGCAGGTTTAATTGATCTATTTGGCAATGAGGACACTGCTTAGGCCTCACTCTGGTCACTGTGGCTCACAGTGTTGTGTATTGTCTTAGTTGGTGCATTGAGCTAATCTACTTGACCATGAATCAGTGGTGGCTCTGGTTGTGTATTACACCCAGCTGTGGAGCTAAGATTCTCTGCCTCCTAGTGTTTGATGGTAACTGTGACTAATGTGTAATTGGTCACTGGCAGTAGCTTGTGTCAACAGACAGCAGTAAGCCACTAGACCCCTGTTAAACTGGACAGTTGCCTGTAGGTTTTAAACTGTGTCAAACATTGAGTCTACCTTTTGCTCTCAAATAATCTGTCCTCTTAGTTTTACACATGAAGACATAATCTGGCATAACTTGATAAGTCTTTGTAGCAGCACATTTACACTTCCAGTGTATCATTGCAACATAACATACATATTACATACTGTGTGCCACATTTGAATGTTGTGCATGTAATATTTCCATGCAATCCATTTGCATATATAATGTAAAACTTCAACAGCCGTTTTCTTCTTTTTCACTTTTTGATCCCTACCATGTTCAATGCTCCATAACTTTGCCAATTTTTGTAGCAGTCATATTTTTTAAAACCGTGTAAAGTACCCTACCCAACCTTTACAAGGATGTAAGAAAACAATGTTAACATTTTTCCGACTTATCACTCATTTGGTCAGCCGGGGTCACCTATCGACGTATTAGTCCAAAGGACTTCAGGGCCATTTGGCCCATTTTTCCGACTTATCACTCATTTGGTCAGCTGGGGTCACATATCGACGTATTAGTCCAAAGGACTTCAGGGCCTCTTGGCCCATTTTTTAGCTGCTTAGTAACTTCCAATACGTAATTTGTTTCAAAAGCTGTGTACCTTAGGTACATGGGTCCATTTTTTATGCTATGATATCTTCACCCCCTCCCCAAATCCTAATGTTCATTATTGCTGACATCACAAGTTGGTTCCACAAATGTGTATAGTCCTCTGGCATTGTAAGGATGAAGCCACTGAATATTAAGAAGAAAACATGAAATGTATAATTGTATATGCGCTAAGTGAATAATTTTAATACATTTTTGTTTATGTGACATTCTGACATAGGAAGTAATGTCCCATAGACACCTCGATATATAAACACAAACCTGCTATGAACTAGTAACAAAACATCACATACTTATATAAGGGACAAATATCATGATTAGTACACTTTAAAGGGGGGTCCAAATATCATAAGGTGGGTCCACATTTGTGCTGATATTTGGAACCGCGGATCATGGAAAGCTGACATATATAAGCAACGACTGGCTGACTCTGTGTGTTTCAGAATATGTTCCAAGTCTACGAAGTGAGATGCAATCTGGCGGCGAGACGTGTGAAGGTATAATATCTCATGTATTTTTATTAAACAAATGACCGAATTTGGAAAGATTGAACAATTGTGCACATTATAAACGCACAAGATGATACATCAGAAGTAGTGTGGCAACGAAACATTACTTGTAGTATTTGTTAATATCTACACTATAAATAAATAAATTAAGCACCTGGTAAGCTATCATAATTATATTTTGGCCAATCTGTTTGTTGTCGACATCAGTCCAACTTTGAAAATCTGCAAATCTGAAAGGGGCATTAACTGTTGGAAGCAGTTAGGCCCAATACTAATTGGAAGAATACATTCCATAACAGTAACTTAGTGATGAGAGTTTGGACTCACAGTCAGTTTGAAGAAGACGAATGTCATTGCGCCGGGATGCCAGCCAAGTCCCCTCTATCAAGATCAATTACTACACCCTGGAGGTAATAGAAGTCTTCACCGACACCTCCAACAACCGTTCGCTGGACACTGCAATAAACAGGTGCATCGGAAAAGCCACAGTCACTATGACCAAAAGAGTATTGGAAACAAGAGGCTCACCAGGAGTCAACCAGGCCTGGATAGATCTGGAAAAGACATGCCTGTGCCCTTCCGGCACATTATAGATAGAACTATGTGCCTTTTAAAAATTTATACGCCCCAGATTAGTTGATTACAATTGACTGATGGTTGATTACAATATTTATTAATTTGCATGTTAGTATGATCGAATAGATTTGGAAAAAGACATGCATGATAGAACTATGTGCCTTTTCAACATTTTATATGCTCCAAATCAGTTGATGAAACTTTTATTTATTAATTTACATGATAGTATGATTGCTTAAACAACCTGGTAAATGTGAAGATTATTTTTTATGTTAGGCATTTAATCATGTTATTATTTGACTTGTTTTAATTATATTCAGTACTGCCTGCATGAGATATTTCTGAGTACATAATATAATATATAACCATCAATATCAACATGATCAGAAATGTTAATTTTTTGGAAAAGCTGTACTGTTCCAAAAATGAATACAGTCTGGATAAGTGTGCTCCAGTTTTGATGGACTTGTACTACAGTCTACTGCTGCACAGATAGGGAGGTTCTAACTGAGAAATACGAAGCAGCAGTTTGTGACATTGAGGGACAATGATTCACATACGAGAGAGAGCACCATCTCAAAATATTCAAAGAACAATGTTGATTAAACGTTAAAAAACTCATTTATACACCGATGCACAGACGTATGGAATAGATTCACACAGTCTGTGGCTGAGGCTTCATCGGTGCAGTCTTTTCAGAGGAAATTAGATTATAAGTTGGTGCAAAATCACCCAATTAAATTAGCCCAATTAAATTACACTATACAATACTATTAAGACTACTACATGGAAGACTAGAACATAACATTCTCTTTGTCAAAGTTTATGACCCTGGGTGATGGGGGCATTTGTAATGAATGTACTATTTGTGAGCCTTGGTGACGGAGACATAATTTATAGACATGCTTTTAAAAATGATTATTTTTTGTTTATAATTTACTCCAATTGTGATATTTAGTAAATATACATGCATTTAAAAACGTGCATATAGTGTAGAAGTATGGATGGATATTATTTGCATAAATGCATGTGAGTGGATTGCACTTTGTTAAGCAAATCTTCAAAATTGACAGTGGATGATAATACGGTGTCGGTGGCAACAAACGCTGTTCACAGTGCTCGTCTGAAGTTTATAAACAATGTCAACGACAGGTAAGGGGTAGGCAAGGCATAAGGGCACTGATTAGACTGTTCTCAAAGTCCAGTCATCAACGTAAGATGTGATATAAATAACTCCCATTCAGCTCGTTGCCCGTGCGGCTGTTGTCTTTGTTCGGCGCAGACTGGAGCAAACCCAAGAGCTATTTGGGCCTCAAAATGCGCTAAGACGCAATATTTTTATAACATAAATATGCCTGGGATGATGTGGAATGATTTATTTGTCGCATCAGTGTGTCAGATTTAGCCAAAACTATACTTAATAACGGCAAAATCGACGTGGGCCCGGATTCTACAAAAGTGTCCCTTAATTTCCTCAGATTTTTCAGACATGTTTTTGTATGCGTCTTTGGGGCACATGCAGCAGAAACGTAGCATTTCAGCTTAGACCGCATCATTGTCATGTTTCCGCTGTCCAAGTGAATCCCTGCTACACCACTGTCACTGAGGTTGAATCATCTAGATGTTCTCTTGATAGTATATGCCATTATTAAGATCCTCAATTCTTCTATGGCCACTTCGTTGTTGTCTGTATATCGGTTTTGTGTTGTAGTCACTTAACATGGTTATAAATAACAGGAAAATTAGTAGTAGGACCAACTATAATAATAGGCTCTATATACTATCAGTTATTATGAAATACATGTATTGACCCTTCAGAAAGTTACACGAAAGTTAACCAAAAGTATCCATTTTATTATTTTTTACAGAAATATGCAATCCGTTAATAAATCTATCATGGATATAACTTATAAACTATTGCACTACAGAGTTACCAACGAATAAGATGGGTAATCAGTGGAATGAGGTATTCTGAAGCTCTTAAACCTTCATCTACCTCTTTGAATCTAAAAAACTGCATCCTGAAGCTCCCAATAGACCATCATCTATATCACCTTGAGATTACCCCAAAACCGTCCAAATGCACTCACATGAGGCTTCCTCAGGTAGCCAACTATCCCCACGAGGCTAAAAACACCCAACTGCACTGTCTTGAGTTTTAAAAAATTGAGGCATCCAAAATACCTCTAAATGTACCCCGTTAAGTCTCTCCAAAAACCTGGGTCATATAATTAATAATAATCTTACTGATGATGACAACATTGCCAGACAGAAAAGATCCGTATATGCTCAGGCCAACGTCTCAGCACGAAAATTTCACCTTTGCAGCTCTACCATTAAAACTTACCTATTTCACTCTTACTGTGGTACTATGTACACCCCAAGTCTTTGTTGTAAATTTAAAAAACAGAGTTTGAAAGGTACTACTATTGCATATATAACAACAGTTTTAGAATTTTGTACAATTTGTCATCACGCTGTAGTGCAAGTTTTATGTTTGCTACAAACAGTGTAAAAATCTTTTAATGAACGTATGCGTTCATCCATATATATATATAGCTTATTATATCGTCTTCAACTGATATACATTTTAGAAGTCCTATGTTTAAATATTGGAGTACGCAATTGTATACTTAAAGTTGAAGGCACATTTTATATATACTTTTTTATTAACCATCTATTTTTATTCCAAGTGTGTCTATGTCTTTGTATTTTAGTTATTTATTTATTATTTACTTGTATTGTATGTATACATATGGACTTTTGTCTGAAATAAACATTATTATTATTATTAATGCTCCTGAAGACCTACAACATAGTGAGACTGATGAAACCACTCATTGAAGTGTTGAAAGACGAGGCTCGTATATACTAAGATAAATGTTACAATGATGTGTCAAAAAAATGCTACGTTTCTACAATTTAAGAGGAAGTAAAAAGTTACCGTGATATTTCTTTGTAGCAGCTCGTAATAATGTGGAGTTCTCAGTGATATTGCATGATTCAGCATAATGTCGCTAGGACACAAACAATGTATATCTGTCAGATGTCTCCACAATAATTTTTGATATACACATTTATTTAATGATTACTTAGGATGTGTCTTAGTAAGCGAAGTCTCATTGTAAAAACTTCACAGTTGAATCAGTTTGATTAACATAGCTTGTTGACTTTGTGAAATAAAACTCCTTTGGAATTAAATAAGTTGATTTGGTAGTAGTGTATGAACAATGCCACTAGGTGACTGACCTTTGTACTCAATACTCTCACTACACAGAACAGTTGAGTTGCAATTTGTTTGTTTCAGACCAACTGAGAAAAGAGCAGTCACGTCGGGAAGCTGCAGAAGGTAAATGAGTCGTCTCACTCACTCAGTCCTCTTTGTGTCCTAGGTGACACATAACATCCAAGATAGAGCGCCAGTGCTGTTGTTTAGCAGCCCGTGCATTGATTGTTCTCCATGTCAAGTTGCATGCCTTCATTTCGTTTTCCACTATCCGTGTCCATGTCTCTTTCGGACGATCCCACTGTCCAGCATAGGGCTATTTTGGGAAGTGCATGAGTGGACATTCAGCAAATGTACCCTAACCATTTCCATCTTCATCTGTTGACCTTTGTAGCCAAGGATGTTGAGTCTGTCTGGCAGAGCAGTTCTTCACTGATGATAGTGATGGGCCAAAATATCCTTATAATCATCCGGAGACATTTGTCAGGAATGTCTCGACCTTGTGTATTAGTCTTGTTGTCAGCTTCCAGCACTCAGAGCCATAGAGAAGTACACTAAGGACGTTACTATTGTACAGTCTCAGTTGGTTGAATTAGGTGTCTATCTGATGTCTGTTTCCATCTTTGATTATTTCCATCATCAGCCAGACCATGGCAAGGATGAACAGAAATAGAGAAAGAATGCATCTCTGCTTCCCTCCAGATTTCATGCTGAAGATGTCCATCAGGTGGATGTTACATGCAAACTAAAGCTGAATATCTGTGTAAAGTATCTTGATAACATTTACCATCTTCTTGGACATCCTGTAGTGATGTAGTATAATTCCACAAGGAATCTCTGTGATGGGAATCGATTGCTTTTTCTAAGATTTGCCTTAATGTGAATATCTGATGTATGTAAGACTTGTCTCTTCTAAAAACAGCCAGCTATTGCTGGAGAATAGTGTTCATAGCTGCTGATATTCTCTTCAGAATAATGCAACTGAAGGTCTTGACAGGCAAGGGGTAGGCAAGGCACAAGGGTACTGATTAGACTGTTCTCAATGTCCAGTCATCAACGTAAGATGTGATATAAATAATTTCCATTCAGCTTGTTGCCCGTGCAGCCATTGTCTGTGTTCGGGCGCAGACTCGAGCAAACCAGAGTGCTATTTGGGCCTCAAAATATGCTAAGACGCAATATCTTTATAACAGAAATATGCCTGAGATGATGTGCAAAAGATTTAGTTATCACATCAGTGTGTCAAATTTAGGCAAAACTACAGTTAATAACTGCAAAATTGAGGTGGGCCCGGATTCTACGAAAGTGCCCCTTAATTTTCTCAGATTTCTCAGACACATTTTGGTATTCATCTTTGGTGCACATGCGGCAGAAATGCGGCATTTAAGCGTAGACTGCTTCAATCACACGTTTACGCTGTCCAGGTGAATCGCTGCTACATCATTGAGGTTGAATCATCTAGATGTTCTCTTCATAGTAAATACCATTATAAGGATACTCAATTCTTATGTCGCTACTTCGTTGTTGTCTGCATGTTGGTTTTGTGTTGTGGTCACTTAACACGGTTATAATTAGCATGAAAATTAGCAGTAGAACCAATAATAATAATAAGCCGCTATTTACTATCAGATATTACGAAATATATGTATTGACTCTTCAGAATGTTACACGATTTAACCAAAAATATCCATTTCTATTATTTTACAGAAATATGCATTCCTTTAATAAATTTATCTCGCATATAAATTATAAACTATTGCACTACAGAGTTGATTACTAAAGAATAAGATGGTTCATCAGCGGAATGAGTTATTCTAAAGCTCATAAACCTTGATCTACCTCCTTGAATTTATCTAAAAAACTTAGGCTCCCAATAGACCAACCTCTATAGCACATTGAGTTTATCCCCAAAACCGTCCAAATGCACATGAGGCTTCCTAAGATGGCCAACTATCCCCACGAGGCTAAAAATACCCAACTGCACTGTCTTGAGTTTAAAAAAGTCCTATTAGAACCATCCATAAAGCATCCAAAATACCTCTAAGTGTACCCCCTCAAGGCACTCTAAAAACCTCCAAGAGCACCAAATTGAGGCTCAAATAAATATCCTACTCCACCCCTTGATGCTCCAAAAATGCTCCAACCACCGAGGCTCCAAAAACCCTCAAACTGCACCCAGTCTTTAAATTCCCCAGACACTCCAGTTGTAACACCATTAATGCTCCCGAAGACCTACAACGTAGTGCAACAGTTGAAACAACTCATTAGAGTGTTGAATGGAGAGGCTCGTATATTCTAAGAGAAATGTTACAATGATGTGTTAAAAAATGTTATGTTTCTACAATTTAAGAGCAAGTGAAAAGTTACCATGATATTTATGATTACTTAGAATGTGTGTTAGTAAGCGAAGCCTCATTGTAAAAACTTCACAATCGAATCAGTTTGATTAACATAGCTTGTTGACTTTGTGAAATAAGACTCCTTTTGAATTAAATAAGTTGATTTAGTAGTAGTATATGAACAATGCCACTAGGTGACCAACCTTTGTACTCAATACTCTCACTACACAGACCAGTTGAGTCGCAATTTGTTTGTTTCAGACCAACTGAGAAAAGAGCAGTCACGACGGAAAGCCGCAGAAGGTAAATGAGTCGTCTCACTCAGTCCTCGTTGTGTCCTAGGTGACACAGCATCCAAGAGAGCGCCGGTGCTGTTGGTCGGCAGCTCGTGCATTGATTGTTGTCCATGTCAAGTCCTTTTCCACTGTCCTTGTCCATGTCTCTTTCGGGCGATCCCTTTGTCCAGCACAGGGCTATCTTTTGGTAGTTCACCAGTGGACTTTCAGCAAATGTACCCTAACCATCTCCACCTTCATCTCTTGACCATTGTAGCCAGGAACGTTGAGTCAAATACTCCAGTTGTAACACAATTAATGCTCACGAAAACCTGCAACGTAGTGCGACAGTTGAAACAACTCACTGGAGTGTTGAGAGGCGAGCCTTGTATATTGTAAGATAAATGTTACAATGATGTCAAAAATGTTACGTTTCTACAATTTAGGAGCAAGTGAAAATTTACCGTGATATTTCTTTGTAGCAACTCGTAATAATGTTGAGTTCTTAGTGTTATTGCATGATTCAGCATAATGTCGCTGGGACACAAACAATGTAGCTGTCAGATGTCTTCACAATAATGTTTCTTTTATGATTACTTAGGATGTGTGTTAGTAAGTAAAACCTCATTGTAAAAACTTCACAGTTGAATCAGTTTGATTAACATAGCTTGTTGACTTTGTGAAATAAGACTCCTTTTGAATTAAATAAGTTGATTTGGTAGTAGTGTATGAACAATGCCACTAGGTGACCAACCTTTGTACTCAACCTTTGTACTCAATACTCTCACTACACAGACCAGATGAGTTGCAATTTGCTTGTTTTAGACCAACTGAGAAAAGAGCAGTCACGTCGGGCGGCCGCAGAAGGTAAATGAGTTGTCTCACTCACTTAGTCCTCTTTGTTTCCTAGGTGACACGTAGCATCCAAAAGAGAGCGCCAGCGCTGTTGGTCGGCAGCCTGTGCGTTGATTGTTCTCCATGTCGAGTCGCTTGGCTTCATTTCCTTTTCCTCTGTCCTTGGCCATGTCTCTTTCGGGTGATCCCGCTGTCCAGGATAGGGCTATCTTGGAAAGGGCACCAGTGGACATTCAGCAAATGAGCCCTAAAACATCTCCATCTTCATCTCTGGACCTTTGTAGCCAGGGATGTTGAGTCTGTCTGGCAGAGCAGTTCTTCAGTGATGATAGCTTTAGGCCAAAATATCCTTGTAATCGTCCAGAGACACTTGTTCTTGAATGTCTCGACCTTGTGTATTAGTCTTGCTGTCAGCTTCCAGCACTCAGAGCCATAGAGAAGTACACTAAGGACGTTGCTCTTGTACAGTCTCAGTTGTCTTGATTTCAAATGGATTTCAGCATGGTGAACATGTGGTTGGGTTTGCTGATTCTAGCTGTCGCATCTTTATTGGTCTTCATATGTTGTGTCTTTGTTTCCCGTGTATACACATTCCTCAACCTAATTCTGCTAATTCATTTAATTTATGTATAATATATACACTTGTAAATATATATATTTATTTTTATTCAGGTTTATCTAACTGACATTTTATGTAATTTTTATATGCTACTTTTAAATCATATTTAATTCGTTTACCTTTCTATTTAATATGTTTTAGGTCATTTAATGTATTTTACTTATACTCTACGATTGTCAGCACCTTTGAGCAGATTTGTTATCCGGACACTCGGCGCACTATAAATGCTTTGTAATAATAATAATAACCTCCTCCAAGGCATCACAGTTGGTGGTAATGAGTGTTTCTGTCTCTTGTTTGCTCCTCATCAATTTGGTTTTCAATATACTGAGCATTAACCTGATCTGTGATGTTGTAATTTTCTCCAACTTACATGCCCTTATGCATACCACAGAGCAGTCCAATATCATCTGTATAGTCCAGGTTTTCCATGGTAGAATTAGGTGTCCATCTGATGTCCGTTTCCATCTCCTTGGCCTTCCTCAGTTTCAGGGAGAGTTTTGCCACCAACAGGCTGCAGCCACTGCCAGCATCTGCTCATGTTCTTGTTCTGACATCTTGTAGTTAGCATCTCCATTTCCCAGTTAACAGGATGTGATGTATTTGGCTCTCAGATTTGTCATATGGGGATCATCATGTAAATTTGTGGATTGTCTTGTGTCGGAAAAGAGTTCCTCCAATCAAAAGGCCGTTTTCCCCACATAAGTCACACATTCTCCTGGTGTTGTCAGTCTGGTTACCGATGATCCTCTCCCTGTCTGTGTTGTCACTCCCCACAGGTGCATTCAAGTCCCCAGCAACCACTAGTGCATTCAAGTCCCCAGCAACCACTAGTGCGTCATATCTGGGGATGTCGTCCATAGGTTTCTCAAAACTATTGTAGACGATGTCTTTTTTCTCGTCCTCTGCTTCTTAAGTTGGTGCGTAAAACATTACCACTGAAAGTTTGGTAAACATGGAGTTACACTTAGCATATAGACGTCTGTCTCTGATGGCTTCCTTCAAGAAGAGTCTTGTTGTGTTTCCTCTGGGAGATCAGGGCTACTTTCTGTCAATGCTGGAGTCCTGTCTATCTCACCACGGTACGGTGTCTCCTGTAGTCAGTATTTTGTCTCAGCTGCAGTCTATCTGGCTTCTATGATGCCTAGAAAGCTGATCTTGTATTGAAACATTTCCTGGAGGACTTTATGTCTGATATAGCTTTCTTGAATTCCAGCATCCAGCATTAATTATTGGTTTTGTAGTTAGGAGATCCTCTGTCGGGACGGAGGCTTCCTTGCCTGTTTGGCCCACACTCTTAATTGAACCAGTGGCCTGGTTTGCTTCACTTCTACCAGTCTTCTCTCTTGTTTCAGAGAAGTTGAGATGGTGTTCGATTGAACAGGTCTGCCAGGGAGTAAAGTGTACGTGCTTTGAGCTTCCTAAGGACTGGATACTGTGCTATATAAAACTTTACTTTACGTTACTTTCTCTCTTGTTTCAGTTTCCTTAGATAATCTGTTTTACGGGGTAGGATCACCCAATCCTCCTTTTTCCTTGCTAGGGACTGACAGGAACCCCTCAGAGAGTGTATTTAGGTGGAATCACAATATAGTCTGTGAGACCAGTTTATATTGGAGACTTTGTGAAGTTAGTTTCCGGTGGAAATAATTAAGTTTATCTAATATTAGTGTATAAGCAATGCCGCTAGGTGACCAGCACGTGTAACCAATACTCTCACTACACAGACCAGTTGAGTCGCAATTTGTTTGTTTCAGAACAACTGGCAAAGCAGCAGTCACGTCAGGCAGCCGCAGCTGGTAAGTGGGTCATCTGTGTCTCCTTTAAGGTAGTAAGTAAAATGGTCAGACAGTGGAGTTAAGTTTGACAGTTGAGTTGTAAAGAAATGAATTGTTAAATCCTAGAAAAGTGTTATGACCAAAACTCACACTTATTAAATGGATAATAACAATGCCTGCTGTGAATTATAAACCTAGCCTAGTGTAATGTATATGTTCCAGTGCAAGCGGTAAGCCCTAAAGTACCAATGCCTGCTGTGAATTATAAACCTAGCCTAGTGTAATGTATATGTTCCAGTGCAAGCGGTATGCCCTAAAGTACCAATGCCTGCTGTGAATTATAACCCTAGCCTAGTGTAATGTATATGTTCCAGTGCAAGCGGTACTGCCCTAAAGTACCAATGCCTGCTGTGAATTATAAACCTAGCCTAGTGTAATGTATATGTTCCAGTGCAAGTGGTACGCCCTAAAGTACCAATGCCTGCTGTGAATTATAACCCTAGCCTAGTGTAATGTATATGTTCCAGTGCAAGCTGTACGCCCTAAAGTACCAATGCCTGCTGTGAATTATAAACCTAGCCTAGTGTAATGTATATGTTCCAGTGCAAGCGGTATGCCCTAAAGTGCCAATGCCTGCTGTGAATTATAAACCTAGCCTAGTGTAATGTATATGTTCCAGTGCAAGTGGTACGCCCTAAAGTACCAATGCCTGCTGTGAATTATAACCCTAGCCTAGTGTAATGTATATGTTCCAGTGCAAGCGGTATGCCCTAAAGTACCAATGCCTGCTGTGAATTATAAACCTAGCCTAGTGTAATGTATATGTTCCAGTGCAAGCGGTACGCCCTAAAGTACCAATGCCTGCTGTGAATTATGAACCTAGCCTAGTGTAATGTATATGTTCCAGTGCAAGCGGTATGCCCTAAAGTACCAATGCCTGCTGTGAATTATAAACCTAGCCTAGTGTAATGTATATGTTCCAGTGCAAGCGGTACGCCCTAAAGTACCAATGCCTGCTGTGAATTATGAACCTAGCCTAGTGTAATGTATATGTTCCAGTGCAAGCGGTATGCCCTAAAGTACCAATGCCTGCTGTGAATTATAAACCTAGCCTAGTGTAATGTATATGTTCCAGTGCAAGTGGTACGCCCTAAAGTACCAATGCCTGCTGTGAATTATAACCCTAGCCTAGTGTAATGTATATGTTCCAGTGCAAGCGGTACGCCCTAAAGTACCAATGCCTGCTGTGAATTATAAACCTAGCCTAGTGTAATGTATATGTTCCAGTGCAAGCGGTAAGCCCTAAAGTACCAATGCCTGCTGTGAATTATGAACCTAGCCTAGTGTAATGTATATGTTCCAGTGCAAGCGGTATGCCCTAAAGTACCAATGCCTGCTGTGAATTATAAACCTAGCCTAGTGTAATGTATATGTTCCAGTGCAAGTGGTACGTCCTAAAGTACCAATGCCTGCTGTGAATTATAACCCTAGCCTAGTGTAATGTATATGTTCCAGTGCAAGCTGTACGCCCTAAAGTGCCAATGCCTGCTGTGAATTATAAACCTAGCCTAGTGTAATGTATATGTTCCAGTGCAAGCTGTACGCCCTAAAGTGCCAATGCCTGCTGTGAATTATAAACCTAGCCTAGTGTAATGTATATGTTCCAGTGCAAGCGGTACGCCCTAAAGTACCAATGCCTGCTGTGAATTATAAACCTAGCCTAGTGTAATGTATATGTTCCAGTGCAAGCGGTACGCCCTAAAGTACCAATGCCTGCTGTGAATTATAACCCTAGCCTAGTGTAATGTATATGTTCCAGTGCAAGCTGTACGCCCTAAAGTGCCAATGCCTGCTGTGAATTATAACCCTAGCCTAGTGTAATGTATATGTTCCAGTGCAAGCGGTACGCCCTAAAGTACCAATGCCTGCTGTGAATTATAACCCTAGCCTAGTGTAATGTATATGTTCCAGTGCAAGCGGTACGCCCTAAAGTACCAATGCCTGCTGTGAATTATAAACCTAGCCTAGTGTAATGTATATGTTCCAGTGCAAGCTGTACGCCATAAAGTACCAATGCCTGCTGTGAATTATAAACCTAGCCTAGTGTAATGTATATGTTCCAGTGCAAGCGGTATGCCCTAAAGTACCAATGCCTGCTGTGAATTATAAACCTAGCCTAGTGTAATGTATATGTTCCAGTGCAAGCGGTACGCCCTAAAGTACCAATGCCTGCTGTGAATTATAACCCTAGCCTAGTGTAATGTATATGTTCCAGTGCAAGCGGTATGCCCTAAAGTACCAATGCCTGCTGTGAATTATAAACCTAGCCTAGTGTAATGTATATGTTCCAGTGCAAGCTGTACGCCCTAAAGTACCAATGCCTGCTGTGAATTATAACCCTAGCCTAGTGTAATGTATATGTTCCAGTGCAAGCGGTACGCCCTAAAGTGCCAATGCCTGCTGTGAATTATAAACCTAGCCTAGTGTAATGTATATGTTCCAGTGCAAGTGGTACGCCCTAAAGTACCAATGCCTGCTGTGAATTATAACCCTAGCCTAGTGTAATGTATATGTTCCAGTGCAAGTGGTACGCCCTAAAGTGCCAATGCCTGCTGTGAATTATAAACCTAGCCTAGTGTAATGTATATGTTCCAGTGCAAGCGGTACGCCCTAAAGTACCAATGCCTGCTGTGAATTATAACCCTAGCCTAGTGTAATGTATATGTTCCAGTGCAAGCGGTACGCCCTAAAGTGCCAATGCCTGCTGTGAATTATAAACCTAGCCTAGTGTAATGTATATGTTCCAGTGCAAGCGGTACGCCCTAAAGTACCAATGCCTGCTGTGAATTATAACCCTAGCCTAGTGTAATGTATATGTTCCAGTGCAAGCGGTACGCCCTAAAGTGCCAATGCCTGCTGTGAATTATAAACCTAGCCTAGTGTAATGTATATGTTCCAGTGCAAGCGGTACGCCCTAAAGTACCAATGCCTGCTGTGAATTATAACCCTAGCCTAGTGTAATGTATATGTTCCAGTGCAAGCGGTACGCCCTAAAGTGCCAATGCCTGCTGTGAATTATAAACCTAGCCTAGTGTAATGTATATGTTCCAGTGCAAGCGGTACGCCCTAAAGTACCAATGCCTGCTGTGAATTATAACCCTAGCCTAGTGTAATGTATATGTTCCAGTGCAAGCGGTACGCCCTAAAGTGCCAATGCCTGCTGTGAATTATAAACCTAGCCTAGTGTAATGTATATGTTCCAGTGCAAGCGGTACGCCCTAAAGTACCAATGCCTGCTGTGAATTATAACCCTAGCCTAGTGTAATGTATATGTTCCAGTGAAAGCGGTACGCCCTAAAGTACCAATGCCTGCTGTGAATTATAACCCTAGCCTAGTGTAATGTATATGTTCCAGTGCAAGCGGTACGCCCTAAAGTACCAATGCCTGCTGTGAATTATAACCCTAGCCTAGTGTAATGTATATGTTCCAGTGCAAGCGGTATGCCCTAAAGTACCAATGCCTGCTGTGAATTATAAACCTAGCCTAGTGTAATGTATATGTTCCAGTGCAAGCGGTACGCCCTAAAGTACCAATGCCTGCTGTGAATTATAAACCTAGCCTAGTGTAATGTATATGTTCCAGTGCAAGTGGTACGCCCTAAAGTACCAATGCCTGCTGTGAATTATAACCCTAGCCTAGTGTAATGTATATGTTCCAGTGAAAGCGGTACGCCCTAAAGTACCAATGCCTGCTGTGAATTATGAACCTAGCCTAGTGTAATGTATATGTTCCAGTGCAAGCGGTACGCCCTAAAGTACCAATGCCTGCTGTGAATTATGAACCTAGCCTAGTGTAATGTATATGTTCCAGTGCAAGCTGTACGCCCTAAAGTACCAATGCCTGCTGTGAATTATGAACCTAGCCTAGTGTAATGTATATGTTCCAGTGCAAGCGGTACGCCCTAAAGTACCAATGCCTGCTGTGAATTATAACCCTAGCCTAGTGTAATGTATATGTTCCAGTGCAAGCGGTAAGCCCTAAAGTACCAATGCCTGCTGTGAATTATAACCCTAGCCTAGTGTAATGTATATGTTCCAGTGCAAGCTGTACGCCCTAAAGTACCAATGCCTGCTGTGAATTATGAACCTAGCCTAGTGTAATGTATATGTTCCAGTGCAAGCGGTACGCCCTAAAGTACCAATGCCTGCTGTGAATTATGAACCTAGCCTAGTGTAATGTATATGTTCCAGTGCAAGCTGTACGCCCTAAAGTACCAATGCCTGCTGTGAATTATGAACCTAGCCTAGTGTAATGTATATGTTCCAGTGCAAGCGGTATGCCCTAAAGTACCAATGCCTGCTGTGAATTATAAACCTAGCCTAGTGTAATGTATATGTTCCAGTGCAAGCGGTAAGCCCTAAAGTACCAATGCCTGCTGTGAATTATAAACCTAGCCTAGTGTAATGTATATGTTCCAGTGAAAGCGGTACGCCCTAAAGTACCAATGCCTGCTGTGAATTATAAACCTAGCCTAGTGTAATGTATATGTTCCAGTGCAAGCGGTACGTCCTAAAGTACCAATGCCTGCTGTGAATTATAAACCTAGCCTAGTGTAATGTATATGTTCCAGTGAAAGCGGTACGCCCTAAAGTACCAATGCCTGCTGTGAATTATAACCCTAGCCTAGTGTAATGTATATGTTCCAGTGCAAGCGGTACGTCCTAAAGTACCAATGCCTGCTGTGAATTATAACCCTAGCCTAGTGTAATGTATATGTTCCAGTGCAAGCGGTACGCCCTAAAGTACCAATGCCTGCTGTGAATTATAAACCTAGCCTAGTGTAATGTATATGTTCCAGTGCAAGCTGTACGCCCTAAAGTACCAATGCCTGCTGTGAATTATAAACCTAGCCTAGTGTAATGTATATGTTCCAGTGAAAGCGGTACGCCCTAAAGTACCAATGCCTGCTGTGAATTATAAACCTAGCCTAGTGTAATGTATATGTTCCAGTGCAAGCTGTACGCCCTAAAGTACCAATGCCTGCTGTGAATTATAAACCTAGCCTAGTGTAATGTATATGTTCCAGTGCAAGCGGTAAGCCCTAAAGTACCAATGCCTGCTGTGAATTATAAACCTAGCCTAGTGTAATGTATATGTTCCAGTGCAAGCGGTATGCCCTAAAGTACCAATGCCTGCTGTGAATTATAAACCTAGCCTAGTGTAATGTATATGTTCCAGTGCAAGCGGTATGCCCTAAAGTACCAATGCCTGCTGTGAATTATAACCCTAGCCTAGTGTAATGTATATGTTCCAGTGAAAGCGGTACGCCCTAAAGTACCAATGCCTGCTGTGAATTATAACCCTAGCCTAGTGTAATGTATATGTTCCAGTGCAAGCGGTACGCCCTAAAGTACCAATGCCTGCTGTGAATTATAAACCTAGCCTAGTGTAATGTATATGTTCCAGTGCAAGCTGTACGCCATAAAGTACCAATGCCTGCTGTGAATTATAAACCTAGCCTAGTGTAATGTATATGTTCCAGTGCAAGCGGTATGCCCTAAAGTACCAATGCCTGCTGTGAATTATAAACCTAGCCTAGTGTAATGTATATGTTCCAGTGCAAGCGGTACGCCCTAAAGTACCAATGCCTGCTGTGAATTATAACCCTAGCCTAGTGTAATGTATATGTTCCAGTGCAAGCGGTATGCCCTAAAGTACCAATGCCTGCTGTGAATTATAAACCTAGCCTAGTGTAATGTATATGTTCCAGTGCAAGCTGTACGCCCTAAAGTACCAATGCCTGCTGTGAATTATAACCCTAGCCTAGTGTAATGTATATGTTCCAGTGCAAGCGGTACGCCCTAAAGTGCCAATGCCTGCTGTGAATTATAAACCTAGCCTAGTGTAATGTATATGTTCCAGTGCAAGTGGTACGCCCTAAAGTACCAATGCCTGCTGTGAATTATAACCCTAGCCTAGTGTAATGTATATGTTCCAGTGCAAGTGGTACGCCCTAAAGTGCCAATGCCTGCTGTGAATTATAAACCTAGCCTAGTGTAATGTATATGTTCCAGTGCAAGCGGTACGCCCTAAAGTACCAATGCCTGCTGTGAATTATAACCCTAGCCTAGTGTAATGTATATGTTCCAGTGCAAGCGGTACGCCCTAAAGTGCCAATGCCTGCTGTGAATTATAAACCTAGCCTAGTGTAATGTATATGTTCCAGTGCAAGCGGTACGCCCTAAAGTACCAATGCCTGCTGTGAATTATAACCCTAGCCTAGTGTAATGTATATGTTCCAGTGCAAGCGGTACGCCCTAAAGTGCCAATGCCTGCTGTGAATTATAAACCTAGCCTAGTGTAATGTATATGTTCCAGTGCAAGCGGTACGCCCTAAAGTACCAATGCCTGCTGTGAATTATAACCCTAGCCTAGTGTAATGTATATGTTCCAGTGCAAGCGGTACGCCCTAAAGTGCCAATGCCTGCTGTGAATTATAAACCTAGCCTAGTGTAATGTATATGTTCCAGTGCAAGCGGTACGCCCTAAAGTACCAATGCCTGCTGTGAATTATAACCCTAGCCTAGTGTAATGTATATGTTCCAGTGCAAGCGGTACGCCCTAAAGTGCCAATGCCTGCTGTGAATTATAAACCTAGCCTAGTGTAATGTATATGTTCCAGTGCAAGCGGTACGCCCTAAAGTACCAATGCCTGCTGTGAATTATAACCCTAGCCTAGTGTAATGTATATGTTCCAGTGAAAGCGGTACGCCCTAAAGTACCAATGCCTGCTGTGAATTATAACCCTAGCCTAGTGTAATGTATATGTTCCAGTGCAAGCGGTACGCCCTAAAGTACCAATGCCTGCTGTGAATTATAACCCTAGCCTAGTGTAATGTATATGTTCCAGTGCAAGCGGTATGCCCTAAAGTACCAATGCCTGCTGTGAATTATAAACCTAGCCTAGTGTAATGTATATGTTCCAGTGCAAGCGGTACGCCCTAAAGTACCAATGCCTGCTGTGAATTATAAACCTAGCCTAGTGTAATGTATATGTTCCAGTGCAAGTGGTACGCCCTAAAGTACCAATGCCTGCTGTGAATTATAACCCTAGCCTAGTGTAATGTATATGTTCCAGTGAAAGCGGTACGCCCTAAAGTACCAATGCCTGCTGTGAATTATGAACCTAGCCTAGTGTAATGTATATGTTCCAGTGCAAGCGGTACGCCCTAAAGTACCAATGCCTGCTGTGAATTATGAACCTAGCCTAGTGTAATGTATATGTTCCAGTGCAAGCTGTACGCCCTAAAGTACCAATGCCTGCTGTGAATTATGAACCTAGCCTAGTGTAATGTATATGTTCCAGTGCAAGCGGTACGCCCTAAAGTACCAATGCCTGCTGTGAATTATAACCCTAGCCTAGTGTAATGTATATGTTCCAGTGCAAGCGGTAAGCCCTAAAGTACCAATGCCTGCTGTGAATTATAACCCTAGCCTAGTGTAATGTATATGTTCCAGTGCAAGCTGTACGCCCTAAAGTACCAATGCCTGCTGTGAATTATGAACCTAGCCTAGTGTAATGTATATGTTCCAGTGCAAGCGGTACGCCCTAAAGTACCAATGCCTGCTGTGAATTATGAACCTAGCCTAGTGTAATGTATATGTTCCAGTGCAAGCTGTACGCCCTAAAGTACCAATGCCTGCTGTGAATTATGAACCTAGCCTAGTGTAATGTATATGTTCCAGTGCAAGCGGTATGCCCTAAAGTACCAATGCCTGCTGTGAATTATAAACCTAGCCTAGTGTAATGTATATGTTCCAGTGCAAGCGGTAAGCCCTAAAGTACCAATGCCTGCTGTGAATTATAAACCTAGCCTAGTGTAATGTATATGTTCCAGTGAAAGCGGTACGCCCTAAAGTACCAATGCCTGCTGTGAATTATAAACCTAGCCTAGTGTAATGTATATGTTCCAGTGCAAGCGGTACGTCCTAAAGTACCAATGCCTGCTGTGAATTATAAACCTAGCCTAGTGTAATGTATATGTTCCAGTGAAAGCGGTACGCCCTAAAGTACCAATGCCTGCTGTGAATTATAACCCTAGCCTAGTGTAATGTATATGTTCCAGTGCAAGCGGTACGTCCTAAAGTACCAATGCCTGCTGTGAATTATAACCCTAGCCTAGTGTAATGTATATGTTCCAGTGCAAGCGGTACGCCCTAAAGTACCAATGCCTGCTGTGAATTATAAACCTAGCCTAGTGTAATGTATATGTTCCAGTGCAAGCTGTACGCCCTAAAGTACCAATGCCTGCTGTGAATTATAAACCTAGCCTAGTGTAATGTATATGTTCCAGTGCAAGCGGTAAGCCCTAAAGTACCAATGCCTGCTGTGAATTATAAACCTAGCCTAGTGTAATGTATATGTTCCAGTGCAAGCGGTATGCCCTAAAGTACCAATGCCTGCTGTGAATTATAAACCTAGCCTAGTGTAATGTATATGTTCCAGTGCAAGCGGTATGCCCTAAAGTACCAATGCCTGCTGTGAATTATAACCCTAGCCTAGTGTAATGTATATGTTCCAGTGAAAGCGGTACGCCCTAAAGTACCAATGCCTGCTGTGAATTATAACCCTAGCCTAGTGTAATGTATATGTTCCAGTGCAAGCGGTACGCCCTAAAGTACCAATGCCTGCTGTGAATTATAAACCTAGCCTAGTGTAATGTATATGTTCCAGTGCAAGCGGTACGCCCTAAAGTACCAATGCCTGCTGTGAATTATAACCCTAGCCTAGTGTAATGTATATGTTCCAGTGCAAGCGGTATGCCCTAAAGTACCAATGCCTGCTGTGAATTATAAACCTAGCCTAGTGTAATGTATATGTTCCAATGCAAGCTGTACGCCCTAAAGTACCAATGCCTGCTGTGAATTATAAACCTAGCCTAGTGTAATGTTTATGTTCCAGTGCAAGCGGTACGCCCTAAAGTGCCAATGCCTGCTGTGAATTATAACCCTAGCCTAGTGTAATGTATATGTTCCAGTGAAAGCGGTACGCCCTAAAGTACCAATGCCTGCTGTGAATTATAACCCTAGCCTAGTGTAATGTATATGTTCCAGTGAAAGCGGTACGCCCTAAAGTACCAATGCCTGCTGTGAATTATAAACCTAGCCTAGTGTAATGTATATGTTCCAGTGCAAGCGGTACGTCCTAAAGTACCAATGCCTGCTGTGAATTATAAACCTAGCCTAGTGTAATGTATATGTTCCAGTGAAAGCGGTACGCCCTAAAGTACCAATGCCTGCTGTGAATTATAACCCTAGCCTAGTGTAATGTATATGTTCCAGTGCAAGCGGTACGTCCTAAAGTACCAATGCCTGCTGTGAATTATAACCCTAGCCTAGTGTAATGTATATGTTCCAGTGCAAGCGGTACGCCCTAAAGTACCAATGCCTGCTGTGAATTATAAACCTAGCCTAGTGTAATGTATATGTTCCAGTGAAAGCTTTACGCCCTAAAGTACCAATGCCTGCTGTGAATTATAAACCTAGCCTAGTGTAATGTATATGTTCCAGTGCAAGCTGTACGCCCTAAAGTACCAATGCCTGCTGTGAATTATAAACCTAGCCTAGTGTAATGTATATGTTCCAGTGAAAGCGGTATGCCCTAAAGTACCAATGCCTGCTGTGAATTATAAACCTAGCCTAGTGTAATGTATATGTTCCAGTGCAAGCGGTATGCCCTAAAGTACCAATGCCTGCTGTGAATTATAAACCTAGCCTAGTGTAATGTATATGTTCCAGTGCAAGCGGTATGCCCTAAAGTACCAATGTCTGCTGTGAATTATAACCCTAGCCTAGTGTAATGTATATGTTCCAGTGAAAGCGGTACGCCCTAAAGTACCAATGCCTGCTGTGAATTATAACCCTAGCCTAGTGTAATGTATATGTTCCAGTGCAAGCGGTACGCCCTAAAGTACCAATGCCTGCTGTGAATTATAACCCTAGCCTAGTGTAATGTATATGTTCCAGTGCAAGCGGTACGCCCTAAAGTACCAATGCCTGCTGTGAATTATAACCCTAGCCTAGTGTAATGTATATGTTCCAGTGCAAGCGGTACGCCCTAAAGTACCAATGCCTGCTGTGAATTATAAACCTAGGCTAGTGTAATGTATATGTTCCAATGCAAGCTGTACGCCCTAAAGTACCAATGCCTGCTGTGAATTATAAACCTAGCCTAGTGTAATGTATATGTTCCAGTGCAAGCGGTACGCCCTAAAGTGCCAATGCCTGCTGTGAATTATAACCCTAGCCTAGTGTAATGTATATGTTCCAGTGAAAGCGGTACGCCCTAAAGTACCAATGCCTGCTGTGAATTATAACCCTAGCCTAGTGTAATGTATATGTTCCAGTGCAAGCGGTACGCCCTAAAGTACCAATGCCTGCTGTGAATTATAAACCTAGCCTAGTGTAATGTATATGTTCCAATGCAAGCTGTACGCCCTAAAGTACCAATGCCTGCTGTGAATTATAAACCTAGCCTAGTGTAATGTATATGTTCCAGTGTAAGCGGTACGCCCTAAAGTGCCAATGCCTGCTGTGAATTATAACCCTAGCCTAGTGTAATGTATATGTTCCAGTGCAAGCGGTATGCCCTAAAGTGCCAATGCCTGCTGTGAATTATAACCCTAGCCTAGTGTAATGTATATGTTCCAGTGCAAGCGGTACGCCCTAAAGTACCAATGCCTGCTGTGAATTATAACCCTAGCCTAGTGTAATGTATATGTTCCAGTGCAAGCGGTATGCCCTAAAGTGCCAATGCCTGCTGTGAATTATAACCCTAGCCTAGTGTAATGTATATGTTCCAGTGCAAGCGGTATGCCCTAAAGTGCCAATGCCTGCTGTGAATTATAAACCTAGCCTAGTGTAATGTATATGTTCCAGTGCAAGCGGTATGCCCTAAAGTACCAATGCCTGCTGTGAATTATAACCCTAGCCTAGTGTAATGTATATGTTCCAGTGCAAGCGGTAAGCCCTAAAGTACCAATGCCTGCTGTGAATTATAACCCTAGCCTAGTGTAATGTATATGTTCCAGTGCAAGCGGTAAGCCCTAAAGTACCAATGCCTGCTGTGAATTATAACCCTAGCCTAGTGTAATGTATATGTTCCAGTGCAAGCGGTACGCCCTAAAGTACCAATGCCTGCTGTGAATTATAAACCTAGCCTAGTGTAATGTATATGTTCCAGTGCAAGCGGTATGCCCTAAAGTGCCAATGCCTGCTGTGAATTATAACCCTAGCCTAGTGTAATGTATATGTTCCAGTGCAAGTGGTAAGCCCTAAAGTACCAGTGCCTGCTGTGAATTATAAACCTAGCCTAGTGTAATGTATATGTTCCAGTGCAAGCGGTACGCCCTAAAGTACCAATGCCTGCTGTGAATTATAACCCTAGCCTAGTGTAATGTATATGTTCCAGTGCAAGCGGTACGCCCTAAAGTACCAATGCCTGCTGTGAATTATAACCCTAGCCTAGTGTAATGTATATGTTCCAGTGCAAGCGGTACGCCCTAAAGTACCAATGCCTGCTGTGAATTATAAACCTAGCCTAGTGTAATGTATATGTTCCAATGCAAGCTGTACGCCCTAAAGTACCAATGCCTGCTGTGAATTATAAACCTAGCCTAGTGTAATGTATATGTTCCAGTGCAAGCGGTACGCCCTAAAGTGCCAATGCCTGCTGTGAATTATAACCCTAGCCTAGTGTAATGTATATGTTCCAGTGAAAGCGGTACGCCCTAAAGTACCAATGCCTGCTGTGAATTATAACCCTAGCCTAGTGTAATGTATATGTTCCAGTGCAAGCGGTACGCCCTAAAGTACCAATGCCTGCTGTGAATTATAAACCTAGCCTAGTGTAATGTATATGTTCCAATGCAAGCTGTACGCCCTAAAGTACCAATGCCTGCTGTGAATTATAAACCTAGCCTAGTGTAATGTATATGTTCCAGTGCAAGCGGTACGCCCTAAAGTGCCAATGCCTGCTGTGAATTATAACCCTAGCCTAGTGTAATGTATATGTTCCAGTGCAAGCGGTATGCCCTAAAGTGACAATGCCTGCTGTGAATTATAACCCTAGCCTAGTGTAATGTATATGTTCCAGTGCAAGCGGTACGCCATAAAGTACCAATACCTGCTGTGAATTATAACCCTAGCCTAGTGTAATGTATATGTTCCAGTGCAAGCGGTATGCCCTAAAGTGCCAATGCCTGCTGTGAATTATAACCCTAGCCTAGTGTAATGTATATGTTCCAGTGCAAGCGGTATGCCCTAAAGTGCCAATGCCTGCTGTGAATTATAAACCTAGCCTAGTGTAATGTATATGTTCCAGTGCAAGCGGTATGCCCTAAAGTACCAATGCCTGCTGTGAATTATAACCCTAGCCTAGTGTAATGTATATGTTCCAGTGCAAGCGGTAAGCCCTAAAGTACCAATGCCTGCTGTGAATTATAACCCTAGCCTAGTGTAATGTATATGTTCCAGTGCAAGCGGTAAGCCCTAAAGTACCAATGCCTGCTGTGAATTATAACCCTAGCCTAGTGTAATGTATATGTTCCAGTGCAAGCGGTACGCCCTAAAGTACCAATGCCTGCTGTGAATTATAAACCTAGCCTAGTGTAATGTATATGTTCCAGTGCAAGCGGTATGCCCTAAAGTGCCAATGCCTGCTGTGAATTATAACCCTAGCCTAGTGTAATGTATATGTTCCAGTGCAAGTGGTAAGCCCTAAAGTACCAGTGCCTGCTGTGAATTATAAACCTAGCCTAGTGTAATGTATATGTTCCAGTGCAAGCGGTACGCCCTAAAGTACCAATGCCTGCTGTGAATTATAAACCTAGCCTAGTGTAATGTATATGTTCCAGTGCAAGCGGTATGCCCTAAAGTGCCAATGCCTGCTGTGAATTATAACCCTAGCCTAGTGTAATGTATATGTTCCAGTGCAAGCGGTACGCCCTAAAGTGCCAATGCCTGTTGTGAGTTTGAACAAAGAAGTCGAAGGTAAGGCAGTGACTTGTGAGTGTTTCTGTGTAGCCTACAAGGCTCTACCAGTGAGGGACCAAATCACCATTCGGAGTGTCCAGAGTCGTCGTACCTTGATGTGTATTAGATGGTGCAAAGACGTATCTGCTCTATCGATGACACATCAGTGACTATTACGTGCTAGCCTAGGTCACCCACGTACCTACATCACCTTCATCACCTATGTCACCTCCATCACCCATGTCACCTTTGTTACCTACATCACCCATGTCACCTACACCACCCATGTCACCTTCGTTACCTACATCACCCTCATCACCTACATCACCCACATCATTTACATCAACCACATCCCCTACATCACCGTCGTCACCTTTGCTACCTACGTCACCCACGTCACCTACATCGCCCACATCACGTACATCACCCATGTCACCTACATCACTTTCATCACCTACATCACCCACGTCACCTTCATCAACCATGTCATGTACACCATAATAAACTAATCATGTGCATCAAATTCTCATGTTAGTTCGCTGAAGTGTCATATATGGTGGCTGCCTCAGCCGGATATGAAATATTGTAGAAATCCAGAAATGGTTTAAAATCGTGAGACGTGGCATTTAGGAACAGAAAGAACGCGAGAAATGATGCTCATACAAAATGTCAGTCTCATTGGACATTTGCTCGGGTTGATGATGTCATGTTTGCGATTTATTGGGGAATACAACGCTTCTGATGTTGCATTGGTCTTGAGGTTGATAGATTATTCAGCATTGGTCCCTTGTTACTACAACTGAATATGCTGCAGCAGCAATGCGTTGCAGTCTTTTTCATGAAGTTCTCTCTCCTGTCAAAACACCTTTGATGTTCAAACATTCTATAACAATTGACTAAAGTGTGGTGGGCAGAAGCACTGCACAAACCTGAGAGACAAAACAAGACAAACACTAACATATGATAACATTGGGCATAGGTAAAGGCAAGTACACAAATTTGTGAAAATCGTATTCAAAGCGTGTACATGTTTAGTAATCTAACCAATTCATTGTATAACATAATCACTGAGTGACACATAAGATGTACATAGCAATGTCTATCTAACGAATTGTCAATTCTATATTCAAAATTAATAAAACGTTATCAAAATACGAATATTATACTAATTAGAAGGGTGTTGGTATATATTCGTGAGTTAATTGAATGTTATTTTGTGTTTTCTAAAATTTAGGGGGTCAAGGACTCCTCCCACAGATTGCCAATATTAATTTTTAGATTCAGGATACCCAGATTACCATGAAAACTTTACTTGGATTCTAGTAAGAAATGCCTACATGGTTCACTTTTTCAGAAATTCGCTCCTGACTATTAAACAAAACTATGTTGCCAGGCATGGAAAGTGCTGTCTCCATTCTCTTGATCTTTATCATCATCGTCACCAACATCACCATTGTCGTCATCTTATTACATAGTTATTACATTATCAGCTGGTTTATTACATTACCAATTGATTATTATGTTACCTGTTGACTTATTACATTCCTCGTCTGTTACAGAACACAAGAGGCGTATCAAAAATGTAGCAAAGCCAGGTGGGTGTATGAGTTCTTGATGCACAATGCTGTCGTCTGATCTGTGAGCGGATGTGACCAGCGTTGGGTTAACTTGGGAACAAAACACCCTTGGTCCTTCACGTGGGTTATATTTACAGATACAATGATTTGGGGAGTTATTTATAATAACTTCAACTTGTATACATTAAGTATGTATCTATGACATTGGTGTCGGGACCCAGGCCTTGACAGCGGGTCAGTGTTAATGTCGAAGCCTGGACCCCCTCCCAACATTTTGTAATGTTTGATACTTTAGGTCACTGTCAGGGGTGATACAATTGGAGGATCACGAAATATCTGCAGCAACACCCCTTTCCATCACCCCTGTTCAACACTACTCCCCTGCCAATACTACAAACAATCTCTAATACTACCCCCATCGTCTCTGTGAAACATCTCTAATACTACCTCCATCGTCTCCGTGAAACATCTCTAATACTACCCCTACTACTTGACCCATGACAATTCTCCAACACTACCCCTCCAGACAGCACAAAATATCTCCAACACTACACCACCCTTAACACCGCGAATAATCTTGAAACCTAACCCCCCTTATCTCATGTCAGCAGCGAACGCTTCGGACATGACATCAGAAGACCGGGGGAGGTTGAACATTTTCCGGAATTATGTTGTCAATTTTGCAACGAAAAAAACATGGGGTGCATGGGTGTTGTTGAACATTATTTTCAGGACAAAGTTACACTATTCAAAATTATTCATATTTGGAACTGGAATGGTGATCACTCATATTTTACCAAACTAACTCAATATTGGGGGTAAGCCCCCTTTGTAACATTGTGGGACTGAGCTCCACCAAACTGCCTGGTTCCAGTGCATACAGGGGCAGATCCAGTGAGGGTAGTCGGGGGGAAGGGGGCACAAAACCTTTATAGGGATGAACCAAATGGAGAAGAAATTATTTTGCTCCTGAGTCCCAGTAACTTGAGGTTCTCTGCCATCTCGGCTCGACTGGTGACATAAAAAAATTAGGGGGGATGCTGTTGAAAATGTTTCACCACTGCATCGTCAACTTCAGCTTATTGTAACGTGAATGGGCACATTTTCAAGGGTCTAGGGGGCACGGTCATGTTGGCCCATTCAAAAAGGTCTACAGGCACATCAAATTCCAAAGATTTAGGGGGGCACATGCCTCCCAGGCCTTTCATGGATCTGCCTATGGCCTATGAATATGTTTTTTTTTCTAAATACACAAATGTACAAACATTTATTTTTCATTGCAATCTTTCAGAGAGAATTAGGTGTACTTTAGTCGTTGCATATCAGTTGTATATAGTTCTGTAATTGCTAGAACAAATAGTTTAATGTTTGCTGTCACGTGTGTTACTTGTACAGTGAAAGGGGAGAGTGTCGATGACCTAAAACACCGGAAACTAGAAGTACTAATGATGATTATGGAGTACCAACTTCCCGAGGTGTGGCATGATGTCAAAGGTCAGATCGTGAAGGGCGGAGAGCTTGATCTATCCAGCACCATTACCAGTGGCCACATCGAAGGTTTGGTGTACCTCTTCACATCCGGTGTGGCGGCGGGGGACATAACAAAGCTCAAGTTAGTAACTGTTTTGAGATATCGATGTAGTCTTTGCACGTCCTGGCTGACCAAAAGACGCACTCATTTATGCACCACCATCAGCCGTAAAACAGCATCCAATTCAATAATTAGATGTGTGTTATGTTTCTCATCCAAACACTTTATTTACACAAGTTTGGTGCAGACGTGATTATCTTGTCCAACTTAGTAAGCCATTAATGTATCGCGGGTTTGGTGCAGACTTGATTATCTTGTCCAACTTAGTAAGCCATTAGTGTATCACTGGTTCAATGCAGACGTGATTATCTTGTCCAACTTAGTAAGCCATTAATGTATCGCTGGTTCGGTGCAGACGTGATTATCTTGTCAACTTACTGTTTGTAATTATGAAATGAACCGGATCATGTTTATTATGGTGTAAATGCAAGGACATTAAGGTAAATATACATTTACAAAACATGCTTTTGTTTGAATATATAAAAGGAAAGCACTAAACTGCAAATAGTGCATCCCGTGCAACATAGGTAAAATTGGAGACGGGCAAAGTGTACACCTGGCACAAGTGAACATAATTATTAGGTATTTAGTAGATTACTGTGCGCATGTATGCAAACCCACCTTTTACTTTTAACCTGACATTCAACTATTGATTGTTTGACTCGTCCCAGAAGTGTTTTTTATTGTTTCAGTTATGTTTTTCCTGCAAATAGTTGTATAACTGGCGGGAACATTGGCTGATCTAGTTCGTGGAGCAGAAAAGATATTCATACAGTAACACTGGACATATATTGAGTAACAGTTATGCTTAAAGTTAGTTAAATTTATTTAAAGTATTTTAGGGTAACTTGGCCTTCAATAAGTTTGTGAACAAGATTTAACAAACCGGATTATGTGGTAGAATATATATGAGATAAAGTAACAAACATAAAAATACTTACATAAGATAATATCTGTGTAAGCGAGTACCTGCTACATACTTTCATTAGGTAGCATATTGTTGTTAAAATTAACAAGGGTTGGGCGAAATCCAGTTTGTTTATGTAGCTAGTGTCCCACATATTCGCTAGGGCATGGTATAACCTAAATAAATAAGGCAGTCTAGCGTAACGTAATTTATTGTATTTAAATTAGGTCACTACCAGTAACGTTAACGTTCGTGATAGGGTAGATAGTCAGCTGTGTAATTAAAATCTGCTGTAACATAAAGTGTGCTGTAGTACACAGGAAACAGTCTTTATAAAGGCTAAGTTAGTTAAGTTATTAAATAAATTCTGATATGGCGCCTTGCAAGCGGCAGGTCAAGGCAAAGCGACATTTGGTGTGTGATCACTGCCACATCTGGGTGGATTTTGTCTTGTCTGGCTATGGGAAGTCATGGGCAGAAACCAAGGAGGAGGGATTCACTTTTCAGTGCATGGGGTTTTGGAAGGTGGAGTGTCTGCAGAAGGAGATAGTTAGGTTGACAGATAATGTGAAGGGGATGGAGATGAGAATTAGCAAGGAGACAGGTGGAATGGAGAGAGACGGCAGGGAGAGAGTTTGGAATATTGTGAGACTGAAGGAGAAAAATAGTGGCAAGAAGACCGAGGAAAGGAGACTAAGAGGAGGGAAAGTGATCGGAGGGGAAGAAATTGGAGGATCGACGGCAGAAAACATGACAGGCATGAAGGTGACAGGGGAGAAAGTTAATTATAAGTGTTTGAAAGAAGAATGTTTCATTTTTGATAGACAACCTCGTGCTTTTATGAGCGATAAATGTGCTGATTTTCAACATAGTTTGAGACAAACTACTATTCGAAAATGTAGAACAAATTAGCATACCACTTGCAACAGTTTTCAGTTCGTTCTTAGAAGAGGGAGTGGTTCCTTTAGAATGGAAAGAAGCAAACATTATACTTTTATTTAAAAAAAGCTTCGAATAACAAGTGAGAGAACTAGACCAGTGAGTTTAACATCAGTGATTTGCAAATTATTAGAAAGACTGATTAAAGATCACATGGTGGGTTTTCTTGTTAAACATAACTTGATAAACCCATCTGAACATCGATTTCTAAAAGCGAGATTATGCTTAACAAATATGTTGTTTTTTGGAAGATATCACTAAGTGGGTAGACGAGGGATCACCAGTAGATATCGTCTACTTAGATTTTCAGAAAGCTATCGACAAAGTGCCACATCAAAGACTACTGCTTAAACTAAAGGCCCATGGCATAGGAAATGGTATAATTAACTGGATAGAAAAATGGCTGATTGACAGAAGACAACAGGTAGTTGTTGGTGGGAAGTTTCAAACTGGAAATCAGTTTTGAGTGGGGTACCACATGGATCAATACTGAGACCTACATTATTCTTAATATATATCAACAATTTGGATAGTGATATAACAAGCAAGGTGTTGAAATTTGTGGATGATACAAAAGTGTTTAGAAGGATTAAAAGTGATGGAGATAGAAAGCATAGACATGTTGATCAAATGGTCTGAAAAGTGGCAAATGTTGTTAAATTTTGGGAAATGTAATACTGTAAAAGAAAAGGACTTGGCAGGGCTTGACATTAACTCCCATAAATTACGCACTTGTCTGGTAATACAAGTACGAATTTATGTTTTCTTGTCCCAAAAGAAATTTATATATCCCACCAAAAAATTGCTTTAATCCTACAATGCCAGTGTTATTGCCATAACTGGCTCTGCGGTTCTACCTTCCAAATTATGAACCTTGTTACAGGCTTACTAACCACAACTTGGTGGGCAGAATACCTTCGACATAGTTAGTATAGTCTTAAGAACATTATATTAATTAATGTAACTAATTGAAATGCAAAGCTAATCGTGTCATGGCATTTTACTGAACACAATTTTGTATCAACACTACGTACAACGTTCTGAATTATCATCTCTGCTAATAATACAAAATATTGTTTGTAATAAATTCCAGATACAGTTATGTAACTGGACCTAGCCATGATTACTAGTAAACAGCAAGCACAGGCCGAGCAAGGGGTTGAAGTGGCATCATGCACTATTTGTTTGATGGCTAATGCCCATTAATATACAAGGACCAAAATGCTACCTGGTTGTCACCCACAGGCAGGACAATAATTAATGTGGACAAGTGTTAATTTTTAGCCCTGCTTAGTGTTAAACATTAGTGCTGATATGAAAGTTTCAGAGCAGTGCAGAATTGCAGCTTCAAAGGGAAATAAAATCCTTGGATTAATTAGGCAAAATATAGCGTATAAGGAAAAATTACTAATAATACTACTGTACAAAACAATAGTTAAGCCTCAATTATAATATTGTATTCAAGCGTGGAGGCCATATTGCAAGAAGGACATAGATATGATAGAAAGAGTACAGAGGAGAGCAACTAAAATGATACCGAAACTGAGGGATCTTAGTTAGGAAACACACCTAAAAAATGTGGTTTAACAACACCAGAGACCAGGAGATTGAGAGGAGATCAGATAGAAATGTTTAAAATATTGAATGGTTATGAAAATATTTATAGAAATATTTTTTTCTCAGTTAAGAAATTTTCACAAAGGACTGTAAAGGAATGGAACAGATTATCTGCTGATTGTGTGGGTGCTAGTAGTGTGAGTGTTTAAAAATAAAATCGACATACCTCAGAAGGGTGGGATACACGTAGATAAAAAGGGTTAGACTCTCGATAAGCCAAAGGGCTTCCTTGTCTACCTGCCACCTAGAGTTAATTCTCTGGGTGGCAATCTTGTTATATCTTGTTAAAGAAGTTATTACATTTATTGTTTATAATATGTATAATAACAATTAAACATTAAATCAATGTATTACTAGACCATTCCGCCCTAAGAGTTGCCTATTTGTGGCACAGTTCTCATAGGGATGTACTGTTGGCATGGGACTACTGTTGGCCCATTACACCGGAAAGACATATCTAATGCATTTTATGTTATAGTTAATGTTAAGAAAACCTGAAATGATTGTTTATTCATAAACCATTTGTTGAAAATAAAACCTGATTTCAAAATGTGTGAAAATAATAATAATTTGTTCAGTTTGACCATATAAAAACAGTAAATACATGGATAAAAGCAGTATGTCAAAAATTGTACAAAGATAAACTTTACTGATGTCGCAATTTTGATGTACTACACACTGTTGCTAATTCAATGTTCTGAATACTAGGATTCAAAGACTTGGTCATTATGGTAAACGAAGTAACCTTAGCAGTGACAAACATGTGGCTAGTGGTACATCTCAAGCAGTCAACCAAGCAACCAGTGTTCAATATCCTGCTGGGGTTGTTATAAACGACAGTACATTGCTGAAGATTTGTTTTTCTATAAACTACCCATATAGCATACGCTCATGTAACCATTAATAAAATAGGCAGTGATAACCTCATTCTTTATGCCAGCCCAGTTAATACTAGACGTTTATGTGATGGCATGGAAAGAAAGCTCTTGCATTGGTCAGGACATGAATAACGTTGTCGAGATGTCAGAGCAATGCCATTCTGCAACGTTGTTCGACGTCACATCTCGATATCTAATTGTGACGTTGTTGAGACGATGCCTATTGTGTTAGTCCAGCGGTTCTTAACCCCTGGGTCATGACAAATGTTTGCCTGAGGGGGGTGGCCACTACCACTGGGGGACTGAGGCGGATGGCCACTAACATTGGGGGGCTGAGGGAGATGGCCACTACCACTGGGGGGTTGAGGGGGTTGGCCACTACCAATGGGGGCTCAGGGGATGGCCACTACCACTGGGGGGCTGAGGGTGGTGGCCACTACCACTGGGGACTGAGGGGGTGGCCACTAGCACTGGTGGGCTGAGGCCAAATGAAAGTAATTACATATGATATCGGACATCGATGTTCTGAGATATCCCTAGCCTGACATAGTCGAAGTTGTCGCAGTCATTTGGTGATGACAAAGCTGCTTTGCCGGAAAATCTCTAAGACTGCATAATTATAAGTGTTTGAAAGAAGAATGTTTCATTTTTGATAGACAACCTTGTGCTTTTATGAGCGATAAATGTGATGATTTTCAACATGGCTTGAGACAGTGTATAAATGGTTGGGATAAATGTGCTGATTTTCAACATGGCTTGAGACAGTGTATAAATGGTTGGGTAGTTTTTGGCATGTTTTTGAGCGATATGGGAATCCCATCGATGAATCACAGCAACAACACCTTCGGTGCTGTTTGACGGTTGTTTTGCGACTTGTGATCTTTCTGTTCTCTCTAGGCAGTAGTAGGCCTAGTTTGTACAGGGCTGCCTACCATTACGGAAATAAAAATATCCGACTACTGAAAATGCTACTCATTAAAGAATTGCTAAATCTATAAATAATGCTGCTCCAGATGTCCTGAAGAAACTGTCATCATTTACTTGTTATAATTTATCAACAGATATTTAGTCCACTACAAGTTCTACAAAGCCAGTGTTCCTGTGTACAATGTTACAGCTTTGACTACCACCAGTCTGTTGATGACTGCTGTGGCACGTAGGCATATTATTATGTCTGCATCTGTCAGTCAACAGCAATTACAGCAGCCAAAAATATCAGTGTCATTAATGCGTGTCTAGACATTAATAAAATTTACAGGTATAGAATTATATAATGAAAAAAATAAATTAAGATGACGTTAGGAAGAACCAATAAATTACATTAAATAGTTATGGTTTTCTGAAAGTTATGAAACCAACATTTGATCAAAGCTCAAATGGTATTTATGTGGGCGTTGCTGCAGCCTGTATTTGAAATGTACAGTACACCGACCTAACCATGTGACAAACTCTTCCAGCCACAACAGTTGAGCCTCTCTTTCATCCGCGCTTTACTCGGAAAGGTAATCTTTTCTAAGCTGTTATGGATATAAATATTTGTTTTGGTTATAACATTTACGAGGCGTGTTGACATGCTATAAAATTTACACAGTAGGGTTCGTTAGTTCCTCGTGGGTTGTTTTAACCGTTATTTACCGTAATTAATCATGGATAAAATATTTGTTTCCCACCCTGCAGCCCCTACTACAGCTGTATTTTTGGTATATTTTTTTGGTTAGGTCAGTTTGCTAACAGGGTTATCAATTTGTATATTCGTCAACGATCTTGAACGTTTTTACAAGACATTTCACTATAGGTTAAATAAAGGGCAGTATGTTGATAATAACTAAACATACATCTGTTCTCATTTGCGGTGTCAGTTGTCGATGTGTACGTGAGGTTTTAGGGCGGAGGTGGTTACCTTGCGCTTTCCCTACTATTGATTATTTGTTCATAGATATTTTTTCACGAGCCTTTAAATTTATATTAGTTGATTCGGTGGGTCCTTCCACCTGCGTCTGGTCGGAACTACCCACGATTCATATCCATTTAACAAGCATTGTCGGCACACATAAATATAATTATAAAATGTCTTAGAAGAATATAAAATAAGTATTATAATTGTTGTAATTGCAATATAAAACTATCATATTTTTATTCAAAGTTTTCTATTTGAATATAACAATTTAACTTTGTCAACGACTGTTAGTAATAATTATAATGTTTCCTGCTGTGTGTTGTAAATTTAGAAGCTCGTTGGATAGTTATTGGCTATTCACTGGTGCTGTCTTTCCCACGGTGATGCTCTACAGACGTAAACACTTGGACATGTCTGGCCATGTATGCACTTTGACAGCTGTAATTAACACAATGTACAACAAGCATCCCTTTGAAGTGCTAAGGATGACCTTAACTGCTGACAACAGTTACACTGTAGCAGCACAATATGTTGAAACAAAGTACATCTACTTTTGATGATTAAATTAGTAACTTCCTGGATTCCCAGTCACCTCGAACAGGTTTGATTGGCAACCTTGTGGACCTGGGAGTGGGGCGGGATGCGACCGGGAGGGGGGTCATTACGGAAATTGTTTTTGTCAGGTAGACAGCCCTGGTTTGTAGAATAATTTTTTTTAGACGTTATTTTTAACAGTGTTTAAATAATTGATGTACTGTTTTTCCCACCCTGGAAAATGCCGGGCAGGAAATACCGTCTTTGAAAAAACCCTCATCTAGTGGTAAAAACCAGGATAAATGGGAAAAGCGTTTTATATTTAGCGGTATTGCAATAAACGCTACTGTAACATTACCTGCATGATACTGAATAAACATAATGTATTTTGACTGAAAACTGCAACAAATAAATAAAGTTGTCTTATCTGCTTATATTGCACAACCCATGGGACTGCTGTTGGCTACAGTTGCCCACTGTCCCTGGTAGTCTTTGTTCATCAGTAGCCCCCCTCCCCACTCTGGCAGGGGAGCACTTCTGCTGCAAGTCAGCATATATTGCACAACAGTTGCCCATGGTCCCCTTTCTATGATGCAGGGCTTCCTGTTCTTTCAAACTGATCTTCCATGACAAAGTACTGGATGGATATGGGTGTATTGTGTGTTATTCATTAGAATTTTGATGTCACTCCATCTTTTGTTGACCAGCTGTAGGTTGCTGTCAACAGTCTGGCAGCAGTTAATTCTCTATTAAAAAGCCTTGAATTTGGTATCTGTCATTGTGTATGGACTCTGATGCCAATGTTCAAAGTTCAACATTTCTTTGTTAATTCTTTAACCAGATTTCAAACTGACACCTGACAATATGAGACAGCACTAGTACAGGCTATATGACTTCATCACCATACTTCTTTAGAAGAAGACCCAGACAGCAGTACTTGGCACTGTCCCTTGTCAGAGTGACTATGACATTTATTTACTAACTGAATATTTTACTCTTTCATGTCATAGATTTCCTGGTATACACAAACACAAGGATTAGGCCTGGACTGGTAACCAGTATTTGCTCTTGATATTAATTATCTTTCCAACTGGACTAGGTTTAGTTACAGGAACTAACGAATGTTAATCTCAGTTATGAACTTATTCCTGTTTTATGAGTTATTCTCGGATATTACTGGTAAATTACAGGTATTTCCCAATGCCCTGTCTTAAACCAGTTTTTTTTTAGACACGTGCCAACCCTGTATTTAGATGTGGTTCAAGGCAGCACAAAACACTCTTTATGAACACCTATGAATGCGATATAAAGGTATTTTATGTCTTAGGTAATTAAAAGATTTGGCCCACAGAGAGATAACTGGACAACATTTGTCCCACACCTGAAACAGAAAACAGTTTGTGGAACCCCAGTTCTAGGTTAACACGTAGAACGTTGAGTAAACCTCTACCTATAGACGTATATAGTCTGACAACTACTCCCACTGTGATACACAATACCAATCTATCCTCTAACTTAAATATGATTTGTATACGACGTTGGGAGTAGTAAGAATGTTTAGTTATAATTACAAGTGGGTGGGTTTGTTGGGTGGATGGGTGCATGGATGGGTGGGTGGGTGGCTCTCACGTCAGCAGCATATTTATAAGCCTTAGTGAGAGTCTTCTGACAGAAATGTCTTCTTTTTAACATTGTCGTTACATGCTTTGTAATTGATTATTTACTGTCTGTCGAATAAAGATGTTCCAGTTCCAGCAGGTAAATAAATACCAATCAAAGCGCTTCACAGAATGTAATGGCGTGACTAGACTAAATGCTAAAATATCAATTAATTAAATAAGCTAAAAATAAATAAATTATGGTGTAAAAATACAGTTTCAAATAGTGAAATTAAAAACCAATACTATAAAATATAAACTAGTGTCATATGCGCTTCGACTGACTTGTGATGACATTAATAAGTCAGTTTCAGTTATAACGCCATGAGCATGGACAATGGTCAATGCTGCTACATGTTGTCCAAGTAGGTCAACTTTATTTTACTGTGAAACATAGCGTAGGTGTCGTAACCTGAGGACTTGGGGTTAAGTACCCAAAACATTTTTAATGTGGAGCTCGATATTACTTATATCCTCCTATTTTCCCTGAATGTTTGCTAACATCAAGGCGTGGATTTGCTAAGGACAAGATCCAAAGAGTTTGGAGTGTAACGTAATTTCGGATGTGGATAAGGTGCAATGTTATGGCGTGTTTCACGGAAGAGGATACAATTAAGAAAAAAGTCAGTACGTATTTTTTACTGGTCCCTATGCCCGTTCTGAGGGTGTCTTCTCATCGTAGCTACTTCCCATTATAGCTATATTTTGTTGCCCATCCCAATGTAGTTCGCAATACTGTGTGTTTTTGGGTTGTGATTATAAGTCGTAACATTTCCTCCAAGATTCAGTAAGTTGGAATGAGTGTATGAGGTGTGAGTGGAACTTGGCCTGTGCTACGTTGTCTGCGTGCTGCTGGACATGTCTTGCAGAAATTAGAGTCCTATACACTTTGTGATTCATGACTGTCATGGTTTATGTCAAACACAATAATCAATACAATTTGTGAAATATTTTTTACTATAAATTGTCTTATTAAAACTACTGTACAGTCTGTACTCATGTTCTATTAAAACTACTGTACAGTCTGTACTCATGTTCTATTAAAACTACTGTACAGTCTGTACTCATGTTCTATTAAAACTACTGCACAGTCTGTACTCATGTTCTATTAAAACTACTGCACAGTCTGTACTCATGTTCTATTAAAACTACTATACAGTCTGTACTCATGTTCTACTAAAACTACTGTACAGTCTGTACTCATGTTCTATTAAAACTACTGCACATTCTGTACTCATGTTCTATTAAAACTACTGTACAGTCTGTACTCATGTTCTATTAAAACTACTGTACAGTCTGTACTCATGTTCTATTAAAACTACTGTACAGTCTGTACTCATGTTCTATTAAAACTACTGTACAGTCTGTACTCATGTTCTTTTAAAACTATTGTACAGTCTGTACTCATGTTCTATTAAAACTACTGTACAATATGTACTCATGTTCAATTAAAACTACTGTACAGTCTGTACTCATGTTCTATTAAAACTACTGTACAGTCTGTACTCATGTTCTATTAAAACTACTGTACAGTCTTTACTCATGTTCTATTAAAACTACTGCACAGTCTGTACTCATGTTCTATTAAAACTACTGTACAATCTGTACTCATGTTCTATTAAAACTACTGTACATGAGCATGAAGGGGGTGGAGTTGGATGGTTTTGGTGAGCGTGAAGGGGGTGGAGTTGGATGGTTTTGGTGAGCGTGAAGGGGGTGGAGTTGGATGGTTTTGGTGAGCGTGAAGGGGGTGGAGTTGGATGGTTTTGGTGAGCGTGAAGGGGTGCAGTTGGATGGTTTTGGTGAGCGTGAAGGGGTGCAGTTGGATGGTTTTGGTGAGCTTGAAGGGGGTGTAGTTGGGTGGTTTTGGTGAGCGTGAAGGGGGTGGAATTGGATGGTTTTGGTGAGCTTGAAGGGGGTGGAATTGGATGGTTTTGGTGAGCTTGAAGGGGGTGGAATTGGATGGTTTTGGTGAGCTTGAAGGGGGTGGAATTGGATGGTTTTGGTGAGCGTGAAGGGGGTGGAATTGGATGGTTTTGGTGAGCATGAAGGGGGTGGAATTGGATGGTTTTGGTGAGCTTGAAAGGGGTGTAGTTGGATGGTTTTGGTGAGCGTGAAGGGGGTGGAATTGGATGGTTTTGGTGAACGTGAAGGGGGTGGAATTGGATGGTTTTGGTGAGCGTGAAGGGGGTGGAGTTGGATGGTTTTGGTGAGCGTGAAGGGGGTGCAGTTGGATGGTTTTGGTGAGCGTGAAGGGGTTCAGTTGGATGGTTTTGGTGAGCGTGAAGGGGTGCAGTTGGATGGTTTTGGTGAGCTTGAAGGGGGTGTAGTTGGGTGGTTTTGGTGAGCGTGAAGGGGGTGGAATTGGATGGTTTTGGTGAGCTTGAAGGGGGTGGAATTGGATGGTTTTGGTGAGCTTGAAGGGGGTGGAATTGGATGGTTTTGGTGAGCTTGAAGGGGGTGGAATTGGATGGTTTTGGTGAGCGTGAAGGGGGTGGAATTGGATGGTTTTGGTGAGCATGAAGGGGGTGGAATTGGATGGTTTTGGTGAGCTTGAAAGGGGTGTAGTTGGATGGTTTTGGTGAGCGTGAAGGGGGTGGAATTGGATGGTTTTGGTGAACGTGAAGGGGGTGGAATTGGATGGTTTTGGTGAGCTTGAAGGGGGTGGAGTTGGATGGTTTTGGTGACCCTGTAGGGGGATGTCTGAGACTCGTTCATATATATTTTGTTTCAACTTCATAAAATTAGATCAATTTGCAGACAATAAAACTTTTAACGTATAGTAGTAATAAATAGGAAAGGCATAGTGTTAAAACCTAGGCTATCAGAGCCATTGATAAATAGAATTTGGCCATTGAGGTTCCGATTTTTTATTGGTTGATGGCTACAGACGTTATTCTCGGTCCAACACGGCCTCATAACACAATGCGAAATGCTTTGCTGTTCTGCTTGGGGATGCTCTAATCGGAGTGCATATGGACATGGTGTGCGACTGTTTGGCTTTACTGCTGACAAGCATCGCAGGAAGTTGATGGAAGTGAAATTAAAACGGAAAGAATGCACTGGAAAGCCTGGAAGCTCAAAATTGTGCCAGGTACGTTCTCCTTATCCTGATATCTTCCATGTTGTTTTCAATGTTTACCAGTTCCCTTCAAGGTTTAATGTAGTTTAGCCAATATGTATCGGCTGTTTGGTATGAAACAGCGAAACTGCTTAATTATTAACTTAATAGCTTGAACTGATATTGTTGTGGTCAGGGAATGAGGATGCTATACATTTTACTGGATGTGACCATGTCCATTTTCGCCATGCTTATATAAATATTAAGTTTTACCAAAGGTTAATCCCATCAAGCAAAACATTACTAATGGAGTATTCCCAAGTTTGGTTTTGCTCCACTGAAAATTACCCAACTATTGTTTTCCTCCATAACTAATAATCACATCGTTTTGGTATTCAAGGATTATAAAACTAATCGGGTGGATTTATTGGAAAACAAAAGTTTAAATATTGTAATCAGTATAATGCTATATTTCAAGATATCAAATACGGCTGCTCATTAAGACGTTTTGTTACTTTATGTATTTCAACAGCTTCCAAAGACGGAATGACTACATCATAAATCAAGTTGATTATGATTAATTTTAAGATGCACGAGTACAATTATATTAGTAATTATATATGTAATATTATGTAAGCAAATCAGATTCATGGAATGTGCCCATTTTTGACCGTTTACATAGTAGTTGAGGCAAGGGAAATATCAATATGCACAAGAAACTTGTAATAATGATTCAACAAATTGATTACGATTACTCTAATTTTTTTACAGAATTACAATTACTCAGTTGTAATCACGATTAAGATTGCTGAGTACTGTTCTTGCCATCTCTGGCTGCCTCTGAGCGTCTTCATGCCTACAGTTTTTGCTATCCAGGTATAATATACATATAGTTTCTATGTTCTTCTCAGCTACCAAATAATTCCCATTATTCCTGAAAAGTAACACAAAAATAATGACCACAACAAGTCATACCTACCAAACATAGTAATAAGGCCATTTCTTAAATATTACTCGGAATTTTTGATTGTGGAATATATTTTGTTAACAGTTCTTTGATGTGTCATTGAATTAACTATATTCAGATAACATGTTAACAAATACCTCTTTAGGAGGTGTACATTTATTATAATAACTGCCTACCGTTGAACCGTTGTAGGTGAAACTGTGAACACAACCAGTGAGTGTCCAGTAGCCACAAGCAGCAAGACTGATGAGGTTGTCGAGGACAAGGTTAGAGAGACACAGAGGAATCAGTTTTATTCCTGTTTATAACCATTAACTGATTCTAAAGCCTAATCTTTTTATTTTATATTTCAATCAACGTTCGTTTTGTTAGATTTTTATTATTATAACTAATTAAACAATGGCGACTAAAACTCAGCCATACATGTACAACGACATGTACGCACTGCTGAACTTATTTGGATCCACCCGCGTGATTGGCAAATGGTGAGGGTCATTAATTATTCACACAATAATTGGTCGTGTTACACATTGGCTACGGGTGGCAAGTGATCTGAACTGTTGTCTGCATGATAAAACGCTAGTGCATATTCCATAAAGGAAATGCATCAAGGAAATTTGTCAGACTTTTTATAGCACTGTAAAAGACCATGGCTGCAGCAGTGGATCTTGTAACAGAGCCTTGGAGGAACAAGTGCAAGGCTGAAGACAGTGTTCTCATTGTCGCACATCAACGGTGACGCAACGCATTGTTTACGTATGATAAAGTGATGCACATGGACTGTGGTGGTATCGGCATTCAGATGCAAATTGATGATGGTATCGCGTACATGCCTGATCCCTGCAATACTGGCCTTAGCATTGAGCCTCAGACGCAACCAAAACCAAGAAATGCTTTTGATGTGCTGATGAAGTTACAAACTCCTATATAAATGTCACGTGTGCAGTGTTTGTTTGTTTTAATTTTACACTTACAGCATTCTTTGAATTTAAACTGAATATAGTATGTGATTATTGCGAATGACGTCTCAGATTGATTGTATTAATAGCAGAGTGACACCACGATTAAAAATCTTCATTTAACTTTGCATTCTGACTTCTTATAGTCGCTGTCTTAATTTCATAAATGATATGTACGAATAAGAACTTCAGAAATATCAGCATGACTTCGCTCCAGCAAACCTCTGTAGACTTGTGGTGTGACGGGCACCTTGGTATCAATTTTTTATCTACAAAATTTGGGCCATTAACTTTTCAAATCTACTTGCCCCTGGGCCAGTGGATACACAACCTTAATGTAAAGGCCTGCATGTATGATGTGTGTGTCCTCTGTTGCACCAATAATAAAGCTGTTCATTTGATTTCACAAATATGAGTTATATTCAAACAGCACCATAGAGACACAGTCACGCTGAGTGCTTCTACTGAGTATTACCTGGTGGAATGTAGGTCTGTGTAATTAATAATAATCAACAATGTAAAATTACCAATGTTTATTAGATGATAAAACTGTACCAATCGTGTGGTGACCACCAAGACACCCCACCCCAGGTAATGACCTGTAATGCTTATATAATTATAATTATACACACTCCATCCCCAGAATGTGAAGTACAATATTAATGGTGTCGAAATGTGGTGAATATTGGGGGCCAAGGCTCTCCAAAAACCTCTAATTGCACCCCCTTGAGGCTCACAAATACCTACCTTGAGGCTTTCCAATAAACCCTCCATTTGCACCTCTCGTGGCTCCAAATATTGTTCCATGTAACACGGGGCTCATCCCCAAGCCTCCCCCCGGGTCTGACGCCTATGTACTAATATGTTTATTTCAGACAAACCAATCCATACAAGTGCTTAAAATACAGAAACTAAAATCGTCATGTATATATATTATAAGAACAAGGACAATTTTAAAGAGACATACATTAAGAGTAAGAACATATATTGATATAAATATGTATATTTTAATGCAAAATTTTTACACTATCTAGTGATGTGGTTTTGAGAAGGGCCCTTGAGACTATCCCCTAACAGTAGATGTTGTGTATTGTGCCAGAAACAGAACCTGGTAGCTATTCCCCTTCCGAAAACAGTTATTTTATATGGTGGTTGTCTTTTTTGTTATGTAATTATAAGCAGGAAGTTTGTGAAATTAGTTATTCTTAGGCCACAGAAAGGTAATTCCCGGTTTCTCATCAACGCATGTATTTAAAAATAAGTGTTATTTTGAAGAGCATTGCATTATCTACATAATGATACCTTTTAATATGTTGTTGAATTCACCTATTACATTCGCTTCTTTTAGGTATATGGTCAGTCTCGCATTAATGGAGGCTGTAAACAATTTGCCTATGCAGCTTAAGAAGTGTAATGCCACAATAGCTGTCTGGGTCATCTATTGACCCCTGCTTTTTGTATATAGGCTTAATGATCCCAATACACTAATCTGTTGGCACAATGCCAGATAATAGAACTAGGTTAAACATCTTAATAATAACTATAATTAGTTCTGTGGGGCTGTTTTTAAAGTATTCATTTATAACATTATCAACACCACATGCCTTTTTGTTTTTGAGTTTTTTGATTTGCATTAGTACCTCATCTTGTGTGAATGGTCTGTTTATGTGTTCGTTTGACTGGGAAATCTTTCTTGGATCAAAATAATTTTTCAAAGTGGTTCATAAACGTATCCAGCATTCTGCAGGCTTGCTATGTTTTAGATTGTGCAAGTTTTCATGTAACTGTTTATGGTAGCATTTTGATATGTGTTTTATAAAGCATTTATACCCACTAACCAATTCTCTTAACTCCCTTTTACTCTCAAATAATCTCTCCTCTTAGTTTTATACATAAAGACATAATCTGGCATAACTTAATAAGTCTTTGTAGCAGCACATTTGTACTACAAGTGTATCATTGCAACATAACATATATACTGTGTGCCACATTTGAATGTCATGCATGTAATATATCCGTGCAATTGATTTGCATATATAATGTAAAATTTCAACAGCCGTTTTCTTCATTTTTACTTTTTGACCCCTACCATGTTCAATGCTCCATAACTTTGCCAATTTTTTTAGAGCCCTACCCAACCTTTACAAGAATGTAAGACAACAATGTGACAATTTTTCCGATTTATCACTCATTTGGTCAGCTGGAGTACAGATGTATTAGTCCAAAGGACTTCAGGGCCTCTTGGCCCATTTTTTATCTACAAAATTTGGGCCAGTAACTTTTCAAAACTACTTGCCCCTGGGCCAGTGGATACAAAACCTGAATGTAAAGGCCTGCATGTATGATGTGTGTGTCCTCTGTTGCATCAATAATAAAGCTATTAATTTGATTTCACAAATATGAGTTATATTCAAACGGCACCACAGAGACACAGTCACATTGAGTGCTTAAACTGAGTATTAAATGGTGGAATGTAGGTCTGTGTAATTAATAATAATCAACAATGTAAAATTACCAATGTTTATTAGATGAGAAAACTGTACCAATCATTGTGTAATGACCACCAAGACACCCCACCCCAGGTAATGAGTGGTAATGCTTATATATACAGACTCTCCACCCCAGAATGTGAAGTACAACATATCAGGCATACCGGTAGTTCCTTACTATATTGGTATGATGTTTAAAGGAGTTTGTGTTGTGTATCACCCATTGGTGTCTTTGCAAAATATTCCACTCAGAATCAACTTTTCCAAAAAATTCTTCACATTCAATAGGTGAACAACCTTTAGTGATTTATAATAATATTGTGTGCCATGTTGTGGAGCGCTGTGGCGCAGTGGCTAGAGCATCAGACTCTCGGTCAAGACAACCCAGGTTCAAATCGTGCTGCCGTGTCGAACCTAGGGCAAGTTTGTTCACTCTACATTGTTCCACTCTACTCAGCTGTATGGATGAGTACCTGGCTATAGCAAGTGGTGGATATTTGTGAACGAATGAAGTCTTCATGCATTCATTGCAGCATGGCTGAATGCTTCTCAGAGAAGTCAAGATGATGTTCGATTGAACAGGTTTGCCAGGGAGTAAAGTGTAAAGTGCTTTGAGCAGTCCTAAGTACTGGATACTGTGATATATAAGAACTTACTTTGATCTTTTTACCACATTTTTTGTCAGAACAGTATAAATTGGTTCCAATCAGTAAATTGACAGGGCAGCATCACTACGCAGTAAGCATAGCATACTGCAGACCAGCTAAGTAGGAAGGAGATGCAGATTTTATGCTGTGTAATATTACACTGGCACTGGAATATGGTGAATGTTGGGGGCCGAGACTCTCCAAAAACCTCCAATTCCACCTCTTTGAGGCTCACAAATACCTACCTTGAGGGTTTCCAATAAACCTCCATTTGCACACCCATTGAGGCTAGCCAAAAACAACTTGACGCTCTCAAAATCCTCCATTTGCACCTCTCGTGGCTCTAAATATTGGGGGATAATCCTATCTCCTGCTCTTCCATGTAAAATGGGGCTCATTTATTATTTCAGACAAACCAATCCAAACAAGTGCTTAAAATACAGAAACTAAAATTGTCATTTATGTGTATTAAAAAGAGACATTCATTAGGAGTAAGAATATATATATATTGATATAAACATATATATTTTAATGCATCTCATGTGCTACAGATTTAGAATATGGCTATATTCAAAACTTTCTTTTATGTTTTTGTTACAACGGTGTAAAATATTAGGACGCACAATTTAGCCCCCCATCAGTATACACTTTATTAATTAAATAAATAATCATTGGACTGCTATATATATATGTATATATATAAAATAGGTATGAAAATGTTTCACAAAGGTAGCATAACTAATAAGAATAATTCAGTCATATATGCGTAGACATGTTTATAGTAATAAATATAAGGAAAATATGATGTATATATAACGTTATCAGTTGTGCATCCAGGCATTGTCATTGCTGCAGCTGGACAAGGAACGACAATGGCCAAACTATAAATCAATGGGTCTGTAGGCGATGTAGTGCTAGTGACATTCGGCGAATGCATCTAGAACCACGTTCGTTCCACACTTGTCTCCAGGTGGTAGCATTGTGTCGTTAGCGTCACGTCAGATGTCGTCTGCTCGATACAGCCGCATTCACGCACGCTTTGTTTGACGAGTTCTATAGCATTACTTTTCTGTGTCCTGTCTATCAGTAACTATAATCCAATCAATCCCTAAGTTGTTTTATGAAACAAGGTAAGTAATGCAGTAATTTGAATATACATCTGTCACAAAATACAACAAAAATACTTAGTTACACCGTATTTAGAATCATATCTGGAAAGTTTCTTTCCCGCCGAAACATCAGTTGACGTTAAAGTAGCTACAAGTTTGCCTTGTGTACTCTTTTGAGATGAAATGGAAAGGTGAGGTTAGCTACAATCAACGTGTGCGTAACCATGTGCATTAACTTAACATAATTATTGCGCAAACTCATAATTATAACAATTATAATTGTTTACATTAACATGACACCGGGTATTCAATTAAAATGACAAGGTTGAGCCAGCGTTGTAAAACATTTTGCCTACTCACCTGTGATTGTGTTACAAATTCTAGTAAGTAATACACGACTCGTTCGAGGCAAGCTCGATCACAATTATTGTGATCGGGTTTGATTCTTGAACGATTCGTGTATTACTTGTAATGTCCAGCTGTTACAGCTGACCGGAGTTATATAATGGTTGAGATATTATTAATACTTTAATATTGGATTTTTGTGAAATGTTTAAATTAAACAATTCCCATTCGTGATATTTTAGTGTTATAATGCTAATTATGACTTGAATTGTTTGTAGAAGTTTCTAGGTCACCGACTCTCGATGTGACACATTGTATGTCATTGTTGGAGGCGGCCGACTAAAATGAAACAAACTGAACACAAAGTGTCGTCCAAATCTGTTGTTTGTCGCCGCATAATGAGACACGGGGTCGACACATTCGTGAGCAGGAAACATTAAACAGTTGTTATTTAACGGAATGTGACAGACTTGAGCAGGAAAGTGTTGTCAATTCTATTGTTGGTCAGTGGTCAGTGAGTGTAGTGGACACGAGTGGACAACATGCGTCAGTTTATCGTGTGTTGTAGACGTATTGTGTAGTTTAATGTGCGACAGCGAGTGACGGGGTCGTGAGTTTGTCGAGTTTAATCAACCAATATATTTCATCCACAGCTTGAACGACAATGCCGCCGTATTTCGTGACGACGACGCGGCGCGGAGGCTGGGGACAGTCGTCGCGTCTCTGTCACGACTCAGTGTCATAGAGTAAGTTTAATTATTTATTACAACATGTGTTGACAGTGTAGTAGTAGTTGTAGTAGCAGTATTAGTAGTAGTAGTAGGTGTTGTTGTTGTGTTAATGTAGACATGTCGTCGTGGGAGAGTTGAGAGAAGTGAGTTTGTGAGACGACAGATGTGTGTTGTTGGTGACATAAAACAACTCGTTGTTTACGTTACAGCCTCTACCACTGTCAACTGTCGGACGACGGCCTCCGACACATCGTGGACGCCGTCGTCCGGGGCTGTCAGCGGTTGACCGTCCTCGGGTAAGGACACACTTCCTTATTCACCCCACATCACTTCACATTTACCCCGTCACACTAATTATGACTTAACCAAATTATACACATAAATTACCTAATTAATGTTAACATTTCATAAACTTTAACTTTTTAATCGAACTGTTTAAATTGTAAATTAAAGCCACATTTAAACCACATTGTGCATTAATATAATGTAAACAATTTGGTGCACAAATAAAATAAGTGTCATTGAAAGAGTGAAATATGTGTCGCGAGCGCGTTGTGTCAACGTCACACGTTAATCACAGGTAATTGTTGACAATACAGTAAATAGTTGTTTATTCACCCCACCACATTGACACCCCCTCGTGACTTGTTGCTGATGTAGTCGGGTTATTTGTGTGTAGATGGACGTTGTTTATGTTTGTGTGTTTAGTGAGGTGAGAGAAAGTGTGACCAGACGTCGTCACTCGTGTCTCCTTCTTTACAGGTGTTGTGACGGCAGAGACAACAGTCAGTTGACACCAGCCAGTGAGGGGACCCTCAGACGGCTCCTCACCCGACTACCCAGGGTGACGATAATGTAAGTCTTTACTACATGCACGTGTTAGTGTGTTGACAGTGTGTACAGAGCTGTGTGAGTGTCGTGTGTCACCCCGTCTCCTCTCTCTTCCAGGCTGTGGTGGCCCCTGTCACCCCCGCCGTGGATCAGTCGTCTCGAGGCCGAGTTCCCTGAGAGGTTTCTTTAGGTAAGTGACTTGTCTACAGTCGCCGTCCACGTGACACACCAACCACACAACTGACAAATAACACATCCTCACAACTCTGTCCAACTCGTCAACGACCACCGAGTGTCACCAAATGTCGACTTTATAAGTTTATTAGACACGGCTGTAGAAAGTGCCGCGAGTGATAAACAACAGCGTCCGACCGACCTTCACCTTAGGTCACGTCAGACGTACGGGCGGCTGTGCAATGTATCACAAAGTATCAAAAGTCGCCGGAGTCGCTACGTCTGACGTGGCAGTCGGTGAAATGTAGAGAAATCTTGAAAAAAGTTTTAATCGTGGCCAGATGGCAACGTGGGAAACACTGGAAAATTAACTAGGTCAGGGAAGTAAATTAATAGGGAGTTGCTACGTCTGACGTGAGTGATGACGTCACGCCGTGCCTTGTGCAGTCGGTGAAATACCTACTGTTCATTGTTTTGAGCAGTTACAACAGCAGTAGGGGTCTGTATACATTTATGTATGGTTAAAAAAATAATCCCTAATACTCTAGTTCATTGCAAAAGAAGAACGGGCATGAATTTAGTCATAGACCATACGGGATGACATTGGATATTACTAAAGTATTTCTCATTATTTTGAGAGGAAAGCAAAAGGAACAACTTTGTAATGCCGTTCTTCGATGTTGTATGTACCGAGAGTTATAGAGAGTAGTTTCATAAAGTTCCAACATGTTCCTTGTAACCACAGTGCCATGTATATACAGATGTAATGGTGATAATGACACATTGTATTTCTATATAAACCAGTCAGAGATGATAAATATTATGTTTACAGATTTGATGACGACATCGACGATGAGAACTCCCACCGAGACACCGCTGGCTTGTTACACATCAGCGCCGGATTTGATTAACTTTGAAACGGATTTGATGAAAGTTGAGACTAAAATGATGTATATCGACTCGACAAATATTAAAATGTAATATAAACGAGTAAATTGTGTTAATGTGTGTTACTTATTGTATAAAATGTACTCGGTGAACAGCTCACACAGTATAGTGCAACAGGAAACAGTTGTTGATTCGACAACAAATCACCTAGAACACCCTCAATTAACGTCCCATACAGACAACAAGAGCTTCAATAGATCCGGTGAATTTATTTGGCCCTTCACACAATAACACGTGCTTCCTGCTACACGCTCTCACATTAGACATTTTAGTAGATAGAACATGTTTTGTGTTATAATTTTCGTAGGCGGGAGGGAGGGAGAGAGACAGAGATCGTTGAAAACAGAGGAAGGTGGCATGAGAAGAGGAAGACTAACAATTGTGATAAAAAGACCTTGTGAAGAAGGAGGTAGACGTTCCGAGCACGTGGAAGAATAATACAGAAGGCCGGTATAGATGTAGAAGAATCGTACCGAGGACAGGACAGACAGAGTGATATGAACTCCAAACCGCAAATCATCACGGGGAAGAATGTGAAGACAGAAGAATAGCGTGTTTTGAGTGTGGTATAGCTCCCGACCACACCGCGATCATTCTAGTGCTCTACTGTGCAAAAAGTGCATTGTACTATTGTGCGGTTCAAATATGACTTCTTGACTCTAACGAACGGCTCCCGTGTAAAAATTGTCAGTTGCAAAATATAGGTGGCGCCTCCATGTGACCAGCTGATGTGACAATCTATTCACTTACATCGCAAACTGCCAAAGTGGTGCCGCCACCAAGCGACTAATGACTAAGTTAATCATATTTACAATGGCACCGTTCCAGTTGAAACAGTAGGCTCCTACACTACAGTGGAACCTCTCTTGGCCGACCACCTGTCTTCTGCAACAACAATTCTAGGCACGGGTTATTTCTAACTGTCATGTACCTGTCGTGAACGACCAAAAAACAAACTGGACAGCAGACCACTATTTGTACCTGCCATGAAAGCCGCAATCCGATCAATTCCAGGTTGTGAAATAGCCGACTGTAGAGTATTGACGTGTTACATTATTACCAACAGCTGTTCCGATGACGTTACACAAAATATCGACGACATGATTCATCAACATAGACCCGACCCTATGCTTGACAATTTTCATTCAGCGTTTGTCGATCAAGCTTGGATTCTGTAAAGTGGTTGACCCATTCATTTTAGACTACATAAAATACATGTTGACGTTCTTTATTAGTACGATCTTCTTCTGGATAATGCGATAGCCCCGGCTTCCGGATAATATCCTATACAATTGTTTGTACAAATCAATAGAAGTGTAACCGTATACGTACAGGTAGGATCGCCACTAAAAGTACAAATTAGTAAAATTAGCAACATAAGATGCAGATTAGTCATTCCTTTGAAAACATGCAAATACACAGAATCACAGTTTGACTTATATGGGAAAATAGGTCGGGTCACGCAGTTGGTGCAACAGGTCAAATCTCCGATAATACAAAATAAACCGCCGTTGGATCGCTCATAGCCATAGGCGCATGTGTCACCTACGTTCCTTTAAAAAAAAAAATTATGTTTCAATAAGCATCCGACCCGTGTATACAATTAATATTAAAACACGCTATCTCCAAATACACAGTGTTATTTGCTATAATTTCCAACACTCACAGTGAACCAGGCTTTTACTTGATTTAAATTTTGAAACTGATTGCGTGTATGGTTGCCTAAGCCTCGTTTTTTGTACGCGCATGCTCATTACGGCATCTCTAGCCTCGATTATCCACGCGCCGTTTGGTGGCAGCACTCCCCTCACTAGCCTGGAACATTAATGATTTGGCAATGTTCTCCGGTAGGCGGCTTTACCCCCAAATCGGGGTAGAGATCATGACTGGCTCGGAGGCCACCTATGAAACAAACAATTAAATGCGAATAAACTTTTCTTTCGAAATTATTCACCATTTAATTAACTTATATTGATACAATTCACACAATAAAATATACCAAAATGTAAATTCTCCATTGTTAGTTTTTCTACCATATCACCCGCTTAGTCACTAGGTGGCGCATCGCACTGTGAACATTTGTTCTTGTTCTACTTTTTATTTTGTATGTAGTTGTTTTGTAATTTAGTTTTGTTATCGAAAACATACATAAGACACATATAAATAAGAACAATAATATATATAATTGTTTATTATTATGCACGGTGACCTTTGAATTAATCCAAAACAGTGACGCCATCTAATGTCAGTGAACAGTCGAAATACGTCTTTGAAACCATGCAGACTCTCTTCCTGGCGAAGTCACGCGGCCGGGCGAGAGTCAGTTAAGTGATACCATCGCATCGCACATAGCACACCCTCGCAACCCAGGGGTGTGGCTATACGTACCCCTGACAGATCCCCTACGCATTGTATGGAAGTTAGTTTAATCAAACTCATGATTGACTTCGCCGTACCACCAGTGAGTGCACTCACCTGTCCGACTCGCGCTCAAGTTCCAGGAATCCCAATATAATTACTTATTCGACGATTGTAACGAGCCGCTGACCGGTATTGCGTATTTCAGTAATTATGTCTACTGCCCAAACAGTCCGTGAAAACCAACCAGAAAACAAGCGATACTATTGGCTGAGCTTATATTCCGAGTGTTGCAAGGCGATCTGCCGGGGTACCATCCTCGCAGGCCAGGGCTGTTTGCCATACACAACTAGCCCTGGCAGATCTCCTACGCGAAGTGCGGAAGATAACTGAGTCAAACTAGTAACTGACTTCGCCAGTCTGAGAACAGCGCAAATATCCTGGTGTGGAACTAGTGTAATCAGCAGCGCCCCTGGTGTGGAACTAGTGTAATCAGCAGCGCCCCTGGTGTGGAACTAGTGTAATCAGCAGCGCCCCTGGTGCGCGAGGATGACAGGATCGCACAGCGTCGCATATAGCATCACCCATAGCATCGCTTATAGCTACATTACATTGTATCGCGTTTAGCATCGCGTTCTCACACACGCACGCACACACGCACATAGACATATGCACGCCCACGCCCACAGACACATACTTTGCAAAGAAATTGATGTTGAAAGGACATACCTCCCATCCCTAATGAACGATCGACCAATATGGAAACGACTCGTGTATGTTCCGGCCCCGGCCAACCAATGGTGATGATGACAACGAATGAGACGGTGCGCTCAGTCAGAACACGACACAAGTTTACAATGGACTGTGGTGGAAGGCTTCCGGAGTATAAGGGCCAATGTCTCAAAAAGTGTACAATTGACAAAAATCGTGTCTTTTGTCTCTCACATCGTCAATTATAAAGTCAGCCTAACGAAATGTTCACCATATATTGATTTCATTACGTTCTTTCAGGACATGTAAGGTTTGACAGCCTTTGAAAATGGCAGAAATTGGCCTAAGTTGCCAAAAACGGCCAAAATGACGTGTCCAATTGAAATTTCCAAAGTTTGAAGTAGTGCCATACAAAAACAGTGATGTATTTATTTTTTCTGAGTTCACTGGGCAAATGGAGTATGTATTGGGAATGTACAGTAAAAAAACCATGTTTAAAAAATTAAAACTAAAAAATTTACACTGCGTTTTCTATAATGACCAATTTTTGGGTGTCCAGCGTCATCGGTTTACACGGGTCAATGACATTAATTTATTATTGTCGTTGTAGGATACCTATACATGTATTCTTTTCCTACATGTTAAATCAATGATATAAAAAATATGGGTTTAAACCTAAATTCGACGAAAATATTACACGTTCAAGTAAAAGTAGCTGCGTGTCCAGCGTCATAGATAAAAAAAGCCTATCTTCAAAACAATAGGAAACGTACGCCGTTTTTTATTGTTTCGTACATACCAGCAACCACCATGCTATAACCCCAACAATGGCTATAGCAATATTCACAATATTTCTTGGTCAAACCGATATTGGAGCGTGTCCAGCGTCACTGCGTGTCCATCGTCATCTGTGGGATTACCGAGAAAGACTGCTGAGAGAGCATTCTACTTTGATATGTAGGAACTACAGTGATCAGTGCATCCGTGGCGGTCGCCTCTATGCTGGTGGGTATTTTTTTGTTTCCTACAATAAATATTTGATGAGTTGTGGTCCTATATGTACGTCTTTCATATGAAATGGTGTAATAGAATAAGGCTAATATGGTAAATTAATAAAGGTAACACCACTTATAGCGTTAGTATACTTAACAGCTGTGTTCTAACAAACCAATGAACGATAATTTGATACGTTGATCTGCGGGAAAGTTAATATATGTCAATCCTAATGTCTAAGCAACTTTATGACGCTGGACACGCCAATTTAACCAAATGTATATTTACCAGCTGTAGCTGACACTGACATCCTAACTTTTAGTGTAGATGTGTCAAGTACATGTTGCTCTTCATATAAAAGAAAACATTTCACATACAATTTAGAAGAACACATTATTACAAACAAACCATATTGACGCTGGACACTTGCTGATTAATGATAAAAATCAACATATCTAAGAATAATTTCCGTTTAAATAATAGCTGTTAATATACGTTTGAAGAACAAGACAGGTAGCAAAACAATATAATGCATTTGGGTGATATTAAAAGGTAATTTGAAGAATTATGGCCAATGGGCTTATTCACTCACGACAGTAAGGCTGGACATGCAGCAATGGGTGTGATCCTGCAACGCATATCGCTTACATACTTCTGTATCCGAGATCTCACGTGATGTGCTCATCTCATTGAATTATTTTCAAAAGCATTTAAGCGTTTCACAAAAACAAAATACAGAATAATTAATATTGCGTTCTACATTTTTTAGAATACCCTGTCAACCAAAGAGGCATTATCACGGCAAGCCACGACACGCAAATGTATTGTGCTCAGATCTCGCACCGTTACCGAGATAGAAAGATAGCACAAGACCCCCACTTCTTGGCCCATCGTTCCGCTCAGAACCGGGCATATCATGTCTGCGCAAGATACCTCCCAGACCATAAGCTGAGAGCTCAGCGAGCGCGCAAAGCTATAAATGTAAGTAGCGTACGATAACATATTTGTCTTGAGTTTGACTTTTCTTCAAGTAATTGTCTATATCTATTTTAATATTACATGTAAGCTTTTTGTTACATATCAATATTTAATGTAGAAGTGATTTATTATTAATGTGTAAAATGTAAATGTTTGCATATAGAGCAAGACATCTGCAGCGGCAACTACTACAGTGGAAGTTAAGAAGTCGAAGAAACTCGACCCATCCCTTCCACCTACTACAAGTGAGGTGCCTACGTCTTCGCAGAGTTTGGCTGACTCAGAATACGTACCATTATCAGACATTGTGTGTTGTGTTACACACTTGTAAACAATTACACCATACGATTTATGATACTAACTCTGCAAGATATATTATATTCTTTTCAGAAATATGTAACAAGGTAATGTACAACTAAGCAAATATTCGCATAAGAGCATAATTTATATTTGGCTGCATGTGTTGCTTTATGTTGTGCATGCTAAATAAGGCATGTTTCTTCCCTGTAATATATAGGTCACAGTGGAGGATTGCTATCGTTTACAAACCAGCTGCATGGGCTATGATTATGACAACCGATGTTCTTGTTATGGACACAACTTTTGAGTGGTCTCACAGACGACCGCCCGCATGGTGATAGATACTTATTTCTGTTACATTATAACACTAACACATATTTGTAAACCGTAATTTCAAAAAACATATAATTCCCGGTTTAATATTCATAGTTTATGTTATAAGAACATTGGAATTTGCTGTCTTCTTAACTTAAGTACAACCTGTGTCCTTGTTTGTATCCTTCAGAGAAACCCTGGTCGTGAAGATGAATTTTCCAAAAGAAGCTAAACGCCTTGAAGGTGAAGACGAAGAGGCTGCAAAGACGTGTATGGGTTTTGGAGAATCATTTAAAGCGCTCTACTCGTAATCAGAAAGAAGGATCAGGGCAAACAAGAACTGATACGACTCCCATAAACACCGTTTTTGACAACGCTGATACTCCGTGCTGACATAATAATGAGGAAGGACGGATTGAATCCTTCGCGAAACAAAGAAGTGAGAAAGGTTCTCGCTGCCCGTGAATCACTTGTGATGGAAATGCAAGATATTCCAGTCAAGAAAAGGCAGTCACTCTTCACAGGACGTCACCTGAAGAGAAGTCGGGCAGGACCACGGTCGCGAAGAAGTTGCACCTAGACCGACGATACGTTCTCCGCAAGAATGGCTTCGCAGGACAAAATACAGCACAACACTCGAAGGCCAGACGTATGCGGTTACACGTGAAGGAGTTCATGAAGAGACCGGATAAATTTACACTTCTGCCAGGCAAGAAGGATGCCGTGAAAGATGGTACGAAGAAGGTGCAGAAATATACTTTGACTGACTATAAGGAACAATAAGAATTCAATGTAGACATTATTGTTCATGCCGCTGCATGTTTAAAATGGTGTTCGTAGTTGTTTTGTAATTTGTGACGAAGGATAATGATTGTCTTCAATTAAAGCTACATTGCGTATCCAGCGTCATCAGTATATACCCATTTCTTAGCTCACAGTTTGCCTAGTCTCGATCCCCGGACGCATAAGACAGTTGGCACACACAAAGATAACTGATCAGGGTTACTGATTATGTATCAGTTATAATTCCACACACTTTTCTGAGAGAGCTGCACTAATTGAAAGTAGGCCATTCCAAGAGTGCAAAAACTATCACCAAAGTAACAACGAGGAAAAGGAATGTTTCCAAGTCAAATTTAATCGTCTACCTTTTGATTCTTATCAAATGGCATGTACACTAGATGATCCAAAAACATTTCCCCCTTTATATGTAATTTAAAATGCTCTAATTGTAGCAAATATTGTAATTTTTCGTCGATGACGCTGGACACGCGATAAAAATCACGTTTGACTTCAAGTGACTGTCATATCAAAAGTAACCCATATTACATTAACCCATTTATGGAAAATATGCCTCAATATATGTACAATGAGAAAATATAACTTAATTGTTCAGAATTAAACATTTATTTTTGGACCTGTTAAAACCTAATTGTACACTTTTTGGGACATTGGCCCATAAACGAGTTGTTGGCTTGGCAACGCAATTGTTGTTGATGATATAACTATGCATGTGCGTAGCGTAACATAGTTTTAAAGGAAAATTATTATTATCGTTTGAATTCGTTCTCTAACAAAAAACGTACCAGTCACGTGGCTGAAGTACGTCATTGTTATCTTAACTACGTCATTCAGCGTATTTTCACACCTGTTGAACACGTTGAGTAGCAACAGCGATTTGTTAACAGTACAGACATCAAGTTGCCAGTAGATTGAGCAGCAGTTTCAGTGGTGGCATCGTGCAAGTATTGTAGATATATTTCACTACACAGTCGTGTTGCGGCCAGTGACGGAAAGAATTATTGAAGGCCCAAAGATACATCAATAACACAGTTGAGATCGGGATGCCTGCAAACACTCGCAATTGCTCTCTTAAAACAGTCTTACTCTTTTAGGAAGGACCAAAAAACATCGCTTTAAGTCGTCCACGCTAAAAGTTGGGTTAATTCGTTCTTAATGCACCATAAGCTCCTGCGTTTTATAATCCCGACTTGACCACGTCTAAAGTTGGCGGCACTTTTAATGTCTACCGGCCTATTGCGTACCCTTCGCTCTTTTGTTTATTATAGCAATATTGCACCCGAAGAATCTGTTGAAGGATTTTGTTTATGTATAATTTTAATGAGCTTTTTATTTGAGTGAAATGGGTTACTTCGGATACTTGTTCTTTCTTCCATCTGAATCTGATTAATACATGGTGGAATGCAGTGATTGAACAGTAGGCCCCATCTACTACGTAGACGTACTCTTCGCCCAAAATAAAGCAATCGAGGCCACTTGGGAATTCAAGTGGGCCATGCAGTTCCACCTCCTAAAGTGGTCCGAGGTAAAGGTCCGTTAGTCTGGAATTCAATTCCACTTAGCACTCAAAATAAACCCAATCCAAAAAGCATTGTAGTATCGTTAAAAGGAAAAGTTGTAAGGGAGTATGGTGTTCTACCTTTCTCTCTTTTGGAAGTCTCGAGAAATGTGTATTTAATGTTTATCTAATGTTCTACTACCTTATGTATTCTGCTATAGCTGGTCCTTGGTATCTCCATATGTTTATCTAATGTTCTACTACCTTATGTATTCTGCTATAGCTGGTCATTGGTATCTCCATATGTTTATCTAATGTTCTACTACCTTATGTATTCTGCTATAGCTGGTCCTTGGTATCTCCATATGTTTATCTAATGTTCTACTACCTTATGTATTCTGCTATAGCTGGCCCTTGGTATCTCCATATGTGTATCTAATGTTCTACTACCTTATGTATTCTGCTATAGCTGGTCCTTGGTATCTCCATATGTTTATCTAATGTTCTACTACCTTATGTATTCTGCTATAGCTGGTCCTTGGTATCTCCATATGTTTATCTAATGTTCTACTACCTTATGTATTCTGCTATAGCTGGCCCTTGGTATCTCCATATGTTTATCTAATGTTCTACTACCTTATGTATTCTGCTATAGCTGGTCCTTGGTATCTCCATATGTTTATCTAATGTTCTACTACCTTATGTATTCTGCTATAGCTGGTCCTTGGTATCTCCATATGTTCATGTTTGCGCTACACTACACTTTTGAACTTTATTATGTAATAATATCATTGTTACATTCCACTAATACCGTAACTTAATGCTACACGTGAAGTTATTGTATTGTTATATAATTATGTTTGGGATGACAGCGACTAGTTATTGAATAGTGACTTAATCTTGTTATTGTTCTGTCATTTATCAACTGGTTACAGCATTCATTTGCTCGGCTGTCAACCCGGAGTTGTATACACCTTTACTGTTTATTTTACTTGCTCGTATTTTCAAAATAAACTAGCTGTCTCCATCACTCACTGTTGTCGTCACAAAGCAGTATCTCCATACGCTTTATAATCACACCCTCCAACACGAAATATTGGTCAAGTAAATGGGTGTCATCATCAGCTCTGATCTTAGGTGGCAACAGCACATAAACAGCGTACGCTCAAAGGCAAACAGAGTTAAACTTGAAGATTGGATTCTCATCCATCAAGGAGCGGGCTTACCAGGCTCTCGTCAGACTCCTAATGGAACTCGCAAGCACGGTCTGGGATTCACCGAAAAGATCAGCAAGATTGAATCAGTGCAGAGACGTGCAGCCAGGTGCTGCCTTGGGAAGTTTCGAAACACGTATTGTGTCAACACCATGCTGATTGCCCGCCTCACGATGTTATTCAAGATCTTTCAATGGCTTAGTAAACATCTCCAGCCAGAACCTGACACTACCGACCAATAGATCTAGATGTCACCACAGCAAGACATTCCAGAAACTATCCTTCAGAACGGACTACAGGAAAGTCTCAACTCTTTAACAGGACCACGCCAGACTGGAAGGGACTTCCAGAGGAAGTAGTGTCAGCCCCAGCCTTGGCTGCTTCAAGGCTAGGGCTGCTGCCCATTTCTATTTCCGTAAATAAAATCAGCACCGCCCCGCGCACTCCATCACCTCCACCCCTCATCCATGTCATGTGTCCCCCTCTCCCGCCAACCCACAAACTCATCTATGCAGCTGCAAACTACCTTCCCGTGTTTCTCTACAACTCCGACGCGTACATCCTGAAACCAACAATTACTGATCTTCAAAATGTTGAAGTTGGCTGTTAACGAGGAAGAAGAAGATGAATATACATAAGCGACAATGTATGAGAGATGTCCAATGCATTCGTTGCGTCTTCATTTCCCCGGTACGTATCGCCTTCAACTGTTTTAAGGTCTAAATTGTTTTCTTTTTTCGTCTTCATTTCTCCGGTACGTATCGCCTTCAACTGTTTTAGGGTCTAAATGGTTTTCTTTTTCCGTCTTCATTTCTCCGGGTACGTATCGCCTTCAACTGTTTTAGGGTCTAAATGGTTTTCTTTTTCCTTGCGATTTCCTTTGTAAACCCTGTCTCAAAACATTTCAGATTTCCTTCTGGAGGATGTGATAATTGTATTGTGTTATCGCTAATGCTTGGTGAAGTTTGGTTTGTCCTCCTTATGAACTCTATGTGTGTCGTCTTGCCTTGCCATTTCATTTAGAGGATGTATCTGAGCCGATTGTTTATGAATGTTTGGAGGTTTTCTGTTGTCGCGTGTGTCGCAGAGCCATATATAGCAATATACATTCTCGGTATTGTTGAGAATTAGGAGAGTATCTAAACCAAGTGTACAACTTCGGGGGACCGTCTCACTGAGATAATGAGATCGTACGAAAAATATTAGAAAAGTATCTAAACCAAGCGAACAACTTCTGGGGCCCGTCTCACAGAGACAATGAGATCCTAAGGAAATATTAGAAGAGTATCTAAACCAAGTGAGCGACTTTTGGGGGCCATCTCACAGAGATAAAGAGCTTGTAAGGAAAATATTAGAAGAGTATCTAAACCAAGTGAACAACTTCTGGGGACCGTCTCACTGAGAAAATTAGCTCATAAGGAAACTATTAGAAGAGTATCTAAGCCAAGTCTATCATTGTTAAAGAGCAAAATAGATTTTAAAGAGCCAAGTCCAGTTTATGAGCTGATAAGAATGTTAAGTGTGTGACAAGTGTGTGTGTGTGTGTGTGTGTGTGTGTGTGTGTGTGTGTGTGTGTGTGTGTGTGTGTGTGTGTGTGTTTGCGTGTGCAAACTTAACGTAGACAGCGGTTCGAGCAACACACTTAACGTAGACAGCGGCTCAATTAACAAACGTAACGTAGACAGCGGCTCGAACAACAGACTTAACGTAGACAGCGGCTCGAACAACAGACTTAACGTAGACAGCGGCTCGAACAACAGACTTAACGTAGACAGCGGCTCGAAAAACAGACTTAACGTAGACAGCGGCTCGAACAACAGACTTAACGTAGACAGCGGCTCGAACAACAGACTTAACGTAGACAGCGGCTCGATTAACGTAGACAGCGGCTCGAACAACAGATTTAACGTAGACAGCGGCTCGAACAACAGACTTAACGTAGACAGCGGCTCGAACAACAGACTTAACGTAGACAGCGGCTCGATTAACAAACTTAACGTAGACAGCGGCTCGAACAACAGACTTAACGTAGACAGCGGCTCGAACAACAGACTTAACGTAGACAGCGGCTCAAGCAACAGACTTAACGTAGACAGCGGCTCGAACAACAGACTTAACGTAGACAGCGGCTCGACCAACAAACTTAACGTAGACAGCGGCTCGAACAACAAACGTAACTTAGGCAGCGGTTCAATGCGTAGCGACAAGAAACCTGAATTACCCTCTGCATGGCTCTAGTTTAAATAACCTATTCCTAAATGAAGGGAATATATGAATTCTATGCTATTTACTTACAAGAAACGTGGCTATCACATAATTCAGATGTATCAAAATTCACAAGTGCGGGAAGGCCAATTTACTTAAATTACAGGAAAGCCACTTGACAAAACAGTTATATTAGGATATATATATATATATATATATATATAGACCACCCGGGCCGGGCGTAACTATGAAATATGTCAGAATGTATCCCTTTACTCCATCATCTTCAAACATGTAAAAGTGAAGTCATCATTGCTGGTGATTACAATTTTGATTTATTGCAAATTCAAGAATATGCAAAAATGTTAGTGAATATTTTGATTTTGTTGTTGCTCAAGGTTTTTTCACCAAAAATTACACTACCCACCAGGCTCTGGAGTAGAAACTGTACGCTCATAGACAATTTACTATTTAAGCTATCACATGACGTCTCACATGCAACTGCCGGTGTATTAATAAACACAATATCAGGTCACCTACCATACTTCATATTTTAGATTATCTAGAACCAAAGCGTGTAGATGCCACCAATTCGATTATAATCCAAATTTGGAATACAGAATCGATAGATTAATTAATCAATTCTGGTGGGAAATCTTGGGCTCGGTTCATTGTGGATATCGGTGCAGAAATTTCGGAAAATACGTTGAAGGATTGTAGAGATAAGTATTGTTATTACGTGAATATTATTCGTAAGTTGCTATCCATAGACATATATTAAGAAACAGCTGTAGGTAAACGGTAGTCAGAGAAAGTGTATTTGAGGAAGTTAGTCGTAGGCCATAGCCGAAGCTTCGGTTGGCGAAAGTCGGGGGTAATCGAGTTTGTTGATGTGGCTAGTGTCCCGCGTATGCGCTAGGGCGCTGAACAACCGAAATAAGCAATGTAATTTAGCGTAAAGTGTAACGTTTGTGCACAATAAACAGTTTTCTTAAAGCCTACATAGTGAATAGTGTAACATTGTTGACTAAACTATTTTCAATAGCTATTTAGATTATTATCATTATTAAATTCGAAACTTTCATTTTTCATATCCAAGAATCATGTTAAATTACCTGGTAGAGGCTTTCGTTGACGTGTCACGTCGACTTCATCAGTACCTATGACGCTGAATGACGTCATCGTACACGTGAGGCAGTTCGTAATTGCCCTCGTCTCTGTTGATGGGTGTTTGGGTTTTTCTGATCCAGATGGCTTCCTTGATTTGCCGAATTCGTCTGTTGGGTTCTTTGTCTACAATTTTCACTCCCTCCACGTCAACGAAAAAGCCTCTACCAGGTAATTTAACATGATTCTTGGATATGAAAAATGAAAGTTTCGAATTTGAAAACGAACTATCCTGAAGAATGTTCAGTAATCTTAGGACAAAGTATGGACAAGAATGTGTCAAAGACGTGAGGAAACTCGAACAATTGACCAGAAAGGTTTCGCGCCACAGAAATCACCTTGTATTTACGCTACGTTGCAAAGACATCAATGTAGCACCTCCCAGTCTCAGTCTGAAATGCCCGATAAACACGACGAATGCGAGGAGAATAGTGGACAAAGCCAGGAAGGAACTAGTGAGAGAGAGAATACGTGTCATAAACAACAAATTGGACACGTTTAAAGAGAAGAAACTCGCCCTAGAAACGAAGCTGTTTACTTCGTTGTCAAGGGAAGAACAACAAAACGTCACGCGCCACACCGCGCATGTCAGCGAGAGTACGCATGAGAAAACAAAATGGCGCCACCAACAACAAATTCGGCGCTTGGAAGCGAAGAGAGACAGAACAAACGAAGTTGACCTTACCGGAACACAGCTAAAAAGGTGGGTGATAAATCTGTCGAAATACAAACTGTCCGGGGCCCAGAATAAGATATTAGCGAAGGGACTAAATTACGCGGTAACGCCAAAAAAGTACCAACCGAGGAGTTCGTCGTAGCGGCAGAACAAGCGACATGGAAACTACCACAAGAACAAAAAGACAAACTTCGTGCAGATATCGCGGGAGTCCTGAAATCAGCAACAGTTCCAAAACAGAACCTAACCAGACAAGAAAGAACAGCTTTGAAAGAGCTGCAGAAGGAGAAGTCCATCACCATACTCCCAGCGGACAAGGGAAAGGCCACAGTCATCATGGAAACGAAAGAATACCAGGAAAAAATGAAAGAAATACTAAGTGACGAAGCGACATATGAGAAGTTAAAGAAGGATCCGACCAATAAATATAAGGCAGAACTCATCAGAATGGTAAATTCCTTGGAGAAGGAGGGGAAGATCACCAAAGATCAGTACTGGTACTTATATCCTACGCTAGAAAAAGTACCACGGATGTATGGATCACCAAAAATCCACAAGGAGAAGGTGCCACTCAGACCAATTGTCGACTACACACAGACAATAGCATACAGAGTATCAAGAGAATTGGCCAACATACTACAACCACTTGTTGGAAAAACAGAACACCATACGGAAAATTCACAAGAATTGGTGAAAGAAATGACAAAGCTGAGAATGGAAGAAGGAGAATCATTTGTGTCATATGACGTTGTGTCACTGTTCACGAACACCCCAATCAGAGAAGCTTGCAAAGTCATCAGAAAAAGACTAGAGAATGACAAGACACTAAAGAAGAGAACAAATATAAACGTAGACGACATCATGGAGTTGTTGAAATTTGTCTTGGAGACGACATACTTCAGATTTGGAGGAGAAATTTACCAACAGAAGTTTAGGGTAGCCATGGGCAGTCCAGTGTCCCCCATTGTTGTGAACCTGTACATGGAGGACCTGGAGCAGAAAATCATAGCCACAGCACCAGTCGATTGCCAACCGAGAAACTGGAAGCGATATGTGGACGATATAATTTGCCTGGTACACACAGGAAAGGCAAAGAAATTACAACAACACATGAACACTGTAGACCCCACAGGTAGCTTCATTTTCACACGGGAAGACGAAGAGAACAACAGCATGCCCTTCTTGGATGCAAAGTTCACCAGAAAGGAAGATGGCAGTGTGAAGTCCACAGTGTACAGGAAGAAGACGCTCACTGACCAATACCTGAATTTTGCATCCCACCACCCCAAACATCAGAAGTTGGGAGTTGTCAGAACCCTTATGAACAGGTGTGAGACAATAACTTCGGAGGAGGGGGACAAGAAAGAAGAGGTGGAACACCTGAGAGGAGCTCTAAGAGTATGTGGCTATCCGTCGTGGGCCTTGAAAAAGGCGACATATAGCAGTAAGAAGAAAAAGACCAACAAAAAGACTAAGGACAAAAACTATCGGAGCCAAGTAGTCATCCCATACATAGAGGGGGTCTCGTAGAGAGTACATCGAGTACTGAAAAAAATATGGAGTAGCAACGGCCATGCGTCCCCACACCACCCTCAGGCACCTGTTGGTACATCCCAAGGACAAAGTACAGCTAGAAGAACAGGGCGAACTGGTGTACCAAATACCGTGCAAGAATTGTGGTGGGGAATACATTGGGGAGACAGGAAGACTACTCAAAACAAGACTGGAGGAACACAGAAAGGACGTAGACAACACGAAAAATGAGAAATACACAAGGAGCGGAAAAAAAAGATTGATGTCTACCATCAATAAATCCGCCCTTACAGACCATACGACAACTGAAAACCATATCATAGACTGGGAGGGAGTGAAAATTGTAGACAAAGAACCCAACAGACGAATTCGGCAAATCAAGGAAGCCATCTGGATCAGAAAAACCCAAACACCCATCAACAGAGACGAGGGCAATTACGAACTGCCTCACGTGTACGATGACGTAATTCAGCGTCATAGGTACTGATGAAGTCGACGTGACACGTCAACGAAAGCCTCTACCAGGTAATTTAACATGATTCTTGGATATGAAAAATGAAAGTTTCGAATTTGAAAACGAACTATCCTGAAGAATATTCAGTAATATTATCATTATTATTAAATAGATTCTGATATAGCGCCTTGCAAGCGGCAAAGCAAGGCCAAGCGACACTTGGTGTGCGACTGCCACTGCTGGGTGGATTTTGCCTTGTCATGCTGTGAGAAGTCATGGGCAGATACTAAGGAAGAGGGATTCACCTTTCAGTGCGTGGGGTGTTGGAAGGTGAAATATCTGCGGAAGGAGGTAGTTGGGTTGACATATATTGTGAAAAGGTGGAGATGAGAATTAGCAAGGAGACAGGTGGAATGGAGAGAGTCGACAGGGAGAGAGTTTGGAATACCGTGAGACTATAGGAGCAGACTAGTGGCAAGAAAACAGAGGAAAGAAGCCAGAGACAGAGAAGAGGGAAGGTGATTGGAGGGGAAGAAACTGGAGAATCGACGGCAGGAAATGTGACAGGCGGGAAGGTGACAGGGGAGAAAGTGACCGTAGAGAAGGAGGTACGAGGGAAATGGGACGGAAGAGGAGAGAAGAAAATGCGATGGGAGGAAAGTTGACGGGACGAAAGGAAGTGAGAGTAATATAGCAGAAGAGAAGTCGATAAAAGGGACGATGACAAGAGGAAAGGTGACGAGAGAAAGAGCGACAGGAAAGAATGGAACAGAAGAGAATGTGACAGGAGAGAAGACGTCAGGGGAAAAGACAACAACCAGACAGATACAAACCGGAGAAGGAGCTACTCTGAGGCAGTGATTGAGGAGGCATTGAGAAAAGAGAGGGTGTTCATGAGCGATTGTATTTTGAGAAAGACATATAAGACACTAAGCAAGGGGAGGACGCCGTTGTTTGTTTACCGGGGGCTAGGATAGAACATTTGACTGAGAGGGTGGAGAAGGTATTGGGGTATGACAAGGGAGGGTCTTTACTATTACAAGTAGGGACAAATAAAGCAGGCAGGAAGGGAACAACTGGGATAGTACAGAAGTACAGACAGTTAGTAAGGAAGTTAAAGAAGACAAGAGTTGAACAGATAATTCTCTCAGGAATGTTGGCCCCCTTCCTCCAATGAGAGGAAGGGGGCCAACATATAGAAACTGCAAGAGGATGGTGATCAACGCACTAGTTGAGCAGATGTATGAAGAAGAGGGGGTGGGATTCATAGATTTATGGGGAGACTTTGTTGGGAGGGAAGATATACGCATAACATGTGAGATGGCCTCCATCTAAGTGGAAAGGGGCAGCAGTTTTCTCAGAGAACCTGCTGCGATGTGTTGACATTGGGACAGGTTGCATTTAGTTAAACTAGATGCGCAGGGGGGGGGGGGATTCACATAGAAGCCTGAAACTTGAGGCATAAATAAAGACAGCACAAATAAATAAGCAAAGAACAGCCCGGAAAACTGTACTAAAGCTGGGTATAAATGCGTTTGTTTAAATGCAAGGAGCATAGTAAACAGAAGAAGTGAACTAAACATTATGGTAGAAGATATTGACCCTCACATAATAGGTATAATCGAAACATGGACCACGACCGATATATCAGATGCCGAATTGGGACTGACAGACTATGTATGTCTAGGAAAGACAGCATAGGAAGAAAGGGAGGTGGAGCTATTTTATATATTAAAGAATCTATCCAGGCTTATGAAATAAAATTAGAAAGATTGCGGAGAAGCTGTTTGGTGTAACATTGATACAGGAAACTCAACGTTAATGGTTGGGTTACTTCATCGAAGTCCAAACATAAGCACAGAAGAGTATACAAAAGTAGAAAACGCTTAAAAGGAAGTGAGGAAACGGAACTGTTATTATGGGGGATTTTAGCGATGGTCATATACAATGGAAATCTCTACAGAGTACAGGGTGTGAGGACCACAAGTTTGTAGTTTTAGTACAAGATAGTTTCCTTTCTTAACATGTGGTAGAGACAACCAGGGATCAGAATGTGTCAGACATAGTTTTGTCCTCACATAATGAATTAGTTGACAATGTCAAGATATGTGAGCCACTGGGGAGTAGTGATCACAACCAGATACATTTTACCATCAAGGTAAAATCAGAAAGGAATAGTAAAAAGCAGTACATGAGAAATTTCCACAAAAGAAGATATAAGGACATGAGGATTGAGAAAATATTTAGCAAAGATAAACTAGAATAACATACTTAAGAATAATACACCAACAGAATGTTGGAATATCGTAAAAAGTGTAATTGAGTGCACCGCTGGTAGACTGTGCATGTTCCGCTCGCGTAGAGTAGCAATGGAATGACAACCGTTGGTAAACTGTGCATGTTCCGCTCGCGTAGAGTAGCGATGGAATGACAACCGTTGGTAGACTGTGCATGTTCCGCTCGCGTAGAGTAGCGATGGAATGACAACCGTTGGTAGACGGTGCATGTTCCGCTCGTGTAGAGTAGCGATGGAATGACAACCGTTGGTAGACGGTGCATGTTCCGCTCGTGTAGAGTAGTGATGGAATGACAACCGTTGGTAGACGGTGCATGTTCCGCTCGTGTAGAGTAGTGATGGAATGACAACCGTTGGTAGACGGTGCATGTTCCGCTCGTGTAGAGTAGTAATGGAATGACAACCGTTGGTAGACGGTGCATGTTCCGCTCGCGTAGAGTAGTGATGGAATGACAACCGTTGGTAGACGGTGCATGTTCCGCTCGCGTAGAGTAGTAATGGAATGACAACCGTTGGTAGACGGTGCATGTTCCGCTCGTGTAGAGTAGTGATGGAATGACAACCGTTGGTAGACGGTGCATGTTCCGCTCGTGTAGAGTAGTAATGGAATGACAACCGTTGGTAGACGGTGCATGTTCCGCTCGCGTAGAGTAGTGATGGAATGACAACCGTTTGTAGACGGTGCATGTTCCGCTCGCGTAGAGTAGTGATGGAATGACAACCGTTGGTAGACGGTGCATGTTCCGCTCGCGTTGAGTAGCGATGGAATGACAACCGTTGGTAGACTGTGCATGTTCCGCTCGCGTAGAGTAGTGATGGAATGACAACCGTTGGTAGACGGTACATGTTCCGCTCGCATAGAGTAGTGATGGAATGACAACCGTTGGTAGACGGTGCATGTTCCGCTCGTGTAGAGTAGTGATGGAATGACAACCGTTGGTAGACTGTGCATGTTCCGCTCGCGTAGAGTTGCGATGGAATGACAACCGTTGGTAGACTGTGCATGTTCCGCTCGCGTAGAGTAGCGATGGAATTACAACCGTTGGTAGACGGTGCATGTTCCGCTCGTGTAGAGTAGTGATGGAATGACAACCGTTGGTAGACGGTGCATGTTCCGCTCGCGTAGAGTAGTGATGGAATGACAACCGTTAGTAGACGGTGCATGTTCCGCTAGCGTAGAGTAGTGATGGAATGACAACCGTTGGTAGACGGTGCATGTTCCGCTCGTGTAGAGTAGTGATGGAATGACAACCGTTGGTAGACGGTGCATGTTCCGCTCGCGTAGAGTAGCGATGGAATGACAACCGTTGGTAGACTGTGCATGTTTCGCTCGCGTAGAGTAGTGATGGAATGACAACCGTTGGTACACGGTGCATGTTCCGCTCGTGTAGAGTAGCGATGCAATGACAACCGTTGGTAGACGGTGCATGTTCCGCTCGCGTAGAGTAGTGATGGAATGACAACCGTTGGTAGACGGTGCATGTTCCGCTCGTGTAGAGTAGCGATGGAATGACAACCGTTGGTAGACGGTGTATGTTCCGCTCGTGTAGAGTAGTGATGGAATGACAACCGTTGGTAGACGGTGCATGTGCCGCTCGCGTAGAGTAGTGATGGAATGACAACCGCTGGTACACGGTGCATGTTCCGCTCGCGTAGAGTAGTGATGGAATGACAACCGCTATTAGACGGTGCATGTTCCGCTCGTGTAGAGTAGTGATGGAATGACAACCGTTGGTAGACGGTGCATGTGCCGCTCGCGTAGAGTAGCGATGGAATGACAACCGTTGGTAGACGGTGCATGTTCCGCTCGCGTAGAGTAGCGATGGAATGACAACCGTTGGTAGACGGTGCATGTTCCGCTCGCGTAGAGTAGCGATGGAATGACAACCGTTGGTAGACGGTGTATGTTCCGCTCGTGTAGAGTAGTGATGGAATGACAACCGTTGGTAGACGGTGCATGTGCCGCTCGCGTAGAGTAGTGATGGAATGACAACCGCTATTAGACGGTGCATGTTCCGCTCGTGTAGAGTAGTGATGGAATGACAACCGTTGGTAGACGGTGCATGTTCCGCTCGCGTAGAGTAGCGATGGAATGACAACCGTTGGTAGACGGTGCATGTGCCGCTCGCGTAGAGTAGCGATGGAATGACAACCGTTGGTAGACGGTGCATGTTCCGCTCGCGTAGAGTAGCGATGGAATGACAACCGTTGGTAGACGGTGCATGTTCCGCTCGTGTAGAGTAGCGATGGAATGATAACCGTTGGTAGACGGTGCATGTTCCGCTCGCGTAGAGTAGCGTTGGAATGACAACCGTTGGTAGACGGTGCATGTTCCGCTCGCGTAGAGTAGCGATGGAATGACAACCGTTGGTAGACGGTGCATGTGCCGCTCGTGTAGAGTAGCGATGGAATGACAACCGTTGGTAGACGGTGCATGTTCCGCTCGCGTAGAGTAGCGATGGAATGACAACCGTTGGTAGACGGTGCATGTTCCGCTCGTGTAGAGTAGCGATGGAATGATAACCGTTGGTAGACGGTGCATGTTCCGCTCGCGTAGAGTAGCGTTGGAATGACAACCGTTGGTAGACGGTGCATGTTCCGCTCGCGTAGAGTAGCGATGGAATGACAACCGTTGGTAGACTGTGCATGTTCCGCCCGTGTAAAATAGTGATGGAATGACAACCGTTGGTAGACGGTGCATGTTCCGCTCGCGTAGAGTTGTGATGGAATGACAACCGTTAGTAGACGGTGCATGTTTTGCTCGTGTAAAGTAGCGATGGAATGACAATCGTTGGTAGACGGTGCATGTTCCGCTCGTGTAAAGTAGCGATGGAATGACAACCGTTGGTAGACGGTGCATGTTCCGCTCGCGTAGAGTAGTGATGGAATGACTACCGTTCTGTACAGTTTCAGTTTTGTCCGCAGGCTTTATCATTTACGCTCCCGAACTGGGATGCGGAGTCTTCCAAATGCCGCACTTGCTCTGGCAATCCTTGACATCGTCAATGTGAACTAGCCGGGAGAGTGTACTCCCAAGGTAGATGAAGTTGTTCACAACAATCAAGTTTGGTGTTTCACAGATATCTCTGACTCTACGTAGGGCCTTCCCGGAGAAGGCTGGCACATCACTTATGTCTTCTTTGTGCTTATCGTCAAACCAAAGATGTCACAGGCAGAAGTAAACAGGTCCATGCTTCGCTGCATGTCTGGCTGTGACCCAGCATTCAGTGGGCAATCATCAGCAAACAGGAAGTCACGGGCAATGTCTATCTGAACTTTGGTTTTGATCTGGAGTCGTCTAAGATTGAACAGTTTGCCATCTGTGCGATATGTCATTTTGATTCCAGGGCCATCGTCTTGAAAGGCTTCATTGTGCATAGCAGAAAACATCATGCTAAAGAGAGTTGGCGCTATCACACATCCTTGTCTGATACCGTTGGTGACTGGGAACGAGTCAAACAACTCTCCGCCTTCTTGAACACGCGCAAGCATGCCATCATGGAATTGCCGAACAAGGGTGATGAGTTTTTGTGGGCAGCCACATTTCTACACGATCTTCCACAGACCGTCCCGGCTGTCTGTATCGAAGGCCTCAGTGAGATCCATAAAGATAGTGTAGAGGTCCACATTCTGTTCTTGGCATTTATCTTGAAGCAGCCTGGCTGTAAACGCCATGTCCATGGTTCCCCGCCTTTTCCTGAAGCCGCACTTGCTCTCTGGCAGCAAACCATGATCAAGGCGCTCCACTATGCAATTCAGAAGTATCCTGGCAAAGATTCTACCAGCAACCGATAGAAGATGAGATTCCCCGGTGATTTTCACAGACGATTTCCCTTCCGCTTGCACAAGTGAACAATGGAGGCACCTTTTGTATTCTTGAGAAATGGTTTCTTGGTCCAACATGGACTGAACAGGCTCGGTGAGTCTTTTGCGAGGCATGACCCGCAACCTTGTAGATTTCAGTTGGAAGTGCATCCGCTCCTGCGGCTTTCCATTTGATAGGAGGTTAATCGCTTTCTCAGTTTCCATCAGTGTGGGAGGGTCATTTAGAGATGTGTTTATCGGAACTTGAGACAGCGTGTTGATTGCGTCTTCGTTGATGGGTGAAGGCCGATTGGAAACGTTGCTGAAGTGTTCTACCCACCTCTCAAGAATGTGTGTTTTGTCTGATCAACACTGTACCATCTGCACTCACAAAGAAACGGCCCAAAACTGTTTATTAGGGCATCACATAACTTTTTCATGTCGTTTCTGTCAGCATATGACTGAATCTCATCTGCTTTGTGGCTCAACATTGTGCTTTGCATCTCTCCCAGCTTGCGCTGGACAGTCCTACAGATATTGTTGTAGGCTCCTTCCTTGGACGTAGACCAGTCATTGATGAAGGCTGTGTGAAGGCGATGTTTGAAGGCTGTGTGAAGGCGATGTTTCTCATCAAGCAGTTTTGGGATCTTCTCGTTGTTCTCATCAAACCAATCTTGATGTTTTCGAACAACTCGAAAGCAGTGGAGTAGACTGTATCTCAGAAGGTCGCCCAGTCTTCCGCAATGCAGTGACAATCTGTTTTTATATTACACAATCGTCTGCCAATTTCCTCTGTGGATTTTTGAGGTGTTGTCCTGCTTTAGTTTCGGCCCATTGAGTCGCATTGGGACCTTCTTGTCTTGAGGGCGTCCGTTGGTTTTGAACTCAATGTTTAACTTTGAAAATGATCAGTCGATGGTCAGTCCAGCAGCCTGCACCGCACATGACTTTCGTTACACGCATATCCTGTCTGTGTGTCTTCCCGGTGATGACGTAATCGATCAAGTACCAGTGCTTGGAGCGTGGACGCATCCATGATGTCTTGTTGCGATTTCGGAGAGGAAAGACCGTATTTGTGATCAGAAGTTCATGCTCCGCACACATCTTTAACAAAAGGAAACTATTGCTATTGCAGTTGCCAATTCCGTTTCTTCCAATGATCTCTTCCCAGATTTGATGATGTGTGCCAACTGTAGCTTTGAAGTCACCAAGGATGACAAACTTGTCGGTCTTCGCTACAGCAGTAGTAAGGCCGCGGAGATCTTCACATACCCTTGTCCTTCACTTCATCTGGGTTTGTCAGTGTGGGAGCATAAGCACTGATGACAGTTAGTTCTAGTTTCCCAGTCAGAGGGAGAATCATCATCATTAAGCGGTCATTTATGCCCTTGGGGGATTAGAAAGATTGTTATCAACATCGGTCGTTCCTTTCACGGCCACTCCAAAAGAATGTACATCCTGCCCCATTTTCTTTTAACTGACCCTCCTCAGGGAGACGAGTTACGCTGAGTGCGGCTATCTGAATGTTACGCCTGTTCTCTGCCTACGAGGGTTGATCTCCTCTCGGGTTTGCTGGCGGCGCTGTTATCCATATGGGTACGCATATTCCACGCGCCGATTATAACATGTGTCACCTTTGATCTTTTTTTATTTCGGCCGCATTGTACCACGAGGGCGTTGCAGTTAACCTGAGTGAGTAAACATCGCTCTCTCAGCAAAACGATCAATACTAATATTCTATCTGTGCGAAACTAAGTGCGTGCGTTGTGTATGTGTTTGTTTGTGGGTGCGTGTGCGTGTGTGTCCGTGTTGGGGGACTACAGTAGTTAACGTTTTGCTCCAAGACGGATTACATACTGTCCGCCAAACGCTTTGGGATTATTCCATGATCCGTCGAAAAAAAATTAACGCCTGTATTTTTTTGAAACTGTTGTTGTAAAGTGTTTTATCTGTTTTAGAATTCAAAGTGTACGTTAGACGTAATGCTATGCGTATTTTCTGCAATAATTTCCCAGGATAATCGGTTATTTGGGGATGTTTTTCGTATCCAGATTTAATAGAAAATATGTTTTTGCAAATTTGCACCACAACAAGCTCCATGTACGAATACTCCTGGAAACCCTCTAACTGCAGCACAAACATAGTAGGCGTATTGATCGTCACGCCGTGTATATTGCGTCATCTAATGGTCTCCTCGGTGACAGACCATGTTTTGCAGAACGCTGCAGCGATGGACGTGGCGCACGAAGCTTCCGTCATGTTCTGGCTAATGTTTGTCTTCGAGACAGCGTGTTTAGGACGTGCACACCACAACATTATTTGTTGTTTTCTAAACCAATATTACACAGAAAGTTGTCGAACTACTCCGACAAAGAAACGTGACTAGTTAGGGATGTATCTGCAGCCGTCGTCTAGCCCAGTGTTTACAAATAGATCGTATGTGCACGTTCATACAACAGCATTATTCCAGAGTAATATAATAACTGATGGTTCTAGCGCAGCAAACCCCTTATGTTCTCAAACCCTGCGCTAGGCAATAGGGGACCGCCCCAGCCCCCGGCGGACTCCCCAGCCGCCAAGCGCAGCAAACCCCATGTGTTCTCAAACCCTGGGCTAGGCAACATGTGACTGCCCCAGCCCCCGGCGGACCCCCCAGCCGCCAAGTTCAGCAAACCCCATATGTTCTCAAACCCTGCGCTAGGCAACAGGGGACCCCAGCCGCCAAGCGCAGGAAACCCCATATGTTTTCAAATCCTGCGCTAGGCAACAGGGGACCGCCCCAGCCCCCGGCGGACCCCACCAGCTGCCAAGCTCAGCAAACCCCATATGTTCTCAAACCCTGCGCTAGGCAACAGGGGACCGCCCCAGCCACCGGCGGGGCTAGCGGGTGCGTGACACGCGGCGGGCAACTGTTTAGTCAAATCTCAAGCCTTCGGAGAAACCCTTATGGTGCCAGAAAATTATATAGGCGGGCGTAAGGCTCGGCGTTTTCTCATGAACGACTGACCGCGCCGAAGCTTTCCAGTCGAAGTTGGTCCCTCATATGGTGGTACTTGCCAACCTCCTCCAAGATTAGTCTGAATTCGTGGTCGGAGATCTCTTCGTAAATCAGCGCAGTGGATACGTAGTCTGCGATGGTGCTTAGCTTGCTGCCAGCTAGAACTCGGATCTCGTAATGCTTCTTGGCCTTGACAGCCTTCGTTGTAAGGACCGCACGTTTATCTCGTTCCCCCTCAAGTTGTCGTTTAAAGATGCTTATCTGCTGTAGCCGGTATGACTGGCTGGGCGGGGGGGGGGGGGGGGGTTAATGGTGGGTTCCTTCATACTGTGCTAATGGAGGGCCTAGCCTTTAACTTGGGACACAGCGACCCGGTCTTTTGATACGCTTGCGTCTATCTGCGTGTCTACGTATGCCTTAGTAGCCGCACCTTGGGCCGCCGTGGGGTCAGCTGTGCCGGTTACTTTTTTGCCGCTCATGGCCACATGGTCATGGTGTTGCCGCCCTTGCTCACATGAGCGGCTGCGGCTACAGTGACTAATTTTACTGCCTGACCCCAGGCGACTGCCTCCGTGTCACCGATGAAAGGTCCCATGGGTAGACCCGTCAGTTTGTTATTGTTCATATTTAGGTCGCCGGTCATGGTGTCGCCTGTTTTAACAACACGAGCAGATACCCGCTCATCCACGTACCCCATGTTTGCGGCATCGATTGTGTTGTAGGGATAGTTTCCTAAGATCAGGGTACGGCGTCCCACGGTCCATATGGGGGTTGCCGTGTATTTATTGGCATTGTTCATAGTTAGTCCGGATGACGACCAGCCCAGTTGGGCATGACTTTTGTTCCCAGGTCACCGGATCCGAATACCGTATTCCATATCACTTGCCGATATGAGCTGGTCCTGAAGGCTGGTCCCTGCTGTGGTTCCGAGGCGAATGGTGATGCCCCGCAACAACGGCGTAGGCCCTGTAAGTCCCGGCGGCCGGCTGCCCTAGTTTAGCCCCGGTGTAGAAGTCGGCGATGCTGTCCTTCAGCTTCTCTGCCTGCATTTCTAGATCGAAGTGGAAGATGGGGTAGAGGGTCCCGAAATCGGCACACGAGATTTGGAGCCCTGTGCTCACGACGTGGTCTCGAGCTATGAAGTCCAGCAGCATTTTGTATGCCCTGCTGAAGCGGTTGTGGGCGAAGTCGAGGTCAAGGTCGGTGAGCGGGAACCTTTCGTTGTTCAGGAACGCGTGTATATCCACAATGTTTAGGTGATCGAAGACCATCGGGTTCGCTTCCTGCGAGTTCCGTTTGTTGGCTAGCTGGAAGGCAATGAAGATGTGGCGCGGTCGCTCGGTTCCTCCCTTGATTGGTAGCTTCCACTGAATGGTTGTGACGTTTGTTGGTCAGCGAACTGGTCCACTTGAGTCTGCTGATAGTACGCAGTCGGGGCTGCCCGGGAGGCCACCCAGCTCTCCAACTTTGTGCGCCATCTTAGGGATGGAGTCACGGTGAATATCCACAAGCTCAGCTTGTTCAGTATCACCTTACCCGCATCAATACCATTGACGTGGTAGATTGCCTCGTCATCAGTGCCTCGGCGCTGCAGATAGAGGGCGTGCTTGAAGACCTTGCGCACGTCTCTGCAGAAGCCGAAGATGTGACTGAGAGGTATTGTCATATCGAAGGAGCCATCTCCAGCACTACCAAATAGCAGGCCCTGCCGTGCAGCGAATCCCCGGTTGTAGTTCGGGTTGTTCCCCTTCACCGCACCATTGACATAAACGGTGTACGGGTTGAGATCGGCAGCTGCTGAGCTGTCCTTCCTCCAGAGTAGATTAGTGCCACAGCAGCGCGCATAGTCGTAGCTGTAGGTCACCAGGCCAAGGATCGTAATCGCGACTTCGACGTTATTGTAGATGGCCTCCACCTCCTGTCCGTTTATGGTGTGCCTCGCACTCTCGAAGAGCGCCAACATCCCGTTATTAAGGGCAACAGTGTCATTTGGGACGTACGCTGTGTTGTCGGCTGTCAAGAGGCGGCCAGAGACCTGGAGGTATGCCTCGCACAGGAGCGTATACTGGTCGCTGTTGTTGACATAAATCTCCACGTTCTGCCGGGCGTTCGCGTCATGGGGCTGGTATTCAAACCACTCAACACCCTCCACACTCGAGTCCCGCAGCGGCGATTCCTCGAGGATGAGGAAGGGATCGTGTACATCGGTATATGCTGCCATTGTTGTATGCTGACTCCTCGCCGCATGTCTAATACGGGGATAGACGTAGGCCGTCGCCCCACACATTATTGTTGGAGTTGGGACGCGGTGCGGCGGCGCGGTTTCCGCTCGCACGCGAAACAATCTGCGCGACCTTGCGGCGGATCACGCTGGCAACGGCAGTGCGGTTCCCGCTCGCCCGCCCGTCCCTCTCTATCATTTGAGTCGCGCGATCGCGAACGGTGGCATAAGTCTGCGTGGGAGTCGGGACGACGAGGTCGGTTTGAAATATCCCGACTGCACGCCGCACTAGCTTAGACAGGACTGTGCGGACCGCGCGAATAACGTCCATAAGCCCAGCACCGCCCCATGTTTTGTGGGCAGGCCATCGAGACCAGCAACCGGAACTCTGTATTGCATTCTGCGAGGCATGTTCACCGTGCTGCCGTCATCCGGACTGTGAAAAATTGAGGCCGTTGCTCTAATAGGTGAGGCAGTCACGGAGCTGGAAGCTTACAGTCACCAACTCACCCCGCAAATCAATAGGCCGGTTGTCCTGATCTGTTAACCACATCTTCAGGCGGTGGAGTCTGGGCGCGATCACAAGGAGGAACACGTTGTGCTTGGGGGTGTAGTTGATTTTGTATCCCGGAGGCACGTCAATATAAAAGCTGCTGAGGATGTACCCTCGGCTTGCCTGGCCGCTCGTTGCAGTATATACGGCTGATGCGCACTATATTAGGGGCCTCGTGGCGTCCTCGGGCGACCACAGCGGCGGTCTCAGGCCAGTCTAGCACTGTGCGGAGCGTACTGTCTCCCATGTCTACCTGGACGTCCGGCTCGGTGGTCTCGACCACAACCTTAAGGGTCGCTAGGTTGGCTGTGATGCTGATACTTCCAGCGGCTGTCCCAGCGAGTGATCCTAGTTGGCGTAGGATTTCTGCGTCAATGCTCTCCAGCTCTTAGGCGCCTTCAGGCAGGCGCAGCGTTGTCCAGGTGCTCCCACTGTCAATGCTCACCAAGAAGGAGTTGTTCTCAGCATAGATATTGGGCCAGCTGTACGAGGTGCGTAGACCAATGAGGGCCAACCGGTTCCCGCTGTTATTAGTTGGCAGAAGAACGTCTCGAAGGAGTCGGTCCGGAGCCCTGGAGGCGAGGAGAGAGTGATGGCGAACTCGCGGCGCGACTTTGTGTTCGCTGCGATGGTTTGGAAAATGTCTTCCATGATTATTCAAAGCAGGACCACTTTAAATAGCCCGTGGTCGATATGTCAGCCGTCGATGCGCCTGTCCAAGATGGCACTGGCGTCGTTTCGGAGCCCTGGGGAAATATTCCCCGCACCAACATACGAGGCTAGGATCTCTATCCGGTCCAGCAGCTTGGCGGGGTAATCAGGCAGGTATTGTAACACCGGTAGGGTGCGCTCGCCCTGTAGGGCTCCGCGTTTTTTTACCACTTCCCATCGCTGGGACGTGCGAACCCATGACCTCCTCCGTTATGCGCTTAAACTCCTCGTCGACCCGCCTCTTGCCCGTATGCGTGCGGTAGACGTACGGCGGCCACGCCTCGACAACTTTTTTTCCGGTGTAACGAGCTTATGTTGGCGCATCCAGTCCACCCATGCATCTGTGGGAAATGGCGTCGTTAGCTAAGTGCTAGAAAGGTCCTGCCGGCCACACATCGAAGGTGACGAATGTAGATTATACTACAAACACTGCAAAACTAGCAGAAGAATTAACAGTACCTCAACGAAAGAGACGACCCTATACTGTCGCTGTGCAATTCGTTGAAGGTAGGAATTCCCACCTGCAATATCGAAAACCCTCAATATCGACCACGACCACGCCTTGTAGCATTGCTTCACACACGTACAATCGCCGCCATGCCCAACAGAAAATCGGACTTTGAGCCAGTGGTGGCTCAGCTGACGTTGACAGCAATTTGATTTAACAAATGCTATCCTTATTACAAGATGAGAGAATTTCCAAACAACTGAAAGAGGTTCTGTTTTCACATTATTTATTCCTGAAGATTGACACACTCTCACCGAACAATTGTCTGACAAATGCAACAAAATCGAACATCTTGAGAAAAGGGTAGTAACTCTGGAGGATGAACTGGATTCGCTCCATCAGTACACCCGACGACCCAATCTCCGCAACAGTGGCATTTGCGATGAATTGAGTGGTGAAAACTTAGAAGAAAAGGTAATCGATACTATCAACAACAAACTGCACGTCACCTCTCCCATTGAGCTCAGTGACCTGTAACGCTGCCATAGAGTTGGCCGACCTGTCGACGGGCAGACGAAACCCAGAACTATTATTGTTCGCTTTCGCAATGAGCACTGCAGATATGTTGTGTATCGCGCCAGGGGCCGTCTCAAAGATTTCAACAAACCCTGCCCTATTGAAAATCGCATCTACCTCAACGAAGATCTCACGTCATAGCGCACCAAACTAGCGTTTGAAGCTCAACAACTTAAAAGGCAAAAAAGATCAATGACTGTTGGACGGTCAGCGGCAAGAGTATTATCAAAGACAGTCATAACGTGATCCGCGAAATCACAAGCTCAAAAGACATTCTGACATACCTGTAGACCTTACTATACTACGTGTGTCTATCGCATGTAGTCACGTGGTATGATGTCGTCGTTTCTGACTACTCATTGGCCAGACTTCACGTTTCATTCATTTAGTTTTATTTTTTGTTTTGTTTTCTTTTCTTTTCTTGCAAATACAGTGTTTAGTGTATCATTGAGTAACTGATTTTTAGGGTACCTACTAATTAACTTGATACGCTGTTAGTATGCTATGGACAACTGTAATTACTTTATAAGTCATAATCATGTAATATATATATATATATATTTATTCATTCACATCAAAATGAACAGACTAACACATTGTCTAATGTCGTTCTGACATAAATATTTTGTAATGTAATCTAATGTTGCAGTGTTACACAAACATTGTACACCTAGTGTTTAATTTGTTCATTACTTGCTTGCTAATGGTACATATCTTTTTGGTATGCCTGTCATTTTGGTTTACTTAAAGACGATACCTTTCACTTATTAAGTTTAATGCAGTGTTTAAGTAAGCCCAGCAAACATTGTTGCTCTAGGGCATATAATTAAATAAAAAACACAGCCTCAAATACGGTTCCACTTTGTTATGAGCAATGTTATAATTAATGTAACTATGTAATGCTTATATATATTTCGTAGGTAACTCCTTTTTTATTTTGTAATCTCTCATCTAGTGTATTACTGTACAGTGGTTTAAAATGTTATATCTCACTTCGTTGTTGTGAACTATAGCATGGTAGTATCTTCTTATGCAGCCAACAAAGCCATTTACGTTTTATGTGTTTCTGTTTCATCTTGTTGACTATGTGAACTGTACTGATACATGTCCATCGTCATATTATTTTGCTTTATTTGTTGAATATTGTCTAACAAAACATACAAACAAACACAATGATGCAACTACTCAAAATTATACTATTCGGTTAGCGATCACCAAGACATTATGTATTGCCTCTTTGGTGCAAATACCCTTATTATAACCTAGACCCTGCACGTTGATATATTTGATTTTTATACTTCTTATTCTACCAATTAATGACACAACAGTTTGATTGCATTTTTCTTTCACACTTAGGTGGTATTGACAACAACAGCAACAATTTAATTAATACATTATATATTGATAATAACTGCAAGTCATAAAACATTCACCGTATTACGACAGAGATCACTTTAAGATACTAGCTGATGATAAAAATGGACAATTTTCAATACTAAGCTTCAGTATTCAATCTATAAATTCTAAATTTGACGAACTCGTTTCATTCGTCAGCTCACTACAGGACACAAATGATAAATTTAGTGTAATTTGCCTACAAGAATGTGGATATCCAAAATAACCGATTTAGTAAATATACAACTACCTGGATACACTTGTTTTGCTGAAGGACTCCCCCAATGAGCGTCTACCAAAAACTAACCAAGAATGGCCACTTGACGAAGGTGGGACGCTGCATCGTGTGTGGGCGCACTAAGACTGTTTGTTGCCGCTTCTGCTGGTGTCGGGACGACCACGCATTCAGGGGGCGACATCCAGCAGGCGCTGTCTAATCTGCCTGGCTTTCCCTGGGAAAAGTTCTCCGGAGAAAAGCAACTCCCAGGCTACAGCTACTGCGGGCCGGGGACTCGTCTTGACAAGCTACTAGGGCCTGACGGGAGGCCCTTGCCTGGCCTTGGTCCTATTAATTGTGTGGACGCCGCATGCTTGAAGCATGATCTGCCTTATTCGCGTGCTGATGACATCCGGGCGCGTCAGCTCGCTGACGTTGATCTCATCCACGACCTGAATGCCATCCAGAGCCCTACGGTAGGCGAACGCATGGAGCGCACTAACACAGGAATGAAAGCAAAGATTGTCTTCGGCGGGGCGGGAACCGCGGCGGAACCGTAGGGTGGGTTCCAATAGCAGGAACCGCAACCAAGTATCCGAACCGACGTTGTTGGTCCCACAAGGGTTCCTCGCCGTGTGACAGGCAAGACTGAAGTAATGAGGTGCGGTACTCATTTCTGTGTTCGCTATGTAGTGAGCGAGGATGGGTATTGCAGAAGAGCTGTACTGCACAATGTTAGAGGTGGGGTACTGTGCCTGGCAACACAATGCTAGAGGTAGGGTACTGTGCCTGGCAACAAAAAATCCCGGGGCCTTTAGCCCATATGATTCATGTAGCTCATAGTAATCTTGAGTTGTGGCGCCGCGATCCCACAGCTGTTTGGCGATTTTCTGCTATGTTCCTAGCAGGGCCGACCAACCTTAGGGCCGACACGGCGAAGTTAGACCCAGATACATGCAAGGCAACGTATTGCTTTGCTGGAATATGTAGGCAACATATATACTACAGCCCCCAGGGCTACTGGAAGGGGCTTGCTGCTATCAATAAGCTCGCTGCTGCTGTTGCTAAGGTCCCAGAAGATGCTGCCCGTGGTTAACAAAGCAGGCCGCATGGCAGCTCTACTTACCAGCCCCTCGCCACGTACCACGACCCAAGTTCGATGTATCTGTACCAAACGAAGTCAACCAGGCCGATCTTCTGTACCTACCGCGTGACAAGGTACATATAAGTACGCGCTGACCGTGGTGGACGTGGCCAGCCGCTTCAAAGAGGCTGAGCCACTGGCCTCAAAAGAGGCCTATGAGGTGACTTCTGCGCTGACCCGCATCTACAGTCGTAGCCCCCTTAAGTGGTCCAAGCTACTGCAGGTAGATCCTGGGGCGCAAGTTCAAGGAAGCAGTTTCCCAGGTGCTACCAAAGTGTGGCGTTGCGGTTCGGCGTGGTATAAAATACTTGCACCGGGCGCAGGGCATTGTGGAGCGTTTCAACCGCACGCTGGCAGAGCGGCTGTTTGGACACAAATACGCACTAGAAATGGTCGACCCTAGCCGGCGTTCGGTGGAGTGGGTGGCTCGGCTGCCACGCATGGTTGCGGCCCTGAACAACGACGTGACGCGCCTGACTGGCAAAAACTCGAGGGAGGTCGCCGCCGCGCCACAGACCCCATGTGGTCTCTGAATGTGTACTGTTATTTTTATCCGGGTGATGTTTATGTGCATATGTAAAGCATAATATTTGGCAACAGTAGATCACGCAGTGATAAATAATATCCAGTAGTTAAATATGTTTCGTTTGTTGTCGTAATATGAGCGTTATAGTTAGAGTACATAATTATAATTTGTTGTTTCAGATTTGTGAGCAAGTATAAGAGCAAGTCACGTGCATGGAGAGGAAACTGTTTTACGACAGACATTTTTTATGTCTGTGGGAAACAAACATTTTATAATTGATGTATATATATATATATATATGTATATAATACATATATAAATATAATATATATATATATATATATATACATGTATATATGTATATATATATATATATATACATATAAACATATATAAGGCCCGGATAAATGAAAGCGCGACAGTCGTAGCTGGTTCTAAATACATTTCCTTAGATACGCACACGCGCAGAAACGTCACCCGGATATTATTTAACGCCCCGATAAATGTAAGCGCGACACCCGCTCGGTCTCTCTGCAACCAAACTTGGGGAGCCTATCCTCATCTTCTCGTCGATGAGGCCATCGAACTCCGGCTGAAAAATTTTATGCGTCTCAACATCGAACTCCAGCTGAGGAATGCCGTCGGGCTCCGGCTGAGGAATGCCGTCGGGCTCCGGCTGAGGAATGCCGTACGTTATCGTCTTATCGGCGAGCAGACGATAAGACGATAGATAAGGTTATCGAACATCGGCTGAGGAATGTCCTTGTGGCAATATGTCAGCGTCTCAACGCCGTCATCGACAATCCACCTTTTTGTGTCCAGTGGCGAAAGAGACACCTTGTTGAGATGCATCCCGTAGATCTGGTGGCACTGGCGGCGTAGCATGTCCACCCCGTGCCGGAAGGTCTTCCTCTCGAAGAGAGCTACCTTGTATTTACCCCCACTCTTCATGCCTTTTGCTTTGCGGATCTCTGTGGTGTCTGCCTTGATGATGCTGTACATCTTCGGACGAAGACCAACACACTCAGCAATCGGGGCACCAGTACACTCGTCCTTCATCTTTCCCAAGGCCTTGTTCTGTGAGCTGTAGATGTCCTCTGGTTGGATTTCAAGCAGCAAGGAGTCTGTGGGTGTGCTTAGAGGAGGTTACATCGCTCGTCGCACTGTGTCTTCAGTCGGTTATAGTAGAAGTCGTACATCATGTGCTTGGACAGGTCCAGGATGCTCATAGACAGGGCGATCCACCACAAGCCTACTCTTGTGCATGTGCAGAGCGGCCAGAATATTATTAAATATCTGCAGCCGAGCAAAGGCCGGACTTACTATGAGACGGCGGAGCTTCTGCTCTTCATGCGAGCACACCAGCTTGACATTCACCTGTTTGCGCAGGTTTTCCATGGTCTTACCAAACACAGATTGTTCATGAGCTTTTATAGGTCTTTTTCAAAGCCGCTATTAGCCTGCTTGCGAAGCACAATGTTCATCCTGATGTAAGATCCCATCCAGGGGCTGTGGTCGAATCTCCGAGCCCGGTGGATCTTCTTCAGCTTCATCCCAAGAGACAAGTACAGTTGCAAGTTGCGGTAATGCACCACGTAGCGCTCCTTGTTGCGGAGGTCGGGCACCACCTTTTCAATGGTTGTACGCGTTCCCCTTAAGCTTTTCAACAGTTCATGCTGGTAGTCCGACTTCCACTCAGTCGGAATTGCTAGGCCCTCTGGCGCCAGTGGGTTTGCATTGTGTGTATCGTGCAACTACTCCGGATACTCGAGGTCGACTTCAATGATGTAGCCCTTTTTGGCTTCGTGTGGGTGAGATGCGATCTCCCCGCTGTCTTCTACCCACTCAAAGCCACCAGTTGACAGTGGATGGCTCATGGCCCAGCCGTACAGGTTGTTGGCCATACCCCGCCACCCTCGGATTGTTGACCTTTACGTACCTCTTTGAGACCATGCTAATACCACCCCGAAGCCCCTTCTCCACGAAGACATGCATGTCGTAGTCGGTCAGTAGTTCCAGCTCTACACCTGTCTTCTTGAGCAGTGCGTCCCACCTGAGACCGGGACTGATGTAGTAATGTGCGGGGTCCAGTCCGTATTGGCTCATATGCGTAGTTCGAAAGGTCTCGAAGACATTTGCCAACAGGAGCACGTCGGTGCGGAGGTATAGATCATGGTAGTTCTCCAGGTTGCGGCAGTTGAATATTGCGCAGACCTTCGTTCATAGTCGTCCTAGGTGATGCCTCCAAGTGAAAGCTTGTTGTAGAAGACTTCGGTGTGTGACAGTGGCTCGTTAAACCGCTTCCAGCTGTCCATGTGCTCATACGGGTAGACGCCCTTGCGTAGCAGCAGCTCACGCTTTTCAGCGTTGGGCTCGTACTGGCCAGTGTTCTTAAATATTTCTGGCTTGTTCGCGGCCACTAGCTTGTCAAGCGAGGCCAGGGGGAACTGAGCGCTGTCAATAAAGCGCAGCTGGCCAAGCGAGAAGGATATGTACTTCTCCATGTTGTTGGGGATGCAATTAATTCGGCCCTCAACCTTGGAGATGACCTGCATAATCAAATACCCGTCGTAGCCGCGCAGGTTGTGAAAGACCACCGGGATGGTAGTCGACTTGGGGTTCAGCCGCAGTTTTAGGTTGCAAGCCTTGAGTGCGGCGATGATGGCAGTGGGCGCGAACCGAGTCCCCATCCAAAGGCTTGTCACACACATGACAATGTGTCGATGTGTGGTGGGCCTGCCGGTGTTCTGGTGCCATGAGCATGGCTTTAGGCCTGGCCAAGAGAGCTTAGATTTTCTTGTCTTCTTCTTGCAAGGCCTCCAAGAAGCGTTCAGCAGCACCTGAGTCCCTGTAGACAACTGGTGCCTCAGTATGCCCATCACACACAACAACCGTTCAGCAGCACCTGAGTCCCTGTAGACAACTGGTGCCTCAGTATGCCCATCACACAGAACAACCGTTCAGCAGCACCTGACCCCCTGTAGACAACTGGTGCCTCAGTATGCCCATCACACAGAACAACCGTTCAGCAGCACCTGAGCCCCTGTAGACAACTGGTGCCTCAGTATGCCCATCACACAGAACAACCGTTCAGCAGCACCTGAGCCCCTGTAGACAACTGGTGCCTCAGTATGCCCATCACACAGAACAACCATTCAGCAACACCTGAGTCCATGTAGACAACTGGTGCCTCAATATGCCCATCACACAGAACAACCGTTCAGCAGCACCTGAGCCCCTGTAGACAACTGGTGCCTCAGTATGCCCATCACACAGAACAACCGTTCAGCAGCACCTGAGTCCATGTAGACAACTGGTGCCTCAGTATGCCCATCACACACAACAACCGTTCAGCAGCACCTGAGTCCCTGTAGACAACTGGTGCCTCAGTATGCCCATCACACAGAACAACCGTTCAGCAGCACCTGAGCCCCTGTAGACAACTGGTGCCTCAGTATGCCCATCACACAGAACAACCGTTCAGCAGCACCTCAGCCCCTGTAGACAACTGGTGCCTCAGTATGCCCATCACACAGAGCAACCGTTCAGCAGCACCTAAGCCCCTGTAGACAACTGGTGCCTCAGTATGCCCATCACACAGAACAACCGTTCAGCAGCACCTGAGCCCCTGTAGACAACTGGTGCCTCAGTATGCCCATCACACAGAACAACCGTTCAGCAGCACCTGAGCCCCTGTAGACAACTGGTGCCTCAGTATGCCCATCACACAGAACAATCGTTCAGCAGCACCTGAGCCCCTGTAGACAACTGGTGCCTTAGTATGCCCATCACACAGAACAACCGTTCAGCAGCACCTGAGTCCCTGTAGACAACTGGTGCCTCAGTATGCCCATCACACAGTACAACCGTTCAGCAGCACCTGAGTCCCTGTAGACAACTGGTGCCTCAATATGCCCATCACACAGAACAATCGTTCAGCAGCACCTGAGTCCCTGTAGACAACTGGTGCCTCAGTGTGCCCATCACACAGAACAACGATGTAGCCGTAGCCACACGCCTCGTGCATCTGCGTCTTTTGCGTGTTACTCTTGGTGGGATCTAGCTCAGCTTTCACCACCTTGGTGGTAAGCGCCTTAAATTACGCATAGATAGTGTAGTGAACCTTGAATTGCTTGTGTCAGTTTTGGAAGGTCAGCTTGTTCTTACCCTCTTCAGGCATCTCAACCCGCACCGCTGTTTCCCCGATGCCCTTGCACCCGGGCTTATAACCATCCAGGAGGTATTCCCGAGAGAAACCGTGGAGGCATCGCTCGCAGAAGTATTTTCTCCTGCAGTGGGCACTCTGGTCGTAGAGCAGGCGGTTCCGGTTCTTGACCCAGGTGTAGTGATACTTTCCGGCCTTCTCTATTAGGAGGAGGTTAATCCTGGGGATGCACTCTCACCATTTGCTGAGCCTGTGTATAATGACTCCCTTATCCCAACCGAACACGATAATGGCCAGGCCGTTCTGTGGCTCCACCTTGTCGATCTGAGAGATAGGTGTGGGCGCGTCGACTCCTGTAAAGTTGAGACCATCATCTGGTGGGTACTTCGTTGGCCTTTGGGGTCCTTGGCGATTAAAAAGAGAGCCGAGCGAAGCGCCCAGCGCAGGCATTCGCCGCCCTTTGTTCTTCACGTTAACGACTTCTTTCTTGCTCTGCAGGGAGCACAATATAGGATTCCCCGAATAGGTTGGTAGCGGGCAATGTCTAGCCAGAGCACCTCCACCCTGTCGACAACCCATCCAGAGTCTCTTTGCGCCCACTTCTCCAGAATCTCGAGGAGGTGAGGAAAAGACTTGTCCAGTGCTTCATTCACCTCATGAAAGTTGAGGAGCGTTTCTTGCTTGTGGCGGCGAACTGGGTCCACGAGGTCCTCGCTACTGTACGGGTTGTCCTTTCGTAGCTACACCTTTAGCGCGAGCTGGAACTTAACCCCTCTGAGCTTAATTATCTCCTCAACCAGCTTTTTCTGGATGATATGGAGGTCTTCACCAAGGGCGTGTCCCTCGGGTGCGTCCATTTGCTATCCACGGAGGACGTTACTGATGACCCAGGGGAGATTTTTGAAATAGAGCTCTTTATCAAGGAATTTTTCCATTGAGGAGCGCGGTGGGTGCTACGTTTGCCCTTCCGGCTGGCTCGGGACGGGCTTCGCTTGCCCTTCCGGCTGTATCTCCTTACGTGGAGCCGTAGTATGTGAGGCCACGTAGCACTTCTTACGTAGAGTCGGAGTGGGCCTCTCGCGTGGAGGCTGAGTGGGCTTCTCATGTTGGGCAGGTGTGTGCCTCTCACGTGGGGTTGGAGTGAGCCTCTCACGTGGGGCTGGAGTGGACCCACAACCAAGTGCGTTCAGAGCCGCGTCGAGGCTTGTTTTGCTAATACACCCCTGGCGGTGCAGTTGCAGTAGGTATGCTACAACACCCTCCATGTTGTTGATGAGTATACCCTCTTCCAGACGCGTTTCTAAATAGGCGATTGAACCCTCCTAAGTTGGTCAAGGACAAACGCATATTTTTTCGAGTCCGCTTCTCAGTGTCAATCGGTTTCTGAAGTAATATTTTGCCCTCACATCCAAGACAGAGGCGAGTCACCGACTGTGTCCCTATTCCATAGTTCCACATGCTGCTTACAATGCTTGTATATGCAGCGCTTAGAACGTGGGCTCTGACTACCTATCATTATCCACCGACATTGATTCTGGCCTTTCATATTGGGGGGTCTATGCCTTTCCAGACATCTGTAAATAGCTGGTTGTAGAGATGTCTGGCGCCTCGCGTGTAAATAAACACTTTACCGTTTGTATTAATATTTGCCTTTGGCTAAACAGCGGCTGGATACTAGACTGATAATATGAATGCCATGCTTGACTTCAAAAACTGCTTTGTTTATTATCAAACCCTGCGCTAGCAACGGTCCCTTGTTGCTAGCGCATGGTTTGACAATATATGGGGTTTGCTGCGCTAAAACCATAAGTTAATATACTACTTTCCAGTTATTTTTGCATTTGGTTTTATTCGACTCTAAAGTATGAGAGAAGGAGATAAAAAGAAGGTTAGAGAGGATAAAAAAATAGTATTTTGGTGCGTCACATCAAGGGTTGCACTTCCCGCCAAACCCAGTGTTATCAGTTACATTGCATTATATATAAACGTTCATACAACCTCGTTATTCCAGGTCTCTTGGTATCTGAGTTTACTTGACTTTAGAGAGAGAGAGAGGGAGGGAGGGAGGGAGGGAGGGAGGGGGGGGACGGACGGACGGACGGACGGACGGACGGAGGGAGGGAGGGAGGGAGGGAGGGAGGGAAGGAGGGAAGGAGGGAGGGAGGGAGGGAGGGAGGGAGGGAGGGAGGGAGGGAGGGAGGGAGGGAGGGAGGGAGGGAGAGAGAGAGAGAGCGATAGATAGAGAGAGAGAGTGAGAGAGGGGGAGGAAGAGAGTGAGAGAGAGAGAGAGAGAGAGAGAGAGAGAGAGAGAGAGAGAGAGAGAGAGAAGAGAGAGAGAGAGAGGGGGAGAGAGAGAGGGGGAGGGGAGGGAGAGAGAGATAGTATTTTGGTGCGACATCAAGGATGGCATTTCTATATTATATTCCGTCTGGAATCCCCTCTTACGGTTTTATAAACTGGCCGTCGAGTGCAGAGGCTGATTTCTCGCTTTTCTTTGCCACACAGAGGATGTTTGCCTGTAGTTTCTCCACACTCACTGGTCGACTTTGTTGGATCAATTATTTAGCAATTAGTCCATCATTATAACCCACTGAAATCGGCTTCGCTTGTCCAGTGAAACACCTACACAACTATCAATATGTAAATATTCAAACGCCGTGACGTAGCTGGCTGACCAGTCAGACACTAAGCGACATAACCAACTACTCTTCTTAAAATGTTGTTACATAATTTTAGGTATATTGTTATTTCACCTAGAGACATATTTTGTAAAACACCTGGTAGATTGCCATTTTTCTTTGGATTTTTACAAAATTATTAGCTTTTAGAGTCTTTGAAACTTTACACAAGTTGTATATCATTTTAGATAGCTACTTGGAAAATAGTTAATGTCAAATCACCGTGAGAATTCTCAACCACATTGTACTAACCGCCAAAATGTCCACCTCTGGCAGAAGCACAAACTACTGCGCCACATTTTAAATGTGTAGCCGTAAATCTCTGCTAGGGCCAAGCAAATGTGTGAATTATTGAGTGTTTGAGCGCTCCAAGCGCTGCAACGAGGAGAACAAAGAGGGCCCGCGACCACTAGTCACTTTGCATAAATAATATATCAATTTATGGGACCAATTAGACGAACACGTATGTTATTAAATTATAAATAAAGTTAACAATTATACAAATGCATTAATAAATAAAATATAATAATCTGCACACCTTTATATGGCATGTTATCGACTCCTAATCTTTGTTAAGACATCTGTCGATTCCAATGGCACACAGGCGTCGATATGGTTTATGTAGACCATTTGACTACGGCACATTATAACGCTCGTTTATTGCTTGTATTTACTTGGCTTTACATACGTGTTGAACTACGTAAACAGTTGCCATGACAACGGATGCTTGCATCGCGTTTTTTTCTTCAGCATCCATTTTCAACATAAAAAACAACCAATTGTGAGAAAGATAAAGCAACTTCTGATGCATGCGCGAAGGTTGTCTTGTTACCTGTTGCATTTCAAAACTCGCTACATAACTCCTTCAACAGATGCACAATCGTGGAATTTGGAAGGCCACGATCGCCCACGCTTGCGACCGTTGGGGCGACTGTAAGACAAGACCACATACGGCAGCACGATGCAGTTCTACGTACATACGTGTACTGTGTTGCACCTCTACATATATTGTAAAGTATTTGTTTATTTGTTTCTTATAGTTACAATAGAGAATATGCTTATTCGCTGTACTTTTTACACATATAATACTTGCTCATTCTTCTTTACACATACGAAGCATACTTATTCATTGTAGATTGTGAGACCAGCCGCTGATCACTCGCGGTACTTTTCATTTGTTCATACATTAATAAACAAAGCGGTTTTTAAAGTCAAGCAGAGACCCACTCACTGGCATTCATATTATCAGTCTAGTATCCGCTCTCGCGGATTTCAAATATGTGCAACGGCCGATTTGGGTGGTCACCACTGTTCTCTCAAAACAATAATTTAGAATATTGTATACAAGCGTGGAGGCCATATCGCAAGAAGGAAATATATATGCTAGAAAGAGTACAGAGGAGAGCGAGTAAAATGATACAAAAACTGAGGGATCTTAGTTAAGAAATACGCCTAAAAGAATGTGGTTTAACAACACTAGGGACCAGGAGATTGAGAGGAGATCAGATAGAATTGTTTAAAATAATTAATGGTTATGAAAATATTGATAGAAATATTTTTTCTCAGTTAAGAAAGATAGAAGGACTAGAGGACATGAAGTTAATTCTCTGGGTGGCAATCTTGTTAAATCTTGTTAAATATCTGTGCATGCACTTGTCGAAGTAGTTATATATAAATTGATATCAGGACGAACAACTCCTTTTATAACCTTGCATTGACAGCGACACGTGTACTGTTGTAGGTGTTTTGATAATTTTCCCTCAATATAAGCTTGGCCTCCTAACTTGTATGTCATATTTTTTAATCTGAAGAAAACATATGTTCACACACACACACGCACGCACGCACGCACGCACGCACGCACGCACGCACGCACGCACGCACGCACGCACGCACGCACGCACGCACGCACACACACACACACACACACACACACACATAC